>CM062295.1:627575582-628175582 GCA_031216915.1 Pictodentalium vernedei
CTCATCCTTCACTACTTATCAGATGAGTTGTTTGCCAACCCTGGAGATGCGAGCTTTGGTCCTGCGATCCATCCCTAGCCGTTTTGGTCTATTATGTATTTAACTCCCTATCAGTAATCGCTATAGAACACAAAGTAGAGCTGTTACCCGAGCCATTCAATTTCCTTTTGTCAGGGATCGTTGAAGGATATGGGGATAAACAGACCAGAGTTATATCACCAAATAAACCAAAGAAAAGCTAGATGCAGACTGTGCTTGCCAAGGACGACTCCTCACAACCATAAGAGGAGCTGAGCGGCAAGCAAAACTTGCTTGAAAAACTAACACAGTCTGAGTGGGACTATACCAGCCCATGACCTAAGTCAAACAGAACAAGAAACATTCTAAAAGGACAGAATATATATATTCGAAGGACCCGTTCAACACATTGCCCCACCTACGACGAATGCAAGCACTGGAAATGCAATTGAAATATTTCATCAGTTAGGTAATGAGACATAACAGTCGGGATAAATGAAGTTTACACCCCCTCCCCACCCGGAAGTCGGTCGTCTTTACGACGTCACTGACTGACGGCAACTACACGAATGTCTGAAAAGCTCTAGCTACAAAACAACGGAAGTGCTTTGAGACACAAAGCTAGATTTTGAAATCATGGGTGTGTGGAGTCACAGTGTCATTTGCTCCGCCCCCTTCCCAAACATCTACTTTGTCCTCACAATCCCTCCCCACCTACATGTACTCACTGCACACGATTTTTGTTTTAACTTTTAATCATTTACCGATCGTAACGTCCAGTAACTGACCAGAGCTCTTCACAAACATCTATGACTTATATCATCATGAAAATCGACTTTCGATAAAGTTATGTGCCTTGAAATTTTATTGGACGAACGAGGAAGGTCCAGTTTAGAAGCTAGTAATTGTTGGGAAAACGGCTACGGCATCAGGAGAGAATACATACACATTTCCTTTTGTTATTTTTAACTGACAACTAGAAACCACTATCAGGGCTTTCAAAAAATGATCCTAGACCAAAAGTCAACATTTTTCTTGCTCATGTTTAATATTCAGTCAAATTCAAATAATATTTTTTGTTTATATAAAGTTGTTTTATTGCAAATTATTGGAGAGTGCCTATAGGCACTCTCCAATAATTTGTAATAAAACAACTATAGGCACTCTCCAATAATTTGTAATAAAACAACTTTTGAAGAACAAATTTAGTAATAATAATAAAACCCTCAACCAGTTAATAAACGAAAACAACAGACAGCTTTCGGGACTGTCTGTTGCGTTTGTCTAACAAAAGTAACAAAATGAAAGGGAGCTCGGTGGCTCGGTGGTAAACTGTTGGACTTCTATGCTAGAGGTCCCGAGTTCGATCCCCGTCCGAGACGACCAGCGTTGTGTCCTTGAGCAAGGCACCTTATCCCGGTTACCTACTTGGGAGCACGATGGCGCCGTATACTAAAGCGTATTGCACATCGATGTTGCACATGTCTTCAACCGCTGCAACCCTGCTTGAGCGGAGCTTGAACAGAGTTAGAATGTTGATGAGCTGACAGTTGCTCGTCGATGCTCGGTGTTTCTCTCCGGCTTCCCTCACCAGTAAAGCTGTCACGGTCACGATTAGTCATTGTGCATAAGTATGTGACCTTAAACACCAATAAACAAATAAATAAATAAATAATATAACAAAAGGAAACTTGGCTTTTATGGCAAGCTTATTAAAAGTAGCTAGTTCACAGTTAATCCGTCATTAAGAAGTTCTATCAGTATCACATCTACCAACACTAATAATCCACTTTGGCTCTTTGTTTAATGAATGTGCTTTACTGTAATTTGCAACTTTTTATTCTCCCAGAAGAATTGTAAAAAAATAAACAAATGCCGTCTTTTTGGACTGCCACTGATCGCTCAGATGCAAAGAAGCAGTATTCATTTGGTTTGAAAAATCAAAATTTTCTTCGGTTGCACCCCCTCCGGTGCATTTCCCGGTAACATTTTTTTGCCCAGTCAGCCTCTGGTTAAAGATTATTGAGAGAAAAGCAACAAAGCAAGCAACAAATATACTATAATTTGCGGTAAGTGTTGTGGTGTGTGTGTGTGGGGGGGGGGGGGGGGGAGGGGGCTACGCTCACAAGGGGGAGAGAGAGGTGGGAGAGAGAGAGAGGAGGAAAACGAAAGGAAAGACTACCAAAAAAATAAACATATAAGAGTCCATTAACGCTCTCAATACATTAACCCTTTACCCAACGCACAGAGTATTAAAATTTGTTATTGTAATTATTGTTTTTTTTTAATTTTTCAAAAATTTTCAACAAAACCACATCATGTGATCCCCTCATTGGAACGAGCTGGTTCCAATCAGGGGTCATATGATATGGTTTTGTTTAAACTTTTCATTTTTTTTTATAAATGCTAAATTTGAAAATTACGAGGGTGGGTGTGGCATATAAACATATAAGAGTCCATTAACGCTCTCAATACATTAACCCTTTACCCAACGCACAGAGTATTAAATTTGTTATTGTAATTATTGTTTTTTTTTAATTTTTCAAAAATTTTCAACAAAACCACATCATGTGATCCCCTCATTGGAACGAGCTGGTTCCAATCAGGGGTCATATGATATGGTTTTGTTTAAACTTTTCATTTTTTTTTATAAATGCTAAATTTGAAAATTACGAGGGTGGGTGTGGCCGAATCGTTAGGTAAAGCGACCTATTCGTCACATATCATGTGACCCCTAATTGGAACGACGAACTCAATGAGGTGGCCACATGATATGATTTTGTTCAATTTTTTTTTTTTAATATATTTTTTTCAACTGCTAAATTTGAAAATTATGCGGGTGGATGCGGTCGATTTGTTATTTATCATGTGACCCCTAACTGGAACGAGCTCATCGAGATCGTTCCAATGGAGGGTCGCGTGATATGGTTTTGTTTAAACTTTTTAAAAATATCTTTTTTTCAACTGCTAAATTTGAAAATTACGCGGGTGGGTGCGGGCGATTCGTTAGGTAAAGGGTTAAAGTTATTGTTTAATTACATTGCGTTTTGACACTGCTGCGAAGAATGCAGCTTGTATTGCAGCAAAGACTTTGTCCATAGGCTGTGAAGCATCAACTTTTGTGTGTATTCCTCTATTCTCATAATAATTCACAACTGGTTTGATATAACTACGATATTTGATCAATCGTTCTTCAAAATATGGCACATTGTCTATTGTTCTTATCGTTAATGGTTCACCGGTAATCTGTGAGAGAGAAAAAAAAAGATTACAATACTTCAATGAGCTGAAATGTTATTGCCGGATGTTATGCGGTAATAAAATTGATATATTTATTTTACGCTTCCCAATAAAAGTATCACAAAATAGGTAACATGTCAGCAAGAGATGACTTGACGTGTTTTTTTCCAGTGAAAGGCGAAGGGGGTTATCCTCATTAGTCAATGATACACGGTACCAGTGGTGGGCCCCACAATTCTTTGGAAGGGGAGGGGTGAGTGACCAAAACTTCCCAATAGCATGGATACTCCTATCACGTCTTCACCAAGAGTATGGGCGCGAGGGGAATAAGCATCTTCTCACTAAAAAAGTCCCTCAAATTATGCTCCCACCCCTATCCATCCATGAAAAGTCTGAATGAAAAGTTGAGATTCAAGGGTTCGAATCTTCCCACTGGAAGTATTTTTGCTGCAATTTTCTGGACTGTTTATTTATTTATTTAATTATTTATTATTTATTTACTTATTTATTCATTTATTTATTCGGGTTTGACGACACTTTCGACAGCCAGGGACACCTCGTGTCGGACAGTTTTACGGGTGTAGGAAACCGGAGTACCCGGAGAGAACCACCAAGCAACGGCGAGAAAACTGTCAGACTCCTCAACGTACTAACTCCACACACGCATGGTCAGCACTGGTTGAAGACAAGTGCACCATCGTTGTGCAGAACGCCTTTGTACACAACGCCACCGTGCCGCCACGTGTGCAGTTTGGATTAAGTGTCTTGCCCAATGACACAACGCGATTGCTGCAGGTGGAATTCGAGCCGAAGACCTCTCGGCTTACAGTCTGAATCTTTACTTACTAAACCACCGCGACCTCCCTGAGCTATTTCAAACATCACAGCGCCAGTTGGGTTACCACATCAGGTGGTATTATGAGATAGTAAGACCAGGTTCCGTCAACTAATCTTGACACATTGAGCTTTGGTGGTCTCAGGACATACTCACAGCGCCAACAATACAATCTTGATACGGCTCCTATCTTAAAGTGGCCGTGAGAGTGGATGATGTAGTACCCCTCCCCCAAGCCGTGGATTCCACACGTAGCATTACGACCCCTTACCCAACGTGACAATGGAGCGTTACCATACAATATGCTGTTCTGTATTTATTGCACGACAACAGTTTTCTAAAAAATTTAATTGATTTTGGCGGAGGGATAATATTGAACTCGAAGCCTTCGACTTCTTGTTCAATATTATCCCTCCGCCGAAATCGATCTTGTGCAGTAAAAATGACAGTTCGAACGCGTATGCTGTTCTGTATTTATTGCACGCCTACAGTTTAGTCAAAACGAGATTAAAAACACAAATTATTACCAAAAATAACCCAAACATAAAAAAGAAATAGTTAAATAGTCTGCGCACGTGATTGTTCAACTTAAGGACAATGCAAAAAACAAATTATTGTTCGCTTCGGTTTTTGCAGAAAAAGCGTGTATTTTATGAAAATAAAAGCACGGCGTGCTATAAAATCAAGTCTCCATTGGTAAACATTTCTTGAGTTGATTCAAAGAAAACGAATGTTTATCTAATTGTTTCACATTGAATTGTTTGGAATATTTTAGTTGGTCGGAAAAGCGAAACGTAAAAAGCTCGAAAAAAGTGGAGGGGCACAACTTTACAATGCTACCATGGTTTGACCCAGTGTGAAAAAAGGTTACAATCGCATATCGGTAAATGTACCACGACTCGCGTTTAGATGAATATGCCGCTGTGTGGTCACCGTCTTATCCATTTCTTCTACTTTAACCATCTTCCAATCCGAAGGCCAAATAGTTGAAGTAGAAGGGACGGGCCGGAGCGACAGAAAGTGGGATTCTATGGCTAAATATTGTTTGGATTTGCAAATAATGTTATGGGAATGCCTGTATATTGACACGTTTGCACGCTCCCATTTTTAGTCATTGTGCAACTGCGAAACATATCTGTGGTAAAAAGTGGAGGGGCACGTGCCCACTGTGCCTCCCTGGCTCCGCCTTCTCTATTTTTCGATCAACTGAATTAATCTAGCCGGTTGAATCTAAATATAAGCGGTGGGCTATTTAAGGGCTAGACTGGTTCACCCAGGGGCAGCGGAAGCTCGATAAAAGTGGAGGGCACAAATTCACAGTGCTACCATGGTTTGACCCAGTGTGAAAATGGATACAATCGTATATCGGTGGGGGGCGCGTTGGCGTTGCGGTAACCGGTTCTCGTTAGATCACAGAAGTTAAGCAACGTCGAGCCCGGTTAATCATTGGATGGGTGATCGTCTGAGCGATCAATTCGGACTCCCGCGTTGTGTCCTTGGGCAAGGCACTTAATCCCGATTGTCCACACGAGGGCACGATGACGCCGTGTACTAAGGCGTACTGCACGTCAATGGTACGCATCTCTTCAACCAATCTAACCCTGCCTGTGCTGTAGTGCGGAGTTACGATGCTGGGGAGCTGGCAGCTGCTCGTCGTTGCTCGGTGGTTCTCTCCGGGTACTCCGGCTTCATCCACCCGTAAAACTGTCATTGTCATGATTAGCCATTGTGCATAACTATATGACCTTAAACACCAATAAACAAATAAATAAATAAATAAATCGTATATCGGTAAATGTACCATGACTCGCAAAAGTCTATCGTTCGGATGGATATGCTGCTGTGTTGTCACTGTCATGTCCGTTTCTTCTACTTCAGCCATCTTCCAACCCGAAGGCTAGCCTTCGGGTTGGAAGATAGTTGAAGTAGAAGAAAAGATAGTTGAAGAAGAAACGGTTCGAAGTAGCCGAAAGTGGGATTCTTTGGCTGAATATTGTTTGGATTTGCAAATAATGTGACAGGAATGCCTATGCATTGACACATTTTGCATGCGCCCATTTTAACTCATTTATTTAACTGCGAAACATATCTGTGGCAAAAGGTGGAGGTGCACTGCACCCTGTGCTCCCATGGCTCCGCCGCCTCTGGGTTCCCGATCACGACAGCGTCACTGAATTCCTTTCAGAATTAGGCTAGTGGCTTGAGAGAGCTTGGTAGTATGCGATAAAATTCATCAAGAAAATGAATTGAAAATTCAAATCAAGCTGTATATTGATGGAAAATTGCCGTACTTACGTCATCTTTCATTTCAACTTTTGGCCGATTGTATATCTTGTGATAAGATCGACCACTAGAGGCATGGACGAGGCGTCCTGTTATTCGTTGATGCAAGAGTTCTTCTTGTATACTGAGTTCTACGACCGAGTCAAGTTGGACATTTCTTTTTTCAAGCAGTCTGTCAAGCTACAATTAAAATAGAGCAGAACGTATGATCATGGATATGGCCGTTGGAGTAACGGGGGTAATATCACTCCACCTCCACCCTCCCACTCCCTCCCCAGAAAAGTAATCCCAATCTATACTATATTTTAGAATGTCTGTATATCTGTCTGTCCGCTATAGAAATGAATGTGGGGCCACCCCGAGTGTCCAAAATGGGTCTACTAGGTGTACTTTGGGCGGAGGTCAAAATGAATGTGGGGCCACCTCGAGTGTCCAAAATGGGTCTACTAGGAGTACTTTTGGCGGAGGTCATCGTCAGGTTTAAAAAAAGTGTGTGGGTGGGGGTGGGGGTATAAGGGGGCACCAAAAGTTATGACCAAATTTTTTTTTACCGATATATGTCTTCAAAGGGATCTTCTAGGGGTACGTTTTTATCAGGAATCTAATGGGGAGGTTTAAAAAAGTATCGGGTGGGGTGGGGTGTAGAGGGGCACCAAAAGTTATGACCAAAATGTTTCTCACCGATATAGGTCTTCAAAGGGGTCTGCTAGGGGTAATTTTTTACCAGGAATCTAATGGTGAGGTTTAAAAAAGTGTCGGAGTGGGGTGGGGTGGGGTGGGGTGTAGAGAGGCACCAACAGTTATGACCAAAATTTTTCTCACCGATATAGGTCTTCAAAGGGGTCTACTATGGGTAATTTTAATACTCTCCTCAGCCCGAGCAACGCCGGGTAACCCTGCTAGTAATTCATAAAGGTCCAACACTAAGACTGCACAAAACACCAATCTGCATTTATATCGTTTTCTTATACAAGACTACAAGCAAACTCCCAAGACCTCATTCAAATTCTGTACGGAATTCAATGCTGTTTAGCAGTGACGGCGCCAGAAATTTTTTTGTGGGGGGGGGGGGGGGGCAACTAGGGGGGCAGACTCCCCTGAAGGGGGGAAAATACGTAAAGGATCATATCATTACTTTGTTATGAGGTAGTCCAAACTTGGATCCAAAGTCCGTAATATACTTTTTTGGTTTGGTACGTCCTGTGGACGTACCAAACCAAAAAATTATATTACGGACTTTGGGTCCAAGTTTCGACTAAATGTAATGGTAATTAGCGGTCCTCCTTTCAAAAAATCCTGGATCCGCGTCTGGTGGGTCTGGTGAGAGAGAGAGAGAGAGAGAGAGAGAGAGAGAGAGAGAGAGAGACTCATAATGCCCGTCTGTCATAATGCGAAATCCATGAATTTTTTTAGACAAGGGATATGGATAGACATGCCTTTGTTGGCTCATAACTTAATTATAACTTATAAGTATCTGCATCCGAGTCTTTAAATCTCTACTGCCTGGATGTGTTCATCAGCTAGCCTGAGGCTTTTGGCAAAGTGTGTATGGGAAATTATTGGGAATAAAAAAAGAGAGGGGTATGTGTGTGAGAGAGAGAGAGTGACTGAATGTGTTTGTGTGTGAGGGTGGATGGAAATGCATGCGAGATGGTTGGGGGGGGGGGGGGGCAACTGGGGGAAGCCTTCGTTGGGGGGGGGGGGGGGGGGGGCAAATGCCCCCCCCCCCCCTGCCCCCTGCCCCCTCTGCCCCCTCCCCCTCCCCCGTAGCGCCGCCACTGCTGTTTAGGATTTAATATATTACTGGTTACAATGCAGTGTTTTCGTGTAAACTGTGCCTCGTAATGGAGAATAACAGTTCCCGGATTTATCCGATTGGTGGAAGATGAACTCAGCTTGTAAATGTGGATAAAGTTTTACGGTGCATGTTTTGAAAAAATATAAAATATTGGTGACAATTGTCTTCTGAAATGTGTGAGAGAAGATAAAAATTGGGTGGGGGTAGGTAAAAATATGTCTATTTCATTCATTGCGAAACTGGACAGGAGTATAGGAATCACCACATTTAAAGGCAAAATTCACATGGCGACCTATATTTTTTTCAGTATATTTTTTTCTTGAGATGATAAACTAAATGGATGGATGGTTGCTTTTGCCCAAATCACCTTGATGAGACGGGAAGAGGAGGAAAGATTAGCATTATCGTCAATAGAAAAAACACACTGTAGTGTAACCTCTTGGTTTTCTACAGTAACGGGAACGGAAATGAATTACACTCAGAACCGAGAACCGGGAAATATCCCGGATAATCTTGCCCCCATGCGGACAATCGGGGTTGAGTGCCTTGCCCAAGGACACAACGCGGGAATCCGAATCGATCGCTCAGACGGTCACCCATCCGAGGACTAACCAGCCTCGACGTTGCTTAACTTCGGTGATCTGACGAGAACCGGTTACCGCAACGCCACCATGATCCAATAAGACACTGCCCATAGCCCAAAACATACATCGTGAAACACGAGAGACTTATTTGCTAAACTTGTGATCGTTAAAAGTTGCCTTATTCGAGAAACTTTTAACGATCACATATTTAGTAAAGAAACCTCTCGTGTATCCCCCGACGGCACTGGATAAATATTCAATAAACCAGATAAACTCGTTCCATTTCAGTTCAAATCGTAAATCGGTTTGTAATTTAAACACCACTTTACCCCCGGAACACTGTCTGCTGCACGTGTGAACAATCCAGAAAAATGAAGTGGCTTGCTAGTCACTCCGTTGATGAAGCAATTACGAAACGGGCGACGTCATTACATACTGAATGTGTTTGTGTGTGAGGGTGGATGGAAATGCATGCGAGATGGTTGGGGGGGGGGGGGGGGGCAACTGGGGAGAGCCTTCGTTTGGGGGGCAAATCCCCCCATGCCCCCCCTCCCCCGAAGCGCCGCCACTGCTGTTTAGGATTTAATATATTACTGGTTACAATGCAGTGTTTTCGTGTAAACGGTGCCTCTTAATGGAGAATAACAGTTCCCGGATTTATCCGATTGGTGGAAGATGAACTCAGCTTGTAAGTGTGGATAAAGTTTTAAGGTGCATGTTTTGAAAAAATATAAAATATTGGTGACAATTGTCTTCTGAAATGTGTGAGAGAAGATAAAAATTGGGTGGGGGTAGGTAAAAATATGTCTATTTCATTCATTGCGAAACTGGACAGGAGTATAGGAATCACCACATTTAAAGGCTAAATTCACATTAGTCCCAACATCGCATTATGCTCCGACTTCAATAGTACCTAGCTTCAATAATGATTGAATTGAATAATCAGAGAACTATTACGCCGAAAAAGGCGACTTTCACAGCTTGGAATGTCCAGGGAGTCAAACTCCAAGATCCAGATTTTTTAAAGTGTATTACTAAATATGATTTCATTACATTAGTTGAAACCTGGCAAAACCAGGAGAGCGACGTTCATTTACCTGGGTATGAGCAAGTCGAACTTCCTAGGCAAAATGGAGACAGAGGAGGTATTGTCTTTTATTATAAAACATGTTTCAAACCATTTTTTGAAAACACAAAAATGATAGATGAAATTGCATTGTGCGTTGAATTTAAAGGAAAGATGTTTGGTTTGGACAACAAGATTGTTTTTATATCTGCATACGTTCCCCCAAGCAATTCAAGTTACTGGAATACAAGAAGAGAAATGAAAATGAAACTCTTTGAAAATATTCAAACGCATTTACTTGAATATCAAGTTCATGATATGGTTGTACTTGCTGGTGATTTTAATGCCAGAATTGGAGAGAAACCGGATCACGTTGCAGGTGATAATGACAAACACCTCCCCCTTCCCGATCATTACATTTTGGACACTGAGAAACTAAGAGCAAACATGGAACGACATGTTAATGTATTCGGTAATCAACTTTTGGCAATGTGTAGAAATGTGGGTTTGCGGATAGTTAATGGGAGAAAAGTGGGAGACACACTAGGTCATTTCACGAGCTATCAATATAATGGAGCCAGTGTTGTTGACTACGTTATTATATCGGAAATGTTTTTCTGTGATGTCGATTATTTTTGAGTAAAATTGCCCTCTGAATTTTCCGATCATTGTCAGCTTGTTACTCACTTCAAATATGATGTTAAATGCAACCTGTCAACGGAGGGGAAATACAAATATAAATATTCAAAACAAACTAAACTGAAATGGACATCGGATAGCAACGAGAAAGCTATACAACGTCTTAATAACAGTAAGGTTAAACTTGAACATAACAAATTCCTAAGAAATGATTACAGCATTGATTGTAAGGGTACATCTGAAGCTGTGCAAGATTTCATGTCAATCTTGAAATCAATCAACAATTCTGCGTGCATGAGATTACCGGTCCGTGAGGGTAACACAATGCGTAAACGGCGGTGGTTTGATGATAGATGCAAAACTTTGAAAAATGATTTAAACAAAGTTATAAATAAAATGCGGCATGATCCATCCAATGATGGTTTACGAATCAAGTATTTTACAATACGGAAGGCATACAAAAAGGAAACAAAGTTTAAAAAGAAACAATTTTTTTGTGCGTTGTACAAACAATTGGATGATTTGGAATCTAGCGACCCAAAACAATACTGGGACCTTATTAACAAACTGCGACAAAAGAAGAATTGTGACAATCAACTTAATCCCGACACCGCAGTAGAATTTTTCTCTAAATTGTACTCTAAAAATGGAGATACTGGCGTTATTAATGATGATAATTCATTTTATTGTCCGGAAATAAAAATAAAGTTGAACAATACTCCTATCACACCATCGGAAATACTTTCAAAGTTGCGCGAATTGAAAAGTGGGAAAGCATCGGGTCTTGACAATATTAGTAACAGTTTGCTGAAAGCAGTTGGTCCATGCATGACAGATAGTTTATCAAAACTTTTCAACCAAGTTTTAACTTCTGGTTGTTATCCGGAAGATTGGAGTAAGTCTGTTCTTTCCTTAATATATAAGAAGGGTGATCGCAATGATCCAAACAATTATAGGGCCATTGCTGTAAGTTCCGCTATCGGAAAATTGTTCAACAAAATTATCAACCAAAGATTATCTGATTTTATAGATGATAACAATATTATTGGCGAAAACCAGTTTGGATTTTGCAAAGGAAAAGGGACCACAGATAGTGCCTTTGTTTTGAAAACGGTTATTGACAAATACAAATTTTCAAAAAAACCACTGTATGCTGCTTTTGTTGATTTTCGCAAAGCATTTGATTCGGTGAACAGGGAATTGCTCATGTTGAAACTTCAACATATAGGTGTGAGTGGTGAAGTATTCAACGTGATCAAATCTATGTATGAATCTAGCTTTTATTTGACTAAAACTTCTATTGGGTTGGGACCAGCCTCCCTCTCTTCTGTAGGTGTCCGTCAAGGGTGCATCTTATCTCCCTCTCTATTTAAAGTTTTTATTGAAGACATAAAAGACATTTTCGACAATTTGTGTGATCCTGTGTGGATTCGTGGTTACAAATTAAATCATCTTCTTTTTGCAGATGATCTAGTAATGATATCTGATAGCCAGAAAGGGCTTCAACGGTGCCTCAACAAGCTCCACAATTATACTGAAACTAATATGCTGCAAATAAACGTTGGAAAAACAAAATGTTTAAGATTTGGATCTGCGTCAGTTAAGGAAGCACAAAAGCAACCAATATTTTTTATCGGAGACAAGCGTATTGATATGGCTGACGAATTTACATATCTAGGAATAAAATTCTCAAAAGATGGTACATTCTCTAAAGCCCAAAATGATTTGGTTGTTAAAGCCCAAAAAGCTTTATACTCACTTTTTCGTGCATTTAACGAACCTTCACGGATTCCAATAAAGACAATGTCAAAGCTGTTTGATAAATTAATTCGACCTGTAGTCTTATACGGGTGTGAAGTCTGGGGATCAGAAATAACGTACGGTAAGCGTTACAACATAGCCTGTGAAAAATTACACACTTCCTTTTGTAAAAAAGTCTTGGGGGTTGGGAAATTTTCCTCCAACCATGCGGTCCGCGCAGAACTTGGTCGATATCCGCTATATATCGAGGCGGTAAGTAGGATGGCTTCTTTCGCAATCAAAATATCTGAGAATCAAAATGACCAGATGTGGAATGTGGTAGCTGAACAAAGAAATCGTAAAGGCAAACCGGAATCCCCTTTCAAATTACTGGAAAGATACGGTCTCGCTGTCCCTCAACATCCAATTATCACTAACACTAATGTTATAGGTAAGCTCAAGTACAATTTGCGCTTGCAGCATGTAAACACGTTCAAGAAGTCAATGTTTGAGAACTGCAAAAAGAATGGAGATAATAAACTGAGAACTTACAGGCTGTTTAAAAATGACTATTCAATGGAAACGTACTTAGTGGAAACGAACACGGCGGAAGACCGGGAAATTTTCACTAAGCTTCGTATCAGCAATCATAAGTTAGCTATTGAAAAAGGGCGACATTATCAACCGCCGAAGCCTGTTATCGACAGGATATGTACTCACTGTGAAGCAAACCCCGGGAAAATAGAAAACGAATACCATTTTCTTATGGAATGTACACATTATTCAGAGCTTCGATCAGAACTATTTGTTCTGATGAACAGTGAGATTGACGGTTTTATTGATCTGAGTATATTTGAGAAATTTAAATTAATATTTGAAAATAGAACCCCCAGTTTATGCCATAAAATCTGCAGCGTGATCCGGGATTTTTTCGCCAGACGATTATGTTATGTTTAGTGATGTGTATTGGAAATTCTAGTTCACGTCTCCACGATCTTTTTCGTATCAAATTAATAAAAATATAGTACTTTGATCATGGAAAATTGGTGGATGAAATTGTAATATTTTGAGTACTACTTTTGTTCATGTTACTTGTAGATTATCGCATACTGTCCTATAGGATGTTTTATGCTAATAAATGTTATGTTATGTTATGTTATGTTACAAATATTTCGCGCTGTGACGTCAGACGGTAACATTTGCTACTGGAGACGTGAACATAAAAAAAATACGCCAGCTCTCATCCAATCAGAGGGCGAGGATTTTTCTCTTATTGGAACATTGGATAATTCATTCATGTAGGCTCAATTCATATTTCATCCAGTAATTGGCAATGTTTAATTGTCAAGCTGGTACTATCGGACGTTTACGACCTGCAGTTAATTTCTCGGGCCAACTTATCAAACGAATACTGATCTTCGGTTTGGAAAGAGTTCAGTATATCCAGTTTGATACGACTAATTGTGCATTTTGTGGTGATAGTAACACGTTAACACTTCGAACTATACAATCCCGTCTGGGAAAATAGACTCAAAATTAACCCTTTACCTAACGTAACGGCCAAAACCGGCCACCGTTATTCTCAAAAATCGCCAATTAATTTTCATTATTTTTTTCATTTTTTGTCTCAAAAACATAGGTTATGACCCCTCGTGGGAACGAGCTCGTCGAGCTCGTTCCAACGAGGGGTCATAACCCATGTTTTTGAGACAAAAAATGAAAAAAATTAGTTATTCAGGAATTATTTTTGCAAGTGTCGTCTGCTTTTCATGTTAGGTAAAGGGTTAAAAGTTGCGCAGTGCCGTCGACCATAATCAACGGTTAACAAAGCGGTGCGTTACAAAGACCATCGCCGGACGTGACCGACTAATAGGGTGGCGGGTCTTTTTATTCCTTTACCGGTTTGTCTCCCGAATCGTTTCGTTCCTTTACCATTTCGTACTGAGTCGCTACGCACTGAGTCGTTTCGTACCCATACAAACAGACTGGAGTAAGAGAGTGATGTGCATGGTGACCGAGTGGATTTGTGTGCTGGTCTCTCACGCCGGAGGTCACGGGGTTGATCTTCGGTCGGGCGAGATACTGAGATGACCGAACATTCTCAGGCAACATCAGTTGTGTATTGATGCTGCTACAACGTACGGCCCTATAGTATTATAAATATACTACTCAAAGATTGCCAAGTACTAAATATTTGACACATCATTGTGAAATTTGCTGGTGACATATTTGCAATAGTTTTGGTGGATATGATTGGGGAATGTATTGAGATGGTCCCCAGTGTTTACATTAGCTCTCTTGACAGGCAGACTTTTCGTGACAGTCATGGAAAGCATGTACCTCTGGATTTTCATGATGTTTTCGTGTTCTGTCTACATGTACATGACATGTGTAGGGTATTCGATCTTCATTTCATCACACACCCTTGTGATTTAATGAGTGCATATGGCAAATGCAAATGTAAGAAGACATCTTTCTGAAGCAGAAATGTGGCGGGCTGTAGGGATGGTGGAGCAAGAGGCTACCCATCGTCAGGTTGGTGAAGCCCTTGGTGTGCACCACACGGCGATCACCAGAGCCTGGGTAAGATATCGGCAGTATGGCACACCAGTAAGACGGCATGGTGGTGGCAGAGACAGGGCAACATCTGCAGCTGAAGACCGGTTTTTGATCATTCAGGCCCGTAGGAACTGCTTTGCCACAGCAACCCAGCTTCGCAGTGACCTTCAGAATGCATCCGGGGTAAATGTTTCGACGCAGACTATCTGGGCAAGGTTGTACGAAGGTGGTCTCCGATCGAGAAGACCATGTATTTGCATTCCGCTGTCCCAGAACTACCGCCAAGCACGATATGAATGGGCCATGGACCGCGTTGGATGGACCAGAGAAGATTGGCGACCTGTCCTTTTTACAGATGAGTCAAGGTACTGCCTAGACCACACCGTTAGGCATTCTATGGTATGGAGAAGACCAGGAGAGCGATTACATGCAGCGAACATTTCTGAGCATGACCGCTATGTTGGAGGGTCAATCATGGTCTGGGGCGGCATCAGCAGGGATGGACGTACAGAGTTCTGTGTCCTTGAACGTGGTACATTGACTGCACAGCGGTATATTGATGGCATTCTGGATGTCCACGTCAGATTGTATGCAGGTGCAGTGGATGATAGATTCATTCTGATGGACGATAATGCCCGTCCTCATGTTGCCCATGCTGTCGGGGAGTACCCGCAGAGGGAGGGGATTGAGCGTATGGACTGGCCAGCAAGATCCCGTGACCTCAATCCAATCGAACACGTCTGGAATGAGTTGCAGCTTGCAATTTCAGCCCGTCCAGTCCAGCCAAGAAGTGTCCAAAAGCTTGGTGCTTTGCTGGTCCAAGAATGGAACAGCATCCTACAAAGGACCCTCAGGAACCTGATTGGGGCATTAGAAGGCGTTGTCAAACTGTAATTAACGGTAATGGGTCTCATACTCGATATTGAACCCATACCATTTCGCTCCGTTAACTTTTTGGCAAATTGAAAAATTTCCTCTTTTACCAATAATATCCATTTTCCATGGTTATCGTATTTAAAAGCTAAAAACTAATGTCAAACACAAATAAAATCTTACTTTCTGTACTTAAATCATTAAAGATATAATTAAATAAAATGTATATACACTTTTCATTACAATATTTCAAATAAAACGTAAAACAGGTAGTTGGATATACTTGGTGCTTAGCAAACTTTTAGTAGTATATACAAATATGGATGGAACGCTGGATATAATGAAGAACAGAAGCAGCAGTGCACAATGTAATATTATTAGTTACCCTTGTGTTTTCCAGGGTGTATGGAAATTTACACCGGTTTGGGAACTCATACACCCTGAGGCGTAGCCGAAGGGTGTATGAGTTCCCAGACCGGTGTAAACTCCCATACACCCTCGAAAACACAAGGATAATGAATTTATTTCCAAACATTTTGGTATAGTAAATACTTTAACCAACATTGTGGGAAACACTGACAGAAAATTTGTACTTTGTAAGTTTCTTACATCCATATCTGTAATATTTTATTACACATACATATTAAATTTCCTGTATTTTTATTTTTGTTCTAACATAACCGAGCAGAAGGTATGAGTTAATAATTAAAAATGTGTACTTTTTTAGCCATACAGCCTGCTATTGTGCATTCTTGCTTTTACACCGTGGTTAACCACGGTGTAAAAAAAAGCTACAGTGGATTGAAAGTTACACCGTACCTTTCAGCCAATCAAAATGCAGTATTCTTTTTCATTTGGAAATAAAGTAAATATACATCCCCAAACGTACCCGCCTGCCTCCTGCACTGTCTCAATCTCGGGATATATCACTTTTTTACATGCGCCGAATCAAAGATACAATATTAACTGATGCAAAGAAGGTGAAACTTTGTGGGCATGTGTGGCTCACTTTGTCCAGAAGCAGTCATTGTTGTCACAGTTTGCGATGAATGGTAACAAGCTAAGCCTTCAAAAACTAAACTTTGGATAATAGGTCTCCCTGTTTCAGCGACGGTGCTACAAAGAATATTCATTTATTGGCGTTTAACCCTTTACCCAACGCAGAGGACATCAAAATTTATTATTTTAAATATCATTTTTTAATTTTTTTCAAAAAATGTCAGCAAAACCATATCATGTGACCCCTGGTTGGAACGAGCTCGACGAGCTCGTTCCAACGAGGGGTCACATGATATGGCTTTGTTGAAATTCTTTTTTTTTGAAAAATACTACTTTTTCAACTGCTGAATTTTCATATTACGCGGGCGGATGCGGCCGATTCGTTGGGTAAAGGGTTAAGGTCACGTTCAGCATCTAAGCAAATAACTTGTCTATTAAGATTCGATTCGACATCGATATCAGAGACAATATTCGATTCGAGATTCGAATCGAAAAAAATGTGCTTCCCAGATCCTTATTATTAACACTTTGAATCCGAGGGGCCGTTTTTCAGGCCCTGGATCATGATACTTCATAATTTTAATAAGTAGGATGGGTGCTGAGTGAATGTGTGGAGTAGACCAATTAGTATTTTCAACGTACAGTCCCACGGCTGCACATAGAAAATATTAATTGGTATACCCCCCCCCCCCCCCAAATATTGAATATGGACTCTTTCAATTCCTGCCACAAGACTGACGTGGAAGATACCACCAGGGGTCAAAAGGTTAATAATGGGCCTGAATTTAAACTCGGCGTCAGTATCCCCTTCCCCTATCTCGAATTTTTCGTACTTCGTAAACAAATTAACTACTACTCCAAATAAGACCATGTGCGTTGACATCACCCAGTAAAATATATGAAGTTGGGAACTATTTCAATCATTTGATCAAAATTATTCAGCTAAAGTGTTTTTATTCGGGGAAATATAGCTAAAACATAATGTAAATTGCCTTATCTAACGTTAGGCGTACAGCTACAGCCTCTAAATGTATTTCTGGAAAAACAGGACTGTGAATAGTGTTGTTTCTGAGACGGACGGTCCACGAACTTGGACCATTTCGATCGGCCCATTCATTATAAGATGTATGTTTGACCCTTTACCCAACGAATCGCCCGCATCCGCCCGCGTAATATGCAAATTCAGCAGTTGAAAAAATATTATTTTTCCAAAAATTTCAACAAAACCATATCATGTGGCCCCTCGTTGGAACGAGCTCGTTGAGCTCGTTCCAACGAGGGATCACATGATATGGTTTTGTTGAAATTTTTTGAAAAATTTGAAAAAATGGTATTTAAAATAATTAATTTTGATATCGTCTGCGTTGGATAAAGCAGGGACCGACCTGGGCATGCGCCAGTGCGTATTTGGTTCTGAAACATCAGGACCTGGCTCTTAAATCTCAGAAATAGGCTTCTCAGTTGGCGCGTAACTTCTCAGATCATATTTTGATATTCTTTCGATGGATAATCGAGAGAGACACTCTTACATGTATTATATATATGATTATCATTTATCATTGTTGTAGAATGCTTAAGTTAATACTTCAAGTCTTAATTACCAAGCATTAATCTTCACTGTGGTTTCTGATCAAGTCTTGGCTGCCTAAATAGGCAGCCAAGACTTGATCAGAAACCACAGTAAAGATTAATGTTTGCTATAGTGTTCTAAATGAAAATGGTGAGAGCTATTACATACTTGCAGTGTGTGTTACAAACAGCAGTGTGATTCCGTAAATTGAAATCTGGCGCATGAATTGAAAAAATAGGCTCCGAGGCGAGAGCGTATTTTAAATAGTCCTGATCGGTCCCTGGTAAAGGGTTAACCCTTTGAATACTAGAGGCTGTTTTTTACGGCCAGGCGCATGATACGCCATAATTTTATTGAGGAGGATGGCTCCTAAGTGAATGTGTGCGGTACACCAATCAATATCAAGCTAAGGAGAGGAATGGTGTCAGCAGAATCAAGAGCGCGACATATCGCAGTTGATCGTCTGCGACACTTTGCCCGCATGCTGGAATGAGACCAAATCAAGACATAATAACTGGAATCCACAATGTTGCAGTGTAATACCTATTTCTTTCTCTTTCTTTTGTTGATCTTTCTTTCTCATTTTCTTCTATATTTCACAGGGAAAGACAGGAAGACAGCCAATTTGGCTATGCTTCCCCCTGCCAGTATACAATGCATTAATTATTGGGATTATTGCATTTATATGTACTATATGCAATATTTCGTTTTGTTGAAATTCCAATATGTTAACTGCATGTCGTATATGTATGCACTGTTTAATAAATATAGCGTGGCTTTGAGTTGACTCTGCCAAAATAGTGGTCCTCGAGGAGAGGATAGTCCCGACGCGTAGCGGAGGGACCATTCGCTCCTCGAGGACCACTATTTTGGCATAGTCAACGAAAAGTCATGCTATATTTATTATATTAGATGTGTGTGTGAGGTGGGTAGGGGTGGGGGGTTCTTCATCGGTCATATATGCAAGATAATATTCTTATTCACAGCCAAAGAGAAAAGAAAATGGTTCAGGGTTTAAACAGGTAAACTAAGTCAATTCTGCCACTCATAGTTCTGGGATAGAGAGGTAGAGAACCAAAACCCCAAGAAACACAATACCATTATTCCATTAACCCCTCCCGCCCCAACACTACTACAAACACCCCTTTCGATACACATTTTTTTATTTCTCCAAACGAAATGTAATAATGTATATGGGACGAGATGTCTTGTAAAGTATTTACACTTCAATGGAATTTTCTAAGGGAATTCGAATGTTACTATTTATAACCGTGCATTATTACCGTGCATTATTCTTTTTTCAAAAATGATAGTAGGTCTGTGCGATTTCGCTGACAAACTATCGGAAAATATGGTGTTTCTGTTCAACCAATCAGAACGCGGGAAAGTCACGTGACATCTAATATTATATTTTAGTATACTGGCAAAGAGAAATATTAATATCAATATCTTCAACGTGCAGCGCCAAGGCTGCGCCTTGAAAATATTGTTTGGTCTACCCCCACATAATGAATATGGACTCTTCTAAGTGCTGCATTTGAGTTGACGTGGAAGATACCAACAGTGTTCAAAGGGTTAAAGACAGAATGATCTTGAGCATCAGGTTTCTTTAAACCTTTGAAACCGAGAGGCTGCTTTTCGGGCCTGGGAACATGATACGTCATAATTTCATTACATGGGATGGCTGCTAATTGAATGTGTGTGGTAGACTAATCAATATTTTCGACACGCAGCCTGAGTCTGCAAGATGAAAATATTATTTGGTGTACCCCCCAGTTAATGAATATGGACTCTTCTAATTGCTGCCATTGAACTGATATGGAAGATACCACCAGTTTTCAAATGGTTAAACATGCATCGTGGGATTTTCATATGATAAAATCATCTAAGCACAAACATACTATCAATATAATTATTTTAAAACGAAAGGAGGTACATGTATTTTTATTTATATTCCCAAACCATCAGTTTACAATGAATTCAGCGATCCAGTCCGCGATTTCTGATTTTGATCTTTCATCTTTGAAACATGCTTAATCCAAGTGCAAGCTTACTGAAATACAGAAAATACATCACACGTCATTTCAATAAATAACAAAACAGGTTTGGAGTAGTTTCTTCACGTCTGTCAGTTATTGCCAACTCACCCGATCTAGCCTTGTTGTCAAATATTTGGGGTAACTTCAGCCATAAATGGCTTTGATAAAGTTTGTGTCTATGTTTGGAGGTCGGTAGCAGATTCTCCGGAATCACTGAAAGCCGCGTCTGATAGTTTCTAGTTTGTTGGTCTTCCCCAAGTTACAAATAAAGATTTTAGCAGATGACGGCTCCGAACTGGCATGTAATATACTGTTATAGATTGGATTCCGAAGAATAAATATTCCACAGCATATTTTAAAATTATAAAATGAAAGCATTAATTCTTGTAATGATTGTGTGTGAGGGCATACAGTACGTGGAGAGTGTATTATCATTAAATCACCCGCTGAGTGGAGATTCCACCCAAGAAATAATTGCAAATTTGTTGCAAAGCATAACCAGCACCAGCAAAGTTTCAGCCAATGGACCTCCAGGTTAAACCCGGAGGGCCATTGGATGAAACTTTGCTTGTGTTTTTTGTCGATATGTACAAAATTTGAAAGTTACAGCTTGGGTGATAACTCCACTCCGCGGATGGTTTAGTTACACTCCACTCTCCACGTTCTGTAGTATGTATAAGCTAATAATAGGGGGTTTGATTTGGGGATATCGTCTGGTCATGTTTATGCTGGCGCCAAAAATGTAGATATGTTGATGTAATGTGACAGGTGCTTTGCAGTATGCTGCCACTTGATTGTTGATATTACCCCCACCCCCTCCACCCCCGTTCTTGTAATATGAGAGGGTTTCTCCCCATCATTGTTACTGATACTAAGTTGTTGCACAAGTTCCCTATATAGGAATACAAACCAGGCCTGTAAACACAGAAACAACATATAATGTCGAGTACTTGTGATTGCCTATCGATATGCAAAAAAGGTCTCGAGGCTGAACTGCTAGAATTCAAATTATCTTGCAAGCACAGGACGAAGAGAAAACAGAATGAAAAATGAAAAAAATGAAAACAAAGACAAAAAATAAATAAATAAAGAGAAAAGAATACTTTACAAAAACACAATACCCGTGCATTTGTAACTAATAAGCACACAATTCGTTGAAACAGTCGCTAGAACACAGATATTTGCTCCAACGACTCTTGGGAACAATCTCTAACTGGGCTGGTACTGGAAGCTTTTACAGAAAAATACACGTCAGTATATTCTGTATTATCACGGCGTCTGTTTCTTGAACAGGGTGGGGTACCCCCAAATCTCCACTCCCTAAAAATCCTGAATTCTTCTATTTGCATGGGATATCAACTAATGGAATTACAGATAACACACTACGCTTGTTGAATATTTACGTTCTTTCGAGTCCAACAATATCGCCATTTTGGGCTTATTTTTCAAACCTCTCTCCGGTGCAATTCGGGATTCAGCCACCCGTATAAATTTTGTTTTGAAAGATATTCCCCTTTCCTGTCACGCCGACTCGGAAGAGAGCGGCACACCCAACTCCATACCATTTTCCAAATCAAGATTTCGATCTTCGGTATTTGCAAGAGGCATACAAATGTTCGGACTCCTCCCCACCCCCACCCCCACCCTCCCAAAAACATCCTTGTCCCTCCCTACTATTTCTAGAAGCATACAAAACCAGTTTGTCACTTACTTCTTCGGCGTGCGCAACACTTCGAGGAAACTGATCCATCAAGAAACCATTACTGCATTCTATCTTATCCAGTTGACTATCTAAAAGTCTGTATATTACATCGTCACTGGCCATTTTCCTCCGGCCATTGTCCATCACTATTTTGATTTCTTTTCCCAACAGTGAACCAGATTCAACTTCATTTCTCATCATGTAACCTGAAGTGGAAAATGTGCGCATTATTCCTAAAAGAATCCTTTCGTCATATATACAATAAAGAGATTTGTCAATCATGTTATTCATATATTTTAACACCGTCATGTTTATGTACAAATTGTCGTATCAGAGTCGACCTCTTGTTTCTAAGGCCATATCTCGACGAGTCAGTGTTGAGATATGCCCTTGGAAACAAGAGCGAGACTCTGGTACAACTTTTTGTACATAAACATAATGGTGATGATAGGTTTTTATTACACGCCTGTTCCATCTAATCCCCATCTACAGCAACACTAAACCGTGCGGAAAATGAAAATCTGTTCCGCACATACGTGTGGAATGGAAATCATTAACGGACTATTTTTAAACAGAAGCGAAATTTTGCTGGAATTTTCTTCGAATCATGCAACGTAATTACAATTTGAATCGCTAGCGATAGCTGAACATCGTTCCCTGAGTTCCAATGTGTTCTATGTGCCAGTAGACACATAGAATACAGTGGAACTCAGAGGACGAAATAGTAACACGGGGTCCCCTCGCAAATTTGGTTGGCGATAAAATGTGTTGTTTTTGTTGATAGTTGTTACATGAATTGCTGAGTGTCTAATAATTGTTTTTTTTATAGACGTGAAGGCGTGTAATAAACGCAGAACGACACGCGTGTGATGCGGCTTCTCGTTTTATGGAACTCGTGCCATATCGATTAACCTATTCACACGTGTCGTTCTGTGTATATCTTACAATTTTCAATTGCAGTATCTTAATTAGCACTTTACATAACCAGTTGAGCACATCCTCCAACGTAATTTACAAATTGAACAGTTGAAAAAACACATTATTTTTCCCAAACATTTTGGAAATTATTTTTTACATAAAATAATTAAAATAGAAAAAATATGATATTGTGTGTACTGAATACAGGGTTAACTAGCATTTTAATATCAGATTTCATTTTCAAACTCAAAAAAAGGCTTTTCGTTTCTGTTGAAACTGTATGCGACTACCTTGATCTTTTGCGGTCCTGCCCTTATAAAAAGTACCATGGTAAACCATGGTAAATCCCAAAATACCCTGGTAATACCATGGTATACCATCGTATTACCAGGGTATTTTGGGATTTACCATGGTTTACCATGGTACTTTTTATAAGGGTGGTGCTACATGCTACTTGTACGGGTAGGCTCATGGACGATTCCGAGTCAAATAAAGTCCGTTTCGGTGATTTTAGAAAATTGGAGGGTTGTTTGCGATAATTACTCATACTCTTATACAATGTAACAACACCCACACTAGTTTGGTCCCTATTGCACCACGTGTCACTGCTATTAATTTGATTCTGGGAGAATATGAGTCGAATTACAGTGGGTTTTTTTGGTGATTTGGGGAGACTGTCGGGTCTGTTTGAATAAATAGATATGCTTCCATACAATTGAACATACACTCCGAGCGCACCCCTATCCGATTAGAAGCCTTTCCATCTCATTGCAACTACGTGCCAAAATAGAAACTAAGATGGCAGCCTCCAGAAAACAAATGGACGACGGAAACACGCGTCTCTCTAACAACACACGCTGCTCATGAGCACTGACACCACATATCAATATAGTAATGACCTCATAACATGGCCGCTCGTGGGGGCTACCTTGTCAACCCCACGTGGTGTAACTGGTCACGTGACTATGACGTTACTTCCGGGGTCCAGGAGCGGAGTCCGGCAGCTAGAGTTGAAACATACATTACATCTTTATGGTTCCCAGATTTTCATCGGGGTGAAATAAATATACACACGATGAGATTTAGCAGATTAACTTTCGCCAGATTATTCTGAAAATGACTGAAATCACAGTTGGTGTTCATGCTCCTTACGTACTATAAATTAAATTCACGGATTTCGGGACTCTCTTACGTGTATATTCAGGCCCAAATCCTCTCGGAACCGAATCCTCCAAGGTCTGACTCCTCCAATGTCCAAATACTCCATTGACCGAATCCGCTTGATATAGTAGAAGGATTCAGGGCCAGATTTTGCAGAATTCGGACCATGGAAATTTCGAACCTTAGAGAAGTCTGAATCTGACCTAAGGGCAATTAATTTTCTTTTACCTTCCAGGGCAAAGAATGACCCCAACCCCACAGACCCTAATATTCATCCAATACACCCATATAGACAGAGGAAAAACATGAATCTATTTCCAGTGAAATTTTATTTTCTGTGGAATATTTCTTTATCAATGTGTCTTTAAGAATGGTTAAATGACTGCTATGGGCCTAACACAATTCACTACAGTACCCACAGAGGCTAATCTCTTACCCATTGATAAATGGAACACATCGAATGTTTCTGCGAGTTTTTTAACCTGAAATAGAAAAAAATACTACAGAAAATAAAGGGATCGCGGTGGCTTATTGGTTAGCAATATGGTTGATTAGACCTGAATATTGGTAACGATTTATCCAATAATTTTATCTATTAGGTTCCATCTTCACCCTTTAAACCCTCGTTTCGTGGAATGGTTTTGCCTTTGTGTACACTTCCAGTGAGATGGGTCAGTCTAATATCAATATTCAAGGAGGATAAAATAATAACTGCAGTCTGCAGCCGTCTGGCTGCAGACTGCAGCTATTATTTCATCATCAATGCCCCGTGTATAGACCTCTTATAAGACATATATTGGACGAAATTATGCCTTGGACTAAACAATCGGTCTAACGAACTCAAAGGGTTATTATTAAAAGTTTATTGCTTCTGTCTTTCTGTTTGAATGTACAGGTGAGGAAAGCATTTTTGCTATTCTATAAGTTCTTAAAAACTCTATAAAGGCGGAATATTCCGACGGACATTATCTCACTTTGCAGGATGAGATACATTAGCACGCAAAAGTTGGCTGTTTCGTCTACTTGACATCCTTGGTCATCGTGTCCTAATAAAACATATTGCGCCTTCAATGGGATACGGATATTACATTTGTCATCCATATTGCATTGAAGATTCAATGATTCCAGGTTTTGCAAAAGTGTGTCATCCGTCAAAGTAAATCTTTTTTAAGGTCCCAGTCGTCTGACTGTATATTTGTACAAAGTACAGAATTCCACTTTCCCGAGATCTCACTGGTGAGTGGCTACATGTACTACTAATCGGAGTAACTCGTTGAAAAAGGTTTGCATATTTCAATTTTTCGTTTTTCAGCTGGTAGTTTCTTAAGCCCTGTCGTACTGTCAAACTTACTAACCTGCAGTCCACATAGGGGGCATTTCGATACACCAGCAATCTAGCCGTCATTGATCGGCCAGATGCAAGGAAACAGCTTTCTTTTGGTTCGAAAAATCAAACTTTTCTCCCAATGGGCTGAACTGTGGTCGGTCTGATGAGTCCAGGGCCGCTTATGGTAACCATTTTTGCCAAACGAGCGACAAAGACGATACAAAAATGCCATTGAATTTTCCCTCTATGTGTACTGTCACTGATCGCTCAGATGCAAGAAAGCAGCGTTCTTTCGGTTCGAAAACTCAAACATTTGTCCGGGGCCAGGGCCCCCTTGGGTCGTTTCCCGGCAACTTGTTTGGCCCAGTCCGCCTCTGCGCTTCTCAATGGTTCTCTCTAGGCATTCCGACTTCCCTTAGCCATAATACTGCCAGACACGACATGTCACTGGCTACTGAAAGGGTATTTAACCATGTACCTAACGTAATGGCCAAAAAAGCCAGCGCTAGTCACAAAATTCGCCAATTAATTTTCATTATTTTTTTCATTTTTTTTGTCTCAAAAACAGGTTATGATCCCTCTTTGGAACGAGCTCGTTCCAAAGAGGGGTCATAACAAATGTTTTTGAAACAAAAAATGAAAAAAAATAGTTATTCAAGAATTTTTTTTGCAAGTGTCGTCTGCTTTTCATGTTAGGTAAAGGGTTATATCCCAACAAACAAAGAAACAAATAGCAAACAAACTCACGGAACCTATACATTGAACTTGTTTGTCTCTTTGTATTTACGAACTTTGTTCCAAGAAAAACACCGATTGTCAAACAAAAGTGAGGTAAAGAAGCCAGAAAGAAAACTATACCTTCTGGTAGAACGTTAAACTGCACTTAGAAAGCAATAAAAAATTCCACCCATTCGTATTCTCAACTCTCTGTGCATGCAGGCCAGCATGAACTTGTATCGAAGTTACTGAGGATGTTGCACCGAAACCGAAGGCAGGGGAGTAACCGGACTAAATGAAGAAAGGGGGAGGGGGTGGGTAAAAATATTTTTCTGCTGCGATTTTTCCACCAACTTCAGTTCACCTAATGCTGGATTAAAAGTGTATCTTCCTCCATTAGTGGAGGTCTTCACCAGAGCAAAAACAAATCCTTTGCTTTTTTGCTAATTGGAGCGTCCGGAGTAATTTTAAAGATGGAAGTACCCAGAAAGTGGGGGCAAAACTGTCGCGAAACGAGCCAAGAAATACAATGTGAGCGCACATGAACCAGTTATTGAGATTTCAGGCATGAATATATACAAGGCTGAAATTTTTCAGAAAAAGTGGGTGGGGGACGAGCTCCTCAATCCCCTACCCCCAATGGCGACGCCACTGATCGAAGAGCGAGGTGCTATGGCCTCAATGACAAGAGTGACTTTGAAAGAAGTTCTTAAAACTGTGCATAGTGGTGATAATAAATTAGATAAAATAAATTCAAAAATTCAAAATGTCTGTCTGGAAGGCGTAATATCCTTCAGATTGCCTCTTCGCTTTGATAATATATGCCCTGCATGTTACCCACTCGATGGCAAATACCGCTTCCAAACAACTTAAAGAAAGGAAGAGGACACTTGGAAACAGAATTCTTGAATAACTAATGTTTTTCATTTTTTGCGACAAAAACATAGCTTATGACCCCTTCCAATGAGGGGTTGCAAGCTATGTTTTGGAGACAAAAAACGAAAACTGAATGATGAATTTTGTGGATATTGCTGGCCGGTTTTGGCCGTGACGTCGGATAAATGGTTAAAAACTTGCGTTTGCTTTAATCCTCGTAGATGCAACGTTGACATCAATTAGCCAACAGTGTTTGTGTGAGGAGACCCCTTCTGATGCATCCTCTGCTTTTAAGCTCAAAATTATGACTTTTAATCTAAAACGCTTGACTTTTCAACTCAAAATTTTAACTTATAATCTCAAAATATTTGCTCTAAAGTCAAAATTTTGACTTTTAAAGTCAAAAGTTCGAGATTATAAGTCAATATTTAGACTTTTGATGTCAAAATGTTTAATTTAAAAGTCAGAATTTTGACTTTGAAGTCAAAATTTTGACTTTAAAAGTCAAAATTTTGAGGGTTTTTTTTCATACCATGTCCCTAACACGCTTCTGTAGATTTGTGTATAGTTTTCAGGTTTCGAAGGAATATATCTCTGGTTAAGACATTTCGGTACATGAACGCTGAGAGCATCTTCAAGGTCATATTTTTAGATTGGTGGGCGTCTGAAAAACACTTGGCGTCAGTGGCGTCAGTGGCGTAGCCATGGGGGGTTGACTGGGGGTGGGGGATGAAACTTGCCCAGAAAAATCGTCGTGTGAGAACCATAAGGTTCTATCTTCTACTGTAAGTTCTCACGCTCGCGACGAAATGTTATATGTATACAGTCAATACCCGAAGTCCTCAAAAATATTTCATGCACTCTTACCCTGATATATTTTGGAGGTCATTTTGCTGTAGATATTCCTTCACTTTTTAGGTTCTATACCCGGGGGGTGGGGGGGGGGCACCAAAAATTTGCAAGACCTGACGTGGGTGTGGGTGGGTCTCTTGAGTGCGCCAAAAATGTGTATTTCCAACTTGTGCAATTTTTTGAATTTTTAAAAAATATATCAGTATATCAGCTAATATATACCATCATTTGTGTTTCAAACCTTAAAGATGATGTTGTACATCACACTCTTAACATAAATACAACATCAGGAAGCTTTATATGTGAGAATATTGGGCTTAATCTGGGAAAATGTCACACGTTAGTAGGGGGTAGGTGTCTTATTCGAAATGTAGAAAATGTGCAGACAGTATTTTGGAAAAATTCTCTCTGATGCACTAAATTTAACCCATGTTATTTCTTTATTAATAGAATTTGTATGGATAGAAGAGGAAAGTAGCAAACACATGAGAATACTGACAGAACAATTCAAATGAAAATTTGTTCCCGTATATGTACACCTGATCTGGCCAAGCCTGATAATGAACAGCTTGTTATTTGTAGATTGGGGCCCACAGCAGCCCACAGAGGTTTAAATTGGTGGTACCAGTTTAAGAACATTATGAAACCCCCCAAAAGACAGCTATGCCTACTAAGTTTATAAGTTTATTTTGGATTTTAATGGGAGAGTGGTGGGGGGGGGGGGGGGGGGTATGATCAGCGCATACCAAGGCGCACATATAATCATCATAAATAGGTGACAATAGTCGCTTTTGGCAGCGTGAGTGTTAAGATCATGCAGTTGCATTGTTGAATTACTCTGATGTCCATTGGGTGTTATCAATCCCTTTTCAAACCCCCAAGGGTCTTGTCGTTTGCCAGGCAGCTCACTCGCAGCACCCCACTTGTAGCACCCACTTGCTTCACCCCACTTTCAGCACCCCATTTTTTACGAGATGAGTTGACGAGTCGTAAGTAGAGTCACTCGTTCGAGCAATTACTCGATATCTCATTTGCTCGATAAGAGTAATTCGAGAAACGACTTTTCCAGTCCCTGCGCGATAGCTCATAGGAATAGGTATGAAACAGGCGTTATAGAAAGCAGACTGTATTCGCCTGCTAGAAGTAGTGAAAGACAAGTGTGATATTGATGTGTACTGGGATCCGTAGCGGTAGTATTGTATTGATAGATACTAAGAGCCATAATAGTACCACAAGTTAGTAATGGTGAGATACACTAGCAGAGTACAGAATAGTGGTAGCCAATAGAGTTCAGCGGTATTGAAATTTCCAGTTCGGTTTCGGTATCGGTATTTTTAGAATGAATACCTCGGTATCGGTACGGTATTCGTTGTCAACAACATATATGTACTCACACCGATACCAATATCCGAAGGTATTTTTGGCATACTGCACAGATATCGTTCACCGTTTTAAAGCAGGCAAAGCCGTCGAACTGTCAAAATGTGTCAAAGCAACACAGGCACTAAACATCAGTCATTTAATGTGACAAAAAAACTGAGACAAAATACCACCTGGGTATTTTCTCTCAGCATCTTTGTTACATCAAATGACCGCTGATGACTACCTTTAGACATACACGGACCATGGGATCTTCTTGTCATGAATTATACTTGATATTCTGTTGTTGTCCTTTTAGTTTTTAACTTGTGTCGGAGATATTCTTCAATACCGAAATTTCGGTATTTTGAGATTTCATCGGTACGGTAAATCGGTACTGGCTCGATACCGATACCGAACGGTATTTGTGGTATACCGACCATCTCTAGTAGCCAATAGTAATGATGCAAGGCTGATAGTACACAACAGTAATGGTGAATACAATAGCGGTTGATCATAGGAGGCCACCGGTGATGTGGAATCTGAGATGCATTTTGTAATGGACTGCCCGGCCTATACAAACATAAGAAAACAGTTGTTTGCGTTAATTAACAGGAACAACGCGGACTTTTTAAGATAAGTTTGAATTTCTTCTGAAAAATAAAACGCCCTCATTATGCCACTCCATCTGCAACATAATTCGGCTGTTCTTCAGGAAAAGAGAAACTATAACTGCAAAATTGTAGGTCATTAAACTGACATATGGTCTTGATTGTATATGCGTATATGAATGCCACATTAGCCTTGTCAATATTCAAATTAGTTATTCTATTTGTGATCAGTTTATTACATGCTTAATCATATCATGTTTCTGTTAACTCATTGTGCAATCTGCCTCTCTGTAGGTGTTATTTTTGCTTGAATAAACTACTAAACTACTAGGATATATAGTTGAAGTCGTGTTAGGAACTTAGAATGGTAACACTACTAGGAGCTGTATATGGGCTTGGAATCCCATTTGCAGCACCCCACTTTCAGCACCCCGTTTTACGAGAAGAATTGAAAAGTCGCATGATTGTGCAGTCCCTCGATCGAGCAATTCTCGATAGATCATATGTTCGATAAGATATTAGAGTTATTAGATCTTCGTGGAAAATATGTGACGATATGATCTCACATTAGGGAAATTTAAATTTGTTAATTTTTTATACAAAAAAATAGCAGTTTAAATAAAAAAATAAATTAAATTATATTAAATATATAAACAAGAAAAAAAGAGGATGAGATACATAATTCGAAGAAGTAAACAATTCCAAGCCAGAAAGAGAGAAACGATGAGAACTAGAGAAACAGAATTTACTGCATCCAGTAAATTCAAGTCTGTGTGAAAAGGGTTAAAGTATCAGGAATAAACTCTACAGAAAGAGAATTTATGGAGGCTTATCTTCTGGTGTAAAATATTTTTTAACAAATCAGAAATGGGTTTTTCGTTAACAGTATTTACAGATATTCATACAGGAATCAGAACAATTTTTATAAGAAACCAGAAAAGGCATATATGTGACCAGCATTTAAAGGGTTCGATACACGAATCAGAAATGGACAATTTTGGCTCTGCCCACGAATTTGAGTGATGAAATACATTCATAAACTTTAGAAATACATTAAGGTGTAAATGCATTTCCCAGTCTTTCTGAATAATATGCACTTGGTGACCTCATTCAGGTGGACCATATATTGAATCTCCAGCAATGTTTAACTCAGTCGGTGTAGTCCCATGTCTTCTACATTGAAGAATGAGCGCAACCCACTTTGAAATAATAGCTCCACCAACTTCAGATCTGTCATCTGACATTCAGATCGAACGGGTGAAAAAAACATAGATGAGTGCAAACTGGTTATTGTTAACGAGCATGCCAAAATGCATAGAGATAGGACGGTCCGTATTTGAGTTGTCGCGCTGACAAAGGGTGCATAGACTCTATGTCGGAGATATTGTCATAAAAACCTTAAAAAAACCCAAGAGCTCATTTGAAAGCCTGCTCTTAAAATAGCATCCAGTGACCTAAACAAGGCATACATAAAACTAGAACTTCTCTAATAAATTAATTTTAAACAGTCATAGCACTAACACAGTTAACAGAACATTCAACTATGTCAGTATTGCATCTTTTACCGGCATCCTGACAGTATTGTGACAGGTTTAAATACCAAATCTCCAGTGTAGTTTTACAATTACATGTACGCTGGAATTCTTCATTATCAAGTTGTTTGTTTTTATATTAACTTGGTTTGGGAATTAATTCTGTACATTGGGAATTAATTCTGTACAATGAGATTAAATAAATAGATCATGTTATTGTATGTGACAGTCACAGCTTTCTCCCCACTGCTTTTTGTGAAATTCTTTCATGGAGAAAATATTCATACAGGAATCAGAACAATTTTTCTAAGAAACCCGAAAAGGCATATATGTGCACACTATATATAGGGTTCGATCAAGGAATCAGAAATGGACATTACTGCCGCTACCATTTATTTGAATGATGAGATACATGTATAATCTTCAGAACTGCATAAATTGGTATAAAATGAAATTCCCAATAGGAAGAAAAAGTATGCATTTAATGACCTCTCTTGACCGCATAGAGGTGGACCACATTTTGAACCTCCAGCAAGTTTCAACTCATTTGGTGTAGGTACCATTACTATAGGTCATACTAAACCTGAAGTATGAGCACAAACTACTTTATAAATATTGGCTCCACCAACTCCGGATCTGCCATATTTGTAGATGATGGCAAATGTCCATATTAGCAAGGCAATGATGAAGTGCATGCATGGTACCTCTGGAAAATATATTGCAAGTAAAAAGGTTCAGTAATGTTGGAATGTAGACGTTGAAAGGCCTTGAAGACCCCCAAGAGCCTGTCTGAAGACTTATTGGCATTGTCAAAATACCGAGGTCCCATCTATATCCATGTGTGTTTAGAACAACACTGTGAGAATGGAAATGGTTTTCATTATTCTCAATGATTTTTTCGAAGAGAGGTGCACCATCGAAGTGCAGTACGCTTTAGTACACAGCGCCACCGTGCCCCCATATTAAGATTTTCAGAGGATTAAAATATTCGCTTTAAATATTCCATTTTAATCCTTTAACCCTTTACCCAGATGGTAGAGGTGCAGGCTGCAAGCCGAGAGGTCCTCGGTTCGAATCCCACCTGCGGCAACTGCGTTGTGTCCTTGGGAAAGACACTTCACCCCCATTGCCCACGTGGGGGCACGATGACGATGTGTACTAAGGCGTACTGTACGTCGATGGTGCACCTGTCTTCAACCAATGCTAACCCTGTTTGTGTGGAGTTGGTATGTTGGGGAGCTGACAGTTGCTCGCCGTTGCTCGGTGGTTCTCTCCGGGTACTCCGGCTTCCTCCACCCGTAAAACTGTCACGGTCATGGTTAGCCATTGTGCAGAAATATGTGACCTTAAAACACCAATAAAAATTAAAAAAAAAACCTTTACCCAACGAATCGGCCACATCCGCCCGCGTAATATGCAAATTGAGAAGTTGAAAAAATATTAGTTCCAACGAGGGGTCCCATGATATGGTTTTGTTGAAATTGTTTGGAAAATTTGAAAAAAATGATATTTGAAATAATAAATTTTGCTATCGTCTCCGTTGGGTAAAGGGTTAAATGGGGGCGCAGTGGCTGAGTTGGCAGAGGTGCAGGCTGCAAGTCGAGCGGTCCTCACTCTGTCCTTGGGCAAGACACTTCACCCCATTGCCCACGTGGGTGCATGGTGGCGATGTGTACTAAAGCGTACTGCACATTGATGGCGCACCTGTATTCAACCAATGCTAACCCTGCTTGTGTGGAGTTAGTATGTGGGGAATCTGATAGTTGCTCGCTGTTGCCCGGAGGTTCTACCCAGGTACTCTGGCTTTCTCCGCCTGTAAAACTGTCCTGGTCATGGTAAACCACCGTGCAGAAATATGTGACATTAAACACCAATAAATAAATAATCCTTTAAAAAATGAGCTCATTCCAATGAAGGGTCATAAGCTATGTTTTTCAAGCAAAAATGAAAAAGTAATTAAAACTGAATAGACATTTCTGTGTATAAAGCTGACCGGTTTTTGCCGTTATGTTGGCTAAAGGGTTAAGAATCCCTTAGTTTGGTAAGCACACTGAAAAGGTGTCCCATTCCACATAGAATTAATTGTTTCAGAAAAGAGAGTGAAAAACATTCTGCAGCCATGAGTTATATTAAAGATATTTTTTTACTCACATCGAAGTATTAAGAGGCTTAAAATGTGACCATTCAAATATTTCATTTTATTACTTTGTAACTGTGATAGGTGTTTCGAGAAAGCCACACACCACTCCATCCCCAAACCTCTCAATCTTGAGTTATGATTGAGAATAAATAGATTTTTTAAAAAAATGCTTTGAAAAGTGAAGGTTTCTCACTCTCTTCAATGACTGAGACTGAAGTTTTGTAACATGATACAACATAAATATACAGTGCTGTTCAATGTAACAAAGAATTCTATCTCAGTTTTCTCTCTGGAGATTTCTGTTTTAGATAATGGTTACTGCTTCAGTTAACTCGTTTCCCAGTAAATGTTGTAAACATATTTTTAACATCTAGAGCCCGAAGGCCCAACATGCCTCCAAATCATAGATGACCAAGTACCATTGGCAGGCACTCTATCAGTATACCAAAAACATTGAGATAGGATTGATTGTATTTGGGTTATCATGTTGACAAACAGTGCATAGAAGACATTCTATGAATGTTATTAATTTATTGGGGTTTAACGACACTTCAACAGCTAGGCCCGCCTCGTGTCGTACAGTTTTTACGGATGGAGGAAACCAGAGAACACAGAGAACCACCAAACAACAACAACAAACAACTGTCTGGATCCCCAACATGCTAACTCCACACAAGCAGGGTTAGTGCAAGTGTATCATCGACATGCAGTATGTCTTAGTACACAACATCACTATGCCATTATGTGGGTAATGGGGGTGAAGTGTTTTTGCCCAAAGACACAAGACAGTTGCCGCAGATAGGAGTCGAACTGAGAACCTCTCGGCTTGCAGCCTGCACCTCTAACTGCTTAGCCACCGTGCCCCTCTATGAATGTAATGGGAATACTTTAGAGGCTTATTTTGGGGATAAAATAGTTTTAAAGAAATAAAAAAAATAGGTTTTCAATGACAGTATTTATAGATATTCATTCAAAAATCAGTTAATTTTTTCCAAGAAACCAGATAAGGTATATATCATCACAGTATTCAAAGGGACCAATCAAGGGAATGCACAAGGAGGTTCAAAAATATGATTTCTAGCAATTCTGGTAATAGCCCTCGTGACTCCTGTTCGACCTTGGCCCAAATTTTGAATCTCCATCGTGTGTCGACTCGTTTGGTATTGGTCCCAGGTCCATACATCATACCATGCTTGAAATATGAGCATGACCCACTTTCACAAATTTTGACCACACCAACTTTTTACGTAAAAATGGATGTATGGACTTCAGGAATGCTTTAGAGAGTCAAAAAATGTGATTTCCAGCAATTCTGAAAAAATGCACTCAATGATCACAAGTGACCTCCGTAACCTTGACCCACATTTTTGAACCTCCATAAAGTGTCAACTTATTTAGTGTTGGCTCCAGGTCCATGCATCACACCATGCTTGAGATATGAGCGTGACCCACTTTCAAAAATTTTGGCCACGCCCACCTTTTTCATGAAAAAATGCACATCTGAATTTTTGGGGAAGCATTTGGAGGTCAAAAAATGTGATTTCCAGCAATTATGAAAAATGCACTCATTGACCCCTGAATGACCTCGGTGACCTTAACCCATATTATGAATCTCCATCGAGTGTCGGCTCATTTGGTGTTGGTCCCAGGTCCATACGTCATACCATGCTTGAAATATGAGCGTGACCCACTTTCAAAAATTTTTGCCACACCCTCTTTTTTTACGTCAAAATGCATGTGTGTATGTCAGTAATGCTTTAGGGTGTCAAAAAATGTGATTTCTGTCAATTATAAAAAATGCACTTAATGACCCCAAGGTGACCTCCGTGACCTTGACCCATATTTTGAATCTCCATCGAGTGTCGACTCATTTGGTGTTGATCCCAGGTCCATACGTCATACCATGCTTGAGATATGCGCGTGACCCACATTAAAAAATTTGGGCCACGCCCACTTTTTTTACGCCAAAATGCAAGTGTGTATGTCAGGAATGCTTTAGGGGGTCAAAAATGTGATTTCTAGCAATTATGAAAAATGCACTTAATGACCCCTAGGTGACCTCCGTGACCTTGACCCATATTTTGAATCTTCATCGAGTGTCGACTCATTTGGTGTTGGTCCCAGGTCCATACGTCATACCATGCTTGAGTTATGAGCGTGACCCACTTTAAAAAATTTTGGCTAGGCCCACTTTTTTTACATCAAAATGCATGTGTGCATGTCAGGAATGTTATAGGGGGTCTAAAAATGTGATTTTTAGCAATTATGAAAAATGCACTTAATGACCCCTAGGTGACCTCCGTGACCTTGACCCATATTTTGAATCTCCATCGAGTGTCGACTCATTTGGTGTTGGTCCCAGGTCCATACGTCATACCATGCTTGAGATATGAGCGTGACCCACTTTCAAAATTTTTGGCCACGCCCACATTTTTTACGTCAAAATGCATGTGTGTATGTCAGGAATGCTTTAGGGGGTCAAAAAATGTGATTTCTAGCAATTATGAAAAATGCACTTAATGACCCCTAGGTGACCTCCGTGACCTTGATCCATATTTTGAATCTCCATCAAGTGTCGACTCATTTGGTGTTGGTCCCAGGTCCATACGTCATACCATGCTTGAGATATGAGCGTGACCCACTTTAAAAAAATGTGATTTCTAGCAATTATGAAAAATGCACTTAATGACCCCTAGGTGACCTCCGTGACCTTGACCCATATTTTGAATCTCCATCGAGTGTCGACTCATTTGGTGTTGGTCCCAGGTCCATACGTCATACCATGCTTGAGATATGAGCGTGACCCACATTCAAAAATTTTGGCCACGCCCACTTTTTTACGTCAAAATGCATGTGTGTACGTCAGGAATACTTTAGGGCGTCAAAAAATGTGATTTCCAGCAATTCTGAAAAATGCACTCAATGACCCCTATATGACCTCCGTGACCTTGACCCATATTTTGAACCTCCGTCGAATGTCGACTCATTTGGTGTTGGTCCCAGATCTGTAGGTCATACTACGCCTGAGATATGGGCGTGACCCACTTTCAAAACACCCCTACAGACACCCCTGATACCCCAGGAATCTGAAAAAACATAGGTGGCCGAGAACTTGTGGCTGTCTATCAGCATGCCAAAAATCAACGAGATAGGGCAATTCGTTTTCGAGTTATCTTGCGGACAAAAAAGTGATGAGAAGACAGAACACAGGAGAAGAGGAAGAAGAAGAAGAAAAAGAAGAAGAAGAAGAAGAAGAAGAAGAAGAAGAAGAAGAAGAAGAAAAAGAAAAAAAAGAGAAAAAAAAAGAAAAAGAAACCGTGCAAAAACAATAGTCTGTGTGTTTCACACAGACTAATAAATTGAAGTCATCGAGATCCGGTGAACAGTTGAGACGAAACTGCTTGGACCAAAAAGCAAATCAACAGGATCACGAAAGCATATCATAACTAGAGAAACAGAATTTACTGCATCCAGTAAATTCAAGTCTGTGTGAAAAGGGTTAAACTCTACAGAAAGAGAATTTATGGAGGCTTATCTTCTGGTGTAAAAATATTTTTTAACAAATCAGAAATGGGTTTTTCGTTAACAGTATTTACAGATATTCATACAGGAATCAGAACAATTTTTATAAGAAACCAGAAAAGGCATATATGTGACCAGCATTTAAAGGGTTCGATACACGAATCAGAAATGGACAATTTTGGCTCTGCCCACGAATTTGAGTGATGAAATACATTCATAAACTTTAGAAATACATTAAGGTGTAAATGCATTTCCCAGTCTTTCTGAATAATATGCACTTGATGACCTCATTCAGGTGGACCATATATTGAATCTCCAGCAATGTTTAACTCAGTCGGTGTAGTCCCATGTCCACATCTACATTGAAGAATGAGCGCAACCCACTTTGAAATAATAGCTCCGCCAACTTCAGATCTGTCATCTGACATTCAGATCGAACGGGTGAAAAAAACATAGATGAGTGCAAACTGGTTATTGTTAACCAGCATGCCAAAATGCATAGAGATAGGACGGTCCGTATTTGAGTTGTCGCACTGACAAAGGGTGCATAGACTCTATGTCGGAGATATTGTCATAAAAACCTTAAAAACCCCAAGAGCTCATTTGAAAGCCTGCTCTTAAAATAGCATCTAGTGACCTAAACAAGGCATACATAAAACTAGAACTTCTCTAATTAATTAATTTTAAACAGTCATAGCACTAACACAGTTAACAGAACATTCAACTATGTCAGTATTGCATCTTTTACCGGCATCCTGACAGTATTGTGATAGGTTTAAATAACAAATCTCCAGTGTAGTTTTACAATTACATGAACACTGGAATTCTTCATTATCAAGTTGTTTGTTTTTATATCAACTTGGTTTGGGAATTAATTCTGTACAATGAGATTAAATAAATAGATCATGTTATTGTATGTGACAGTCACAGCTTTCTCCCCACTGCTTTTTGTGAAATTCTTTCATGGAGAAAATATTCACACAGGAATCAGAACAATTTTTCTAAGAAACCCGAAAAGGCGTATATGTGCATACCATATATAGGGTTCGATCAACGAATCAGAAATGGACATTACCGCCGCTACCATTTATTTGAATGATGAGATACATGTATAATCTTCAGAACTGCATTAATTGGTATAAAATGAAATTCCCAATAGGAAGAAAAAGTATGCATTTAATGACCTCTCTTGACCGCATAGAGGTGGACCACATTTTGAACCTCCAGCAAGTTTCAACTCATTTGGTGTAGGTACCATTACTATAGGTCATACTAAACCTGAAGTATGAGCACAAACTACTTCATAAATATTGGCTCCACCAACTCCGGATCTGCCATATTTGTAGATGATGGCAAATGTCCATATTAGCAAGGCAAAGATGAAGTGCATGCATGGTACCTCTGGAAAATATATTGCAAGTAAAAAGGTTCAGTAATGTTGGAATGTAGACGCTGAAAGGCCTTGAAGACCCCCAAGAGCCTGTCTGAAGACTTATTGGCATTGTCAAAATACCGAGGTCCCATCTATATCCATGTGTGTTTAGAACAACACTGTGAGAATGGAAATGGTTTTCATTATTCTCAATGATTTTTTCGAAGAGAGGTGCACCATCGAAGTGCAGTACGCTTTAGTACACAGCGCCACCGTGCCCCCATATTAAGATTTTCAGAGGATTAAAATATTCGCTTTAAATATTCCATTTTAATCCTTTAACCCTTTACCCAGATGCTAGAGGTGCAGGCTGCAAGCCGAGAGGTCCTCAGTTCGAATCCCACCTGCGGCAACCGCGTTGTGTCCTTGAGCAAGACACTTCACCCCCATTGCCCACGTGGGGGCACGGTGACGATGTGTACTAAGGCGTACTGTACGTCGATGGTGCACCTGTCTTCAACCAATGCTAACCCTGCTTGTGTGGAGTTGGTATGTTGGGAAGCTGACAGTTGCTCGGTGGTTCTCTAGGGTACTCCGGCTTCCTCCACCCGTAAAACTGTCACGGTCATGGTTAGCCATTGTGCAGAAATATGTGACCTTAAAACACCAATAAAAATTTAAAAAAAACCTTTACCCAAAGAATCGGCCGCATCCGCCCGCGTAATATGCAAATTGAGAAGTTGAAAAAATATTAGTTCCAACGAGGGGTCCCATGATATGGTTTTGTTGAAATTGTTTGGAAAATTTGAAAAAAATGATATTTGAAATAATAAATTTTGCTATCGTCTCCGTTGGGTAAAGGGTTAAATGGGGCCGCAGTGGCTGAGTTGGCAGAGGTGCAGGCTGCAAGTCGAGCGGTCCTCAATCTGTCCTTGGGCAAGACACTTCACCCCATTGACCACGTGGGTGCATGGTGGCGATGTGTACTAAAGAGTACTGCACATCGATGGTGCACCTGTATTCAACCAATGCTAACCCTGCTTGTGTGGAGTTAGTATGTGGGGAATCTGATAGTTGCTCGCTGTTGCCCGGAGGTTCTCCCCAGGTACTCTGGCTTTCTCCGCCCGTAAAACTGTCCTGGTCATGGTAAACCACTGTGCAGAAATATGTGACATTAAACACCAATAAATAAATAATCCTTTAAAAAATGAGCTCATTCCAATGAAGGGTCATAAGCTATGCTTTTCAAGCAAAAATGAAAAAGTAATTAAAACTGAATAGACATTTCTGCGTATAAAGCTGACCGGTTTTTGCCGTTATGTTGGCTAAAGGGTTAAGAATCCCTTAGTTTGGAAAGCACACTGAAAAGGTGTCCCATTCCACATAGAATTAAATGTTTCAGAAAAGAGAGTGAAAAACATTCTGTAGCCATGAGTTATATTAAAGATATTTTTTTACTCACATCGAAGTATTAAGAGGGTTAAAATCTGACCATTCAAATATTCCATTTTATTACTTTGTAACTGTGATAGGTGTTTCGAGAAAGCCACACACCACTCCATCCCAAAACCTCTCAATCTTGAGTTATGATTGAGAATAAATAGATTTTTTAAAAAAATGCTTTGAAAAGTGAAGGTTTCTCTCTCTCTTCAATGACTGAGACTGAAGTTTTGAAACATGATACAACATAAATATACAGTGCTGTTCAATGTAACAAAGAATTCTATCTCAGCTTTCTGTCTGGAGATTTCTGTTTTAGATAATGGTTACTGCTTCAGCTAACTCATTTCCCAGTAAATGTTGTAAACATATTTTTAACATCTAGAGCCCGAAGGCCCCACATGCCTCCAAATCAAAGATGACCAGGTACCAATGGCAGGCACTCTATCAGTATACCAAAAACATTGAGATAGGATTGATTGTATTTGGGTTATCATGTTGACAAACAGTGCATAGAAGACATTCTATGAATGTTATTAATTTATTGGGGTTTAACGACACTTCAACAGCTAGGCCCGCCTCGTGTCGTACAGTTTTTACGGATGGAGGAAACCAGAGAACACAGAAAACCACCAAACAACAACAACAAGCAACTGTCTGGATCCCCAACATGCTAACTCCACACAAGCAGGATTAGTGCAAGTGTATCATCGGCATGAAGTATGTCTTAGTACACAACATCACTATGCCATTATGTGGGCAATGGGGGTGAAGTGTTTTTGCCCAAAGACACAAGACAGTTGCCGCAGATAGGATTCGAACTGAGAACCTCTCGGCTTGCAGCCTTCACCTCTAACTGCTTAGCCACCGTGCCACTCTATGAATGTAATGGGAATACTTTAGAGGCTTATTTTGGGGATAAAATAGTTTTAAAGAAATAAAAAATAGGTTTTCAATGACAGTATTTATAGATATTCATTCAAAAATCAATTAATTTTTTCCCAGAAACCAGATAAGGTATATATCTTCACAGTATTCAAAGGGACCAATCAAGGGAATGCACAAGGAGGTTCAAAAATATGATTTCCAGCAATTCTGGTAATAGCCCTCGTGACTCCTGTTCGACCTTGGCCCAAATTTTGAATCTCCATCGTGTGTCGACTCGTTTGGTATTGGTCCCAGGTCCATACATCATACCCTGCTTGAAATATGAGCATGACCCACTTTCACAAATTTTGGCCACACCAACTTTTTACGTAAAAATGGATGTATGGACTTCAGGAATGCTTTAGAGAGTCAAAAAATGTGATTTCCAGCAATTCTGAAAAAATGCACTCAATGACCACAAGTGACCTCCGTAACCTTGACCCACATTTTTGAACCTCTATCAAGTGTCAACTTATTTAGTGTTGGTTCCAGGTCCATGCATTACACCATGCTTGAGATATGAGCGTGACCTACTTTCAAAAATTTTGGCCACGCCCACTTTTTTCATGAAAAAATGCACATCTGAATTTTTGGGGAAGCATTTGGAGGTCAAAAAATGTGATTTCCAGCAATTATGAAAAATGCACTCATTGATCCCTGAGTGGCCTCGGTGACCTTGACCCATATTTTGAATCTCCATCAAGTGTCGACTCACTTGGTGTTGGTCCCATGTCCATACGTCATACCATGCTTGAGATATGAGCGTGACCCACTTTCAAAAATTTTTGCCACGCCCACTTTTTTTACGTCAAAAATGCATGTGTGTATGTCAGGAATGCTTTAGGGTGTCAAAAAATGTGATTTCTAGCAATTATAAAAAAATGCACTTAATGACCCCTAGGTGACCTCCATGACCTTGACCCATATTCTGAATCTCCATCGAGTGTCGACTCATTTGGTGTTGATCCCAGGTCCATACGTCATACCATGCTTGAGATATGAGCGTGACCCACTTTCAAAAATTTTGGCCACGCCCACTTTTTTACTTCAATATACATGTGTGTATGTCAGGAATGCTTTAGAGGGTCAAAAAATGTGATTTCTAGCAATTATGAAAAATGCACTTAATGACCCAAGTGTTCTCCGTGACCTTGACCCATATTTTGAATCTCCATCGAGTGTCGACTCATTTGGTGTTGGTCCCAGGTCCATACGTCATACCATGCTTGAGTTATGAGCGTGACCCACTTTCCAAAATTTTGGCCACGCCCACTTTTTTACGTCAAAATGCATGTGTGCATGTCAGGAATGGTATAGGGGGTCAAAAAATGTGATTTCTAGCAATTATGAAAAATGCACTTAATGACCCCTAGGTGACCCCCGTGACCTTGACCCATATTTTGAATCTCCATCGAGTGTCGACTCATTTCGTGTTCGTCCCAGGTCCATACGTCATACCATGCTTGAGATATGAGCGTGACCCACTTTCAAAAATTTGGCCACGCCCACTTTTTTTACGTCAAAATGCATGTGTGTATGTCAGGAATGCTTTAGGGGGTCAAAAAATGTGATTTCTAGCAATTATGAAAAATGCACTTAATGACCCCTAGGTGACCTCCGTGACCTTGACCCATATTTTGAATCTCCATCGAGTGTCGACTCATTTGGTGTTGGTCCCAGGTCCATACGTCATACCATGCTTGAGATATGAGCGTGACCCACTTTAAAAAATTTTGGCCACGCCCACTTTTTTTTTACGTCAAAATGCATGTGTGTACGTCAGGGATACTTTAGGGGGTCAAAAAATGTGATTTCCAGCAATTCTGAAAAATGCACTCAATGACCCCTAGATGACCTCCGTGACCTTGACCCATATTTTGAACCTCCGTCGAATGTCGACTCATTTGGTGTTGCTCCCAGGTCTGTAGGTCATACTACGCCTGAGATATGGGCGTGACCCACGTTCAAAACACCCCTACAGACACCCCTGATACCCCAGGAATCTGAAAAACATAGGTGGCCGAGAACTTGTGACTGTCTATCAGCATGCCAAAAATCAACGAGATAGGGCAATTCGTTTTCGAGTTATCTTGCGGACAAAAAAGGTGATGAGAAGACAGAAGACAGGAGAAGAAGAAGAAGAAGAAGAAGAAGAAGAAGAAGAAGAAGAAGAAGAAGAAGAAGAAGAAGAAGAAGAAGAAGAAAAAAAAGAAAAAAAAGAAAAAAAGAAAAAGAAACCGTGCAAAAACAATAGTCTGTGCGTTTCACACAGACTAAATATTTTATGCATGTAAACGGTAATGTGACTCCAAGACCTATCAATGGCCATTTTCTGTTGAAAACTTACAAGATGTTTGTAATGAAATCCAGGGAAAACATGATTTTTTTTCGCTTTTGATGGGTATCGCTATTAACCACCCCAAAAGGGGTTAACGCTTGGGTTTTTGAATACCCTTATTACTTACAAAAATGGTCCTCAGTGAATTCCACTTCCAACAAAGGAGATTATGTGTAACTCTCGGACATACATTGTGTGCTGTGTGTGTCCGAAAACAGCCCATTTCAACAAAATTATTATGCTTGGCATTTTGTAGAGGGTTAAGAAACGCTCAGCGGAATATTTTGTCCATGCAGCTTGTGATGTCACACAAAGACCTGCAAGTAGTCAATTTTTCTTGAAAACCTATGGAATGCATTTAGAGAAATCCACAGAAAATGGGAATTTTTAGATTTTAAGGGGTCTCTCTCTTTAGCCTGACCAAAATGGGTTAAGACTTCGTTTTTTGAATACCCTTACTACTTACAAAAATGTTTCCCTATAGATTGTGCGCTCGATAAAAGAAAGCACTTTTCTTTGTGGCATACCCGTTGGGTGCTGTTGGCGTCCAAAAACAGCCCATTTTACCACAATTTTGACTTTTAGCAGCCCGTGGAGGGTTAACAAATGCTCACCGCAGTATTTTGTCCATGCATCTTCTATTGTCACATCAAGGCCTGGGAGTGACAATTTTTTCTTGAAAATCTACAAGACTCGTTTAGAGAAATCCACGGAAAACATGAATTTTTTAACTTTATGGGGGTATTGCTGTTTAACCAGCCCAAAACGGGTTAACGCCTGGTTTTTTGAACACCGTTATTACAAAAATGATCTCCAGTGAATTCCACTTCCAATAAAGGAAGTTATGTTTATCTCTCGTGTATCGTTTGGGTGCTCTGGGGGTCTGAACCCGGCCCATTTCATCAAAATTTCGATGTTTGGCAGCCTGTGGAGGGTTACCATATGCATCGTCTGATATGTCATGTGTATCAATGTGTGTATCAAAGGTCGTGGCACAGACAGTTTTTTGCCAATTCTGACGAAATAAGGGTTAAATCGAAAAATCCGCTTTGGTACATTTTTAGATTTTGTTCCCCTCTATGCGTGTGCAAAATTTTGTGAAAATCGGTCCGAAAATGGCTTCGGAATCGTGCGGACAAAATGAGTGGAACCCCCCCACCCCCCACCCCCCCCCCCCCCCCCCAAAAAAAAAATAATCCGTAGAAAAACAATAGTCTTTTCCAGAGGGAAAAGCCTAATAAATTTTGATATTGTCTGTGTTGGGTAAAGGGTTATTTATTTATTTTTCGGGGTTTAACAACAATTTTGACAGGGTCACCTCATGTCGGATAGTTTTACAAGTGGAGGAAGCTGGAGTACCTGGAGAGAACCACTGAGCAATGGCAAGCAACTGTCAAACTCCTCAACGTACTAACTCTGCACAAGCAGGGTTAGCATTAGTTGAAGACAAGTGCACCATCAACGAGTAATACGCCTTAGTGCACAGTGCCACTGTGTCATGTGGGCAATCATAAATGAAGTGCCTTGCCCAAGGTCACAATGCAGTTACCCCGAAAGGGGCTGAACCATCGACCTTTCAGTTTGAAGTTCAATTCTGTAACCACTGAGCCACTGCACCCCCAGGTAAAGGGTCAATATCAAGATAAACCGGCATGCATTGTATACTTATCTTGTGTCACATGCTCACTACTATATTTTATTACTTTTTATTTATAAAAAAAAAATAGTTGCCTACAGTTGTAAGAGTCAGCCATTCTCCAATAAGCTATCTACTATAAAAAATAATTTTGTGAAACTAGAGAAACAGAATTTACTGCACCCAGTAAATTCAAGTCTGTGTGAAAAGGGTTAAAGTATCAGGAATAAACTATACAGAAGGAGAATTTATGGAGGCTTATTCTCAGGAGTAAATTATTTTCAAACAAATCAGAAATGGATTTTCGTTAATAGTATTTACAGATATTCATACAGCAATCAGAACATTTTTTTATAAGAAACCAGAAAAGGCATATATGTGACCAGCATTTAAAGGGTTTGATACACGAATCAGAAGTGGACATTTTTGGCTCTGCCCACCAAGCTGATTGATGAAATACGTTCATGAACCTTTGAAATGCATTAAGGTGTAAGGAAATGCATTCCCCGGTCTTTCTGAATAATATGCACTGGATGACCTTGGTGACCTCTTTCGGGCGGACCATATATTGAACCTCCAGCAATTTTTAAATCAGTTGGTATAGTCCCATGTATACACCTACTTTAAAGAAATGGCTCCACCAACTACAAATCTGTCATTTTTGGGTGATGATAGCAAATATTTATTATGATTTAGAAGCCTCTAAGGCAGTCAGCCTACTGTATCACACACAAGGCCTCAAACTAGCTGAAAAAACAAAGATGAGTGCAAACTGGTTGTTGGTAACCAGCATGCCAAAACGAATAGAGATAGGACGATTCGTATTTGAGTTATCGAGCCGACAAAGGGTGCATAGACTCTATATTGGGGATAGTGCCATAAAAAACTTAAAAAGCCTCAAGAGCTCGTTTAAAGGCCTACCCTTAAGAGCATCTAGTGCCCTAAACAAGGCATACTTAAAATAAGATGGTAGAATATTGAATCATGGCATTTGCGTAAAGAGTGGCAATATGCAGGAAGCGTGCAAAAGGTTCTACCGTCATAAGTTAAATTATGTTGTTTGATCTTTGCGGTGAAGTATGAAGAGGGCGGTGAAGTATGAAGAGGGTTAAAGACAGACCATTTAAATATTCCATTTCATTAATTCATATTTGTGATAAGTGTTTCGAGAGAGCCGCTTACCACTCGGCCCGAAACCTGTTGATCTTGAGTTATGATTGAGAATGAAAAAAAAAAATGCAATGAAAGGTGAAGGGTTATTTATTCAACTACAATTAATCACGTGTTGTAAGATAGATCTGTATAATAAACAAATTTTCTTGCCACTCAAAGGTTTTTTTTAAACTTGGTTTGGGGATGGAATTTAATTCTGATCTGACAGCTGATAAGAGTAAATATGTGTCAGGCTGTCATCTATAGCAACTTCTCTCTAATTTGATTGTTTACATTATTCTCTTGTGTATATAAATATAAACAGCTATTTCTTTATGATGCTTTTCTGTTACAAAGAAATTAGGGGGTATAAAAACTCTGTGGCCCAATGGACCACTCCCAAAAGTTCCCTGATAACATAGTTGGGCCAGTACTTGTGACAGGCTACCAGTATGCCAAACAGCCCCAGGACAGATTATTTATTTATTTATTAGTGTGTAAGGTCACATATTTCTGCATAATGGCTAATCAGGACCACGACAGTTTTACGGGTGGGGGAAGCCGTAGTACCCGGAGAGAATCACCAAGCAACGGCGAGCAACTGTCAGTTTCCCAACATACTAATTCCACACAAGCAGGATTAGCATTGGTTGAAGACAGGTGCACCATCGACGTGCAGTACGCCTTAATACGCAGCGTCACCGTGCCCCCACGTGGGCAATGGGGGTGAATTGTCTTGCCCAAGGACACAACGTGGTTGCCGCAGGTGGGATTCGAACCGAGGACCTCTCTGCTTGCAGCCTGCACCTCTACTAACTCAGCCACCGCGCCCCCCAGGACAGATGATTTGTTTTTGAGTTATCGTCAAGACAAAATGAAGGGGGTAGAAAATATTCATACAGGAATCGGAACATTCTTATAAGAAACCAGAAATGGCATATATGTGACCAGCATTCAAAGGGTTTGATACACGAATCAGAAATGGATATTTTGTCTCTGCCCACTAATTTTAGTGATGAAATACACTCATAAACTTTAGAAATGCATTAAGATGTAATAAAATGCATTTCCCTGTCTTTCTGAATAATGCCCCCATACTAAGATCTTTAGAGGGTTAAAATATTCCCTTTAAATACTCCATTTTAATCCTTTAAATGGGGGCGCATTGGTTCAGTTGGCAGAGGTGCAGGCTGCAAGGCGTGAGGTCCTCACTCTGTCCTTGGGCAAGCCACTTCACCCCATTGCCCACGTGGGTGCATGGTGGCGATGTGTTCTAAAGCGTACTGCACATCGATTGTGCACCCGTCTTCAACCAATGCTAACCCTGCTTGTGTAGAGTTAGTATGTGGGGGATCTGACAGTTGCTCGTTGTTGCCCGGTGGCTCTTCCCGGGTACTCCGACTTCCTCCACCTAAAAAACTGTCGTGGTCATGATTAGCCACTGTGCAGAAATATGTGACATTAAACGCCAATAAATAAATAATCCTTTAAAAAATGAGCTCAATCCAATAAAGGGTCATAAGCTATGTTTTTTCAAGCAAAAATGAAAAGGTAATTAAAACTGAATAGACGTTTCTGTGAATAATGTTGACCTGTTTTCGCTGTTATGTTCGCTAAAGGGTTAAGAATCCCTTACTTTGGAAGGCACACTGAAAAGGTGTCCCATTCCACATAGAATTAAAAGTTAAGAAAATAAAGCGAAAAACATTAAGTTTCTCAGCTGACAGTACCTGCTTTTGCACTCCGGAGGGATGGAACGGCACAAATCAGAGACATTCTCTTAATGGCACTTTGACACCAACGGTTTCTGCACTCTCGGTGAGGCCGAGATGAGCGCAGTGAAAGACTATAGAACTCCTCTAACAAATTAGTTTTAAACAGTCATAGCACTAACACAGTTAACAGTACAGTCGACCATGCCAGTATTGCATTGTTACCGGCACCCTGACAGTTTTGTGATAGGTTTCAACAATTATTCAGTGCAATTTTATTAAAAGGGTTAACTTTATTCTGCCTGAAATAAAATATGTGCAATCCACATTGAAGTCTTGAGAGGGGTTAAAAGCACTGAACTGAATAAGATAGGTTTCAACAATTATTCAGTACAGTTTTATGGAAAGGGTTAACTTTATTCTGCCTGAAATAAAATATGTGCAATCCACATAGATGTCTGGAGAGGGTTAAAAGCAGTGAACTGAATAATTTACAATTTATTTCCTTGCAAGGCAAAGGGTTTCTCTCAATTTAGTTTCAGGAACTAACATCCCATAATGATGACAAGGTCAGATTTCATTTTGACAGCTTACTCCACTGGTGTTTACATAGTCTCCAGTGTGAACATAACATCGTATTGCTTGGGGAGAATTTACTGTATCAGGAAATTGGAAGCTGTGAAACCCCTGTGGCCTACTGGGCCATACTGAAAAAAAATGTGATTTCCAGCAATTCTGAAAAATGCACTCAATGATCCCTAGTTGACCACCGTGACCTTGACCCATATTTTGAACCTCCATCGAGTATCGACTCATTTGGTGTTGGTCCCAGGTCTGTAGGTCATACCATGCCTGAGATATGGGAGTGACCCATGTTCAAAATTTTGGCGACGCCCACTTTTTTTTACGTAAAAATGCATGTGTGTATGTCAGGAATACTTTAAGGGTTAAAAAATGTGATTTCCAGCAATTCTGAAAAAGCACTCAATGATCCCTAGGTGACCTCTGTGCCCTTGACCAATATTTTGAACCTCCATCAAGTGTCAACTCATTTGGTGTTGGTCCCAGGTCCATACGTCATACCACGCCTGAGATATGGGCATGACCCACTTTCAAAAATTTTGGCCACGCCCACTTTTTGTTACGTCAAAATGCATGTGTGTATGTAAGAAATAGTTTAGGGGGTCAAAAAATGTGATTTCCAGCAATTCTGAAAAATGCACTCAATGACCCCTAGTTGACCTCCGTGACCTTGACCCATATTTTGAACCTCCATCGAGTGTCGACTCATTTGGTGTTAGTCCCAGGTCTGTAGGTCATACCATGCCTGAGATATGGGAGTGACCCACTTTCAAAAATTTTGGCCACACCCACTTTTTTTAATGTAAAAATGCATGTGTGTACGTCAGGAATACTTTAGAGGTCAAAAATGTGATTTCCAGCAATTCTGAAAAATGCACTCAATGACCCCTAGGTGACCTCTGTGACCTTGACCCATATTTTGAATCTCCATCAAGTGTCGACTCATTTGGTGTTGGTCCCAGGTCCATACGTCATACCACGCCTGAGATATGGGCATGACCCACTTTCAAAAATTTTGGCCACGCCCACTTTTTTTATGTCAAAATGCATGTGTGTACGTCAGAAATAGTTTAGGGGGTCAAAAATGTGATTTCCAGCAATTCTGAAAAATGCACTCAATGACCCCTAGATGACCTCCGTGACCTTGACCCATATTTTGAACCTACATCGAGTGTCGACTCATTTGGTGTTGGTCCCAGGTCCGTAGGTCATACCACGCTTGAGATATGGACGTGACCCACTTTCAAAAAATTTGGCCACGCCCACTTTTTTTACATCAAAAAGCATGTGTGTACGTCAGGAATGCTTTAGGGGGTCAAAAAATATGGTTTCCAGCAATTCTGAAAAATGCACTCAATGACCCCTAGGTGACCTCTGTGATCTTGACCCATATTTTGAATCTCCATCAAGTGTCGACTCATTTCGTGTTGGTCCCAGGTCCATACGTCATGCCATGCCTGAGATATGGGCGTGACCCACTTTCAAAAAATTTGGCCACGCCCACTTTTTTCACGTCAAAATGCATGTGTGTCCGTCAGGAATGCTTTGGGGGTAAAAAAATGTGATTTCCAGCAATTCTGAAAAATGCACTCAATGACCCCTAGATGACCTCCGTGACCTTGACCCATATTTTAAACCTCCGTCGAGTGTCGACTCATTTGGTGTTGGTCCCAGGTCTGTAGGTCATGCCACGCCTGAGATATGGGCGTGACCCACTTTCAAAACACCCCTACAGGCACCCCTGATACCCCAGGAATCTGAAAAACATAGGTGACCGAGAACTTGTGGCTGTCTATCAGCATGCCAAAAATCAACGAGATAAGGCAATTCGTTTTCGAGTTATCTTGTGGACAAAAAAGTGATGAGAAGAAGAAGAAGAAGAAGAAGAAGAAGAAGAAGAAGAAGAAGAAGAAGGAGAAAAAAAAAAAAAAAAAAAAGAAGAAAAAAAAAAAGAAAAATAAACCGTGCAAAAACAATAGTCTGTGTGTTTCACACAGACTAATAAGAAAATTGTGTTTTTCTCGAAAAATGTGTATTGTGAAATTACGTGTTACATGCTATGTATTTTATTAGAGTAGAAATTTTCACCGAAGTAGTGTAGAAAATCCCATACACAATTTCTAATTCAAACCTAAAAACTGAAACTTCTCAATTCTGGGTGAAGTGGACACTGTCGACATGAATTGGAACTCTCAAAAATACACACCGCACGCTTTCCCCAGTGTGGGTAACGTAACAATAAAAACGGATGCCTATGGAGATAGGCCGCTAGCAGGGGTATATCCCTTCACCGATTATTTTTGCGTAGTATATCAAAGACTTAGGAGATGAACTCCTGCATAGTGATGAAGGGATAGAAGTAAAATACCTGAAAATCACAGGGCAGTTTTCGTAGATGACACGGTACTTGATTCAGAAAGCGAAGTGTGGGCCAGATAATATACTGTCAATTTTGAGGAGATATGTAAATATATGGAGACTCGAATTGAATGAAAAAAAAAAAAAAAAAAAACTTATCCTTGTGACCAGTAAAATGGAGGCTACTCGAAGGTGAAAAGTAGGGGAGTCTCGACTCTGGAAGGTGACAGTAAACTAATTAGTGTGTGGGGGTGGGGACAGTTTGCTACAGTATTTGAAGGTCAGTAAAAACACAACTGGAAGACACATCGCCCCGTGAGTTCAAATATGTTGTATGTGCCTACTGGCACATAGAACACATTGGACCTCAAGGTACGACATCCGCGGAAACTATGCGAATAAATTTATTATGGAGGCAAACGAATTCTTAATCAACTAAAATGGCAAAGAAAGAACAACTTCAGTTATGATTTTGTGGGTAAATATCTTGGGAAATGGAAGTGATGCCTCTAAACCACACAATTTTAAAGAGTTTGGGAACTGTGGAGAATAATACGGTCAATGAATAAAGGGGTTGAGTAAAGCCACAGCTCTGGAATCAATTAGGGGTGAGTTTGAGTGGACGAGGATCAAGCTCAGAATAGGCTTGATGGAACTCTGGAATCTTAATTATTCGGTAAATTTCCGACAGCAGATGGTGTAAATATAGAATATACCCATAGCAGCTTGGTGTACCAATGGTCACCACGAGTGGTGAAGTGGTGTTAACCTAGAACCTTTGGCGCGCGGTTAACACCTCTTCACCACGAGTGGTGAACATTTGGTACACCAAGCCGCTTTGGGTATATTTTATTTATACCATGATCATCAGATTACTGAGAAGAGTCGCTATTATTTTTTCTCGATTTTACTGAACAGCAGACGCACATACGTGCGAATCTGTTTTTGTTTACATGAGCATCAATGGGTGGTACTTCCGCTGTCAATTTTATCGCCGAAACGAAATGGAAAAAGAAACGGAGCCTTTTCGTTTTAATAACACACTATTTCGAGTTATGGATGCTTTATTAACATGAGACAATGCATGTTTTTTTAATTTTTGGTCTCTTATGAGGTAAACCCATTTAAAAACGTAATAAATAATAACTGACTGTTTCATTTCACACTCTGTGAGGCGACGTGCGGTAAATTTTGACAAGTTTGCATTCAGGTCGACGTCACCAAAGGTCAACTTGGATGTAGGTCTACTGTAGGTGTAAAATTTAACTAATGAAATCCTATTGCTGGCGTGTTCACCGTGGTTGGTGTGTAAAGCTAAAATTTATGTCATAGGCTTTTCATATATAGTAGAATAGGTAATTATGGTATGAAATGATGTTCCATAATATATGGAATTCTAATATCCTACAGGGTCATTGGAATATATAATCACTACCTGAAAGCGAGGAATATTCGAGAACAATATCTGCACATGTTATTCGCGTGATACGAAACGTTAAGCACGAAGTTATCCTTTCATACGGACATGTGATCCTTTTTGTGTTCATGTGATCCGTTTTGAATCGCAATTGACCTAACAAACTGCAGTTTTTAGGCATCCCCTTCGACAATTCGACAGCCTGGGTTGATACAGACGGTGAAAAACATTTTATTTTCCAAATGCTTGCTTGGAAACTCACGGCAATCCGTTTGTTTCGAGCACAAATAGCCACTGAAGGGGCGAGAAGCTGTTTGAAAACAGAATATGTTGGCATCACACTGGTAATAATATTAATAAACGGGGTGTTTGGAAGTCAAAACATTGTATATGGACGTGGTAGCATTCGCCGCAATGGAGTGGTCGCTTATTTGTTTATAAGCCTTCCTTCGAAATGTTACTTTTATGTCCTAGAATTATGACTCATCTGTTCGTCTCGCAGCATTTTTTTCACTGCGCACATATAATTCTACGCGCACCGCTAAGTCGGTTAAGGGGTGTAATGTATGTAATGTAATAACTTTATTTGCAAAAGACATTATAATACATGTTTATAACATAATTGCCCAAGACACAACAAATAGTAATAATAATATATCACATCTAGGATTTATGAAGCTACATATTTGTCTTCTGCAGGGAGGTGACATAGCCAGCTGGCTGTATTACTGTCACCCACCTCAGGGAAAGGGAAAATGTAGAGTATGAGAAGACAAAAAAGTGGGAGATAAAAAAGCAACGAATGAGGGAAAAAAATGAAGAGAGAGAGAGAGAGAGAGAGAGAGAGAGAGAGAGAGGAGAATCGGCTGCAACTGAAAATAACATGTGCAGTAGAAAAAATGAAGTAACATATATATATGTAGGGAATGAACTCTGCAGTCCTGGTGATAAGTGGAATTTGGTTTCATTCTTGCACTGAGAAGGGGGGCATACATGGGAATGTGATATTTTGCCCAGAGCCAGCTGAGAGATTTGAGTTCCTCGTTGGCAGTTTGTGTTCTGGAGTTTTCAGGAACCAACCCTAATTAATAAGGACTTTTCGGACTTATTCAGTGAGTATGTAGTGTCGCGGGAGTCGGTACTTCCCGACATTCGTGGCATGATCTGTTACTACATTTGACAGAGGCTTCATACGAACCTAGAAACGTGTTGGTCATCTTTTTTTTAAACTGTGCTCGTGGTAAATTTCGAACCAGTGGGTCAATGTCATTCCACTTTTTTGGAAATGTGTGTAAGGGGAGATTTGCCGTGAACTGTGTTCGGGGCTTGAGTTGTTTAATCTCACCTCTGTGTCTGGTAATCCTGTCGGTTTCGATCTTGTTAAGATTATATAGATTATATAACGATAGTGGTAAGTTGTTGTGGATCCAATCATGCATAAATAATAGGATATTTAGCTTATATAGATCGTCCAGTTTCAGGATTTTATTTTTCTTGAATAGGGGCTCAGTATGTGTGTTGTACTTTTTATTGTTTATTATTCGAATGGCACGTTTTTGAAGGATACTTAATTTCTTTATAGCCGGCACATGTCCCCAGATGTGTATCGCATACATCAAATGACTTTGCACTAGCGTAAAATACAGAATTTTCAGGGTATCGAATGGTAAAAACTTTTTTACTCTATTAATAGCCCAGATGGATTTGGCTATCTTTGAGCTCAGATGAGAGATGTGGTGCTTGAAATTTAAGTTTTCGTCTAAATCAACACCGAGGAATTTTACTGTTTGGACTTCGTTTTTGTTCCCTACTTGTATTACATGTTTATTGTTTATAGTTATGGGAGTGGCAACTAAGTCCCATGTGTCATGTGGGGGATGTAGTAGCATGCATCTTGTTTTGGTGGCATTGAGTGACAGTTTATTCGCGGAGCACCAGTCTGCAATTTTGTCAAGTTCCTTATTTGTTGTTTCTGTCAATATGTCAAGGTTGTTGTCGGCCGTTGATATCGTGGTGTCGTCGGCAAAAGACAAAAGGTGTAGAAGTGTTGATTTACTGATGTCATTGACATATATCAGAAAGAGAAGTGGCCCCAGGATTGAGCCCTGGGGAACTCCACATGATATATTTTCAAAAGTCGATGAACACTCTTTATACTGTACATACTGTTTTCGACCTGACAAATAACTTCTAAACCATGAATTAGGTATCCCCCTTATTCCATAGTATTCGAGTTTATGTAAGAGTATAGAATGGTCTATAGTATCAAAAGCTTTAGAAAAGTCAAGGAAAACTGATAAAGTTCGGTCCTTTGTAGGCTTGTCATTGTTCAGGGCAACGTTGTGGATGAGTTGTAATATAGCATGTATTGTAGAATGTTTTTTTCTGAATCCAAACTGAAACTGATATAAACTATCATGAGCTGATAAAAAATTTAACAGGCGATTATACATTATCTTTTCCATAACTTTTGAGAATGCTGGAAGTATGCTGATTGGCCTGTAGTTGTTAAAAATACTGGAATCTCCCCCTTTGTGGATAGGAATCACCTTCGCGATTTTCAGTCCGTCGGGTATTACACCAGATGAAAATGTAAGATTTATTATGTGTGTTAGAGGTCCAGCTATCTCTGATATAGTTTCTTTAAGTAACTTTGTGGATATATTAGTGCAATCTTTACTTGTTTTAGTACGGAAATTCTTTACTGTTGAGATAACTTCCTGTAGATCTGTTGGATAGGCGAAAAAGGACGACGAATTATTATTATTATTATTATTATAATTATAATTATTATTATTAATATTATTATCATTGTTATTGTTATTATTATTATTATTGTCGTTGTTATTGTCGCCGTGAGAATTATTGTCACTACGGATATTGTTGTTGTTGTTGTTAGTTAGGTTGGCGTTGTTAGTGTTATTATCCTTCAAGAAGTCCATAAAGTGTTTGGTTGAGGGAGGTATCAGTTCACTAGTGACTTTACCGATGTTGGAGAAGAATGAATTAAATTTATTTGCAATTGATTTGTTATCGGTTAACTGGTTATCGCCGTCAATGAAAGATGATGGTGCACAAGGTACACGTTTTGGATTGTTAATAGCACACTTTATAATCTCCCATGTTTTTTTATGTCATATATATTCTGTGTTAAAGCTGTATTATAGTAATTGACTTTACATGTTCTTTTTAGCTTATTAAACTCTCGACAGTAGGATTTATATATTCTGACATTGTCGTCTGTCGGAGACCGGAGTTTCTTCATATATAATTTGTGTTTCTGGAGTGATGAATTCAGAAGTCCTGTTGTCATCCAGGGTTCTCTCCTAATTTTTTTCTTGCTAGTGTTAATGATTATGAGGGGGAACGCTTCTTCAAACGCTCTTTGATAAATGGTCTGAAGATTCGAATATGCAACAATGGGCGATGTTTCATTTACCACGCTAGAAAAATCGGAGTCTGAAAGCAATCTTTTAAAGTGATTAACATTTACAGTTTTGAAGGACCTTGTTGGATGGTGGGGCAATGTGGAACTGGGTAACATCCTATTTTCATCGATCAGAAAAGTAGCAAAGTGATCGCTTATATCTGTGATTATAATCCCCGATTGTAATACTTTTCCAGTAGTATTGCATAAAATGTGATCTATTAGCGTGGCCGAATGGTCTGTTACTCTCGTCGGTTTTGTGATTACCGGGAGAAATCCTGCACTGAATAACTATTAACGTACTGGTTAGTTTTGGGGTGGTTATGGAAGTTTAATAAATCAAGGTTAAAGTCACCCATCAGGTAAGTTGATTTATGTTCGTTGTTAATCTTACCAAGTAAATCGGACAAGTTATTCAAAAAGGAATCTATATCTGCTTTCGGGGCTGTGTTCGGCCGATAAATTACACCAACCAAGATTTTTTTATTTAATTGGAGTTCAATAAAAACGGATTCGAAGACATGTGGGATAAAAATTGATAGGTCACTGCGAATGTTGAACGGTAATGTTTCCTTTATGAATAAGCCTACACCGCCCCTCCCGTCGTCATTACCAGGTCGTGTTCGTGCAACTAATGGGTGGTATCCCTCTAATTTGAATGAGATGTTTTCATTAACGGTAAAAGTTTCTGTCAGGCTTATTATGTCAAACTGATTGGAGTCACTTTGTAGGTTGCACAAGAGATCCTTTAGAGGTTCCCAATGTGCATTTAAACTGCGACAGTTTAAATTAAAGAGTGAGAAGGTTTTATGCTTTAATGTAGCGATCGCCTTAAAGTCTTGTGGTGTGTAATAATTACAAATGTGTGCTTTTTTATTGACACACTTACTAGTAATCATTCATATCATTGTAATTATGTGAATGCAAAAGTGTGTCAATAAAAAACCGTAATAATTATCTGCAGGTGTAAACAAATTTAGTTGTAATTGACGAATGAATCAGACTTTTGGCTTTTTCTGGGGCGTGATCTTGTCAGTGTTTGAACCCATGAAAATGTTTAGGGGACATTGATTTGGGTTATCAAATAACTGATGTATAACAGGGTTATACGACATTGCTACTATCAATTTCCAAAAGTTTGAACAAAAAAACATAATATGATTTATTGTGCCTCACGTTTGTAACATCAGCCGTGATTGGTTAATTTGACACCTTCTAAAAGTCATAGTACTGGAGTTTTGGGGCAAAACAGGGGTGCTATCGGAACGTTCTTCCCTGGAGACAAGAGAACAAAGAAAATGTAAGCTCCACTTCGATTGATCAGCGTCGATTACGTACGCCCTCAATTTCTGAACACCAAACGCTGGCGCCGTGTCCGTTTAACTTTTTTCGTCACCGATAGACACAAACTTACCAACAAATATATCATCTTCAGTGGGTGTGTTTTCAATTTTAACTGAAGACAATGAATTCAAAAGAATCAGAAATATTAAAAACTCACGTGTTGTTCACCACTTCAGTGAATCCTGAATATGAGTTATGACTTCAATCAATTATATTTCCACAAGTTTAGACTAAAGTACTACTTTAGTACTCCTCGATCTCATTGAGCCTCCGCCTCAAGTTCAAAATAAATTGTTTCACTCCGCTTAATTCTAACAACTGTTGTCGTCCAAGAAACATTAATCTATATTCCATTATACCACTTATCACACAAACATTAATAATGAATTATAACATGAACAGCATGATGTAGTTGCAAACACTGGCATTTGGTGATATAGAAACTCCCAAAGCGACGGCACTTGTGACAAGTCATTTTCGAGTTTGGTGATTGGTTTACTTGACCACCAGCCCACACCCACCTATGTTCACGCATTTTTTATTAATATTATCTGAATAGTTAATAAGATTAATGCAGTATACAAAACGAGTTATTTACATTGGAGAAAACTGAGTTATGGATGCCCAAGGCTTGGAACAGTTGGTTAGTCTGGGAGAACGGATGGGCCTCACGGGGGCGGAATTACAAATGTATGTGAGGGAGGAGCAAAAACGTATAGCGAAAGATGAGAAAGAGAGAGTAACATTAGAGTTAGAACGTCAAGTGACGTTGAAGCGGGAGGAGGCTGCTTTAGAGCGTGAAAGGGCCGAAAGAGAGAAAGAGAGGGCGCGCGAAGAAGCTGAGAGGGCACATGAGAGGGCGCGCGAAGATCGTGAGAGTGCGCGCGAGGAAGCTGAGAGGACACATGAAAGGGCCGAAAGAGAAGCTGAGAGGGCACATGAGAGGGAACTGGAACTTGTGAGGGCTAGGGCCTAGTTACCCGAGGCGAATGGTAGGCAGAGTGGGGGTGTAACGAGGCACACAGTCGTGCAACCCACCCAGCATTACCCAGATATTGTGAACAAACTGATAACATTGATGCATATTTGCAACGGTTTGAAAGACATGCTTCAAAGCAGGGTTGGGCCGAGGATGACTGGGGGGATAATCTTAGCTCGCTGCTGACAGGCAAGACATTGGAGATATATGTCGGTTTACCCCCTGATCATGCGAGGGATTATGGAGAGCTGAAAAATGCTATCCTGAAAAGATATCAACTCACAGAGAAGGGGTTCAGACAGAAATTCCTGGAGTGTAAAGCAGCAAAGGGTGAAAGTGTACACCAATTTGTGTCTAGGGCCACAAGATATTTTGACCGGTGGGTCGAACTCTCGGGAATTGAAGAATAGTTCCCCTCCCTGCAAGATCTGTTGATAAGGGAGCAGTTTATGTCATCTTGTGCGCCCGAGTTGGCATTGTTTGTTAAAGAGAGGAAACCGGGTAGCCTGAGGGAGATGATTGAGGTGGCGGAGCGTTATCTAGAGGCTCATGGGAGTGGCCTAACCCAAGGGAAGCAGGGTAGAAGTGGGGGCGCAACTGTGAGGCCACCTCCCTCAGAAAATGGAAGGGCCCAAGCAAATGCCGGGGGACCAGGGGTTAAGGAGTTAACCTGTTTTGTTTGTAACAAAAAGGGACACTTGGCCCGGGATTGTTGGCGGAGGGCCCAGGTGACAAAGGCAAACGTATGCCCGGGGCCTAACGGAAGGGGAGACCAGCCCCAGAGAAACTGGCGAAATGGTAATAGCCAGACATCTGTCAAAAGACAGACGGCGGCATTGTGCCAAACAGTGGGGATGGAGGACGACCCACTGCGGAAATATATTGACCGGGGCCAACTCAGGTTAGAAGAGGGAGAGACCCTCCCCATTATCAGTGGGATGTGTCAGGAACTTTCTTCCTTGAGGGACAAAGGGAAGATGCCGGTGTACCCAGGGTATGTGGGGCACCAAGGAGTCCGTGTGCTGCGAAACATAGGGTGTAGCAGTGTGGCGGTAAGGAGGCAACTCGTCAGGGACGATCAGTTGACGGGCCGAGATCAGTTGTGTGTACTGATCGATGGGACGGTCAGGAGCTTCCCCCTTGCGAGGGTGAGGGTGGATACACCGTTCTACACAGGTCAGGTGGTGGCCATGTGCATAGGCAGGCCCATGTATGACGTGGTCATAGGCAACATACCAGGGACGAGGTCAGACCCCGATAGGTCGTGGTTAGAGAATGACCTAACTGGCGTTGAGGCAGTAGAGGCGACTGAGGCCCAAGCTGCAAGGGAGAAATGCCCCGTTCAGTCCCGGAAGGTGACGATGGATGTGGGGGCGACGGTTCGTAGGAGGAACCAAGGAGGGGCCCATACAGGTGGTCCTCAAATGATAAGTGTGAGGAGAGGGCCATGCAAGGTGAGCCCGAAGTGGTGAGGACAAGGGGCCCAGGTAGAAATAGGGCCGACATGGAGGTGACACAAACAGATGTGAGGTCTGGTTTGATCCCACAGGGGGATCAAATACTGGGGCTAACCCTGACTCGCAAGGACACGGTAGGGGGTCAGTCGGGGTCAAGAGAGGCCGGATGTGGAGGCCGATCTATCATGGTAGATGCTGGTAAGCCATTATCCGAACGGGAGAATCCCAACTCGCATGGACGAGTTAAGTCTGGGAAAGTTGGTCGAGCAGAGCAGGCGTCTGGTGATCGGGATTCTGGAGGGACCCAGAGGGAGGTCCAGGACCAAGGGGTCCGTAAGCCCAGGTGGCATAGGTCACGATTTGGAAGTAGAGAAAGCCCACCGTCCAGGGTAAGGTCGGGAGGTGCGCAAAGGAAAATAGGGTTGAGAGCAACCAGGTACCCAGAGGGGTGGAATAGGGTGCCAGTAGGGGCACCAAAGGGTAAGAGTGCCCAGGTAATACTGCCTGGACGGCAGGTAAGGTAAATAGATCTGCCGAGGCGGACAGTGTTGAGAAGAATTTGGGAAACCGGTACGGGGACCAGTGGGGCCCATGGTGGAGTAGGGACCGGACTCTTATAACTTGGCGTAAGGGGCCAAGAGTAGGTCACCTAAAGGGAGCCAATGAGGGCCTTACCCCGATTGGTAGTGGCAGAAACACTTGGTAAAGCTGTACTCAGCTAGTTAACCCGTCTGTCGCATGTGCGTGGACGGGAAATTTATGTTTGGGTGAGTGCGAAGTCATACAACGTGGTAGAAGGGACCTATGGGGACCTTAGTTGGATTTTTCGGGGCACAGGGTCTCGGTGGAGGTATACTCCACATGTAAACCCGCAAGACGGGCATGTGGTCGGGTATGTGCCGAGTGAGTGGTGAAGCGTGTATATAACGGACGAGTGTATATAAAATGTGTATGTTAGCGGTATAACGATGTCTCCAGTAGGGAAAATAAGGTTAAAGATTTACTCCATATGTAAGCCCGCAAGAGGAGAACATATGGTGGAGTGTGTACCGTGGAAGTTATTAGTGGGGATTTACATGGCCGACGCATGAGCCCGGTTATGAGCCCTACGACTATTAGGGCACAATTATTGCCTTAAATATCGAGGGGGTGATGGAGAATGAATGGGGATTGGTGGTGATTTGAGGTGGACGCTGGTGTGACGAAGAAGCTGAAAAGGCCTTGTGGACGCATGAGCCCCCCAAAGATTCCTCTGTCAGTCGAAACGTGGTTGGGGGTGAAAATAGTTGCCCCCCCCCCCTTTCATTTGACTGTGGTGTGAGAGGTAGGCAGAGAGAGAGAGTTCCACTGCCTAGCGTGAATGTACGTGTGTGTGTGTGGCGCTATCCCCCTGGTTTGTTTGGAACAACTGGAAGTATGTTCCTCGGTAGGGGGTTGTCAGGGCGATAGCGAATTTTCTCCATTGTTTATACTGGAATGTAAATAATAATCTAATAAGAATAAAAATAATAACAATTTTGGTAGTTGGTATAGTATTAAAAATAATACTTATTATCACTTGTGTAAATAATTCTCTTTTGATTAATGCGAGTATCATTTCACTCAGACTATTACGCTGGGTCACATCAAAGGTATCGGGTTGCGTCATCAATACCTCGTTAAAGAACACATGTGTTCGTACAGAGAAGCCTATTAATTTTCAATTCTAACAGGTTATCAGAAGCGCTAATATACTAGCAACCAAAGCGAAAGGGACTTGTCAAATGAAACGCAAATTGTCTAAACTCAAAGAGTCACTTTTTCATTTCGCACTGTTTGTCGGAAGGATCTAACAAAGTCGTTAGAAAGAGATTAGCCAGTTAAAATTATGTATAAATATGCAAGCGAGTGAGGTCTTAGGGCAGACTCAAAAAAGATTCAGAGAGACTCGTTAGACCCGGTTAGACCGGTTAGTTCACGTTTTTGTGGAAGCCATATCAGGGATCTGCGCTAGATATTGCCCGCTGGGGACAACGTAGAGAGATGAAGCGAGATATTGCCTCCGTTGGACGGAGTAGTAGATCTCTTCTGTCGGTAGCCCTGCCATAAGTCTGGGTTAATAAAAAGTTAAGGCTATAGGATTAACATAGGGGGCGCCACGACGCCAAGATAAGGCCAGTAAAAGTTTGAGAAATAAAGTAGGGAGCAAGGTGCTCAAAAGTTGGTGTCCAGGTAGCGGAGCTACGCTGGAAAATAAGTGGACGGCTAATGTGAGGGAGCAGCCGTATGAACATTTTAGTGATTTAGGTTGGCCAGGTAGTGGAACTACCCTGGAAAATAAGTGGACGGCTAGCGAGAGAGAGAGAGAGAGAGAGAGCTGCCGTAGGAACATTTTGTTAATTTAAGTGGTGATTTGGAATCAATAGTAATGAGACAGTGAGTGGTGCAGAGTGGAACCGTGATAACTTAGTGGAACTGTATACCTTGAACCCGGAGAAGTGTTGGTGAATCTCTGGACGATAAAACATCTAAAAGTGGCACTATAATATCTAAAAGTGCACAAGAAGAACGGCGACCAAACCAGTGCTAGCATTGGAAGAGAAGAAGGCGGTAAAGTGACATTTTCTCTTTCCTTTGTGAAAAACAAAAGATTCTTTGTGGGAAGTCTCAGTATGTATTATATCTTCTTATTTTATGTATTAAACTTGTCATTTTCTTTCTTTTTTGTCTTTTTTTTTTCGCGTTGATTATCGTTCCGAGGAAAACTCATTGACACCTTCAGGACTAGAATTCCAAAATAGTCGATATCACCACGGGGTTCTGTAGCGGCGAGGCGTAGGTTCACACGCAGAGACAGCTGCACTCCCAGAGTGGGGCTGGGTGCGATTGAACCTATTTCTCCCAACCGGTCCACGTGGTGGGCCCCATATCGGCGACAACAAGCTTGAACCTTATCAGAGAATCACCAGATCTCGACAGGCCCGTGAACTGTTTACTAGATTGAGGGTTAGTGACCATAATTTATAAATAGAAAAGAGTAGACATAAACAACCCCCAACACCACTAAATGATAGGTGATGCCAGGTGTGCGATACCGGTGAAATAGAGAGCGAAAAACATTTTGTTATGGATTGTGAGGCATATGTCGAAATTAGGAAAACTGGGTTCGAAGAAATTATAAAAGAAAACAAAGAATTTGAACAATTAATTGATTCGAGGAAATACTATTATATATTGAAAAACTGTGATAGTAAATCGATTAATATTAATTCTAACATGATGTGGTTATTCTTCTGTTAGCGAGATCACCTTGTTCAAGACAAAAAGTCAATAGTACTTTATATTATACATCATGTTTATTATGTCTTCTTATTTGTTATTTTTGTATTGTAGAACTGCCATTGTGGTGTAACGCATTAAACTATTAAACTAAATTAAACTAAACTATACGTTATTGTGATGAACTGACGGTAACATGGTCTGAGGTTTGCGACTCGGAGCGTATGTTCAACCAAGACGCGAAGCGTCTCGGTTGAACATAAGCTCGGAGCCGCAAACCTCAGACCATGTTACCGTCAATTCATCACAACTTATAATGTAATGTGAGTAGCACATGTCGTGAACATTTTGTTTGCGTATATTTCGCCATGTGGACTGAACTCCTTTTTCAGTGCTTCCATCTCCGCCGTTTCGAGGTTATTTTGCCCATTACCATTTTCGAAAGCGCACTCTACAGGGAGAGAAGCAACTTGGGTGAATGCTACATGCGGTTCGTTCCCGAGAAAAATACTGCATACTGATCCTAACAGCATAAACGTCTATACATCAAATTATGGAGAGAAGCAACTCGGGTGAATGCTACATGCGGTTCGTTCTCGAGAACAAATACTGCATACTGATCCTAACAGCATAAATGTCTATACATCAAATTATGGAGAGAAGCAACTCGGGTGAATTCTACATGCGGTTCGTTCTCGAGAACAAATACTGCATACTGATCCTAACAGCATAAATGTCTATACATCAAATTATGGAGAGAAGCAACTCGGGTGAATGCTACATTCGGTTCGTTCTCGAGAACAAATACTGCATACTGATCCTAACAGCATAAATGTCTATACATCAAATTATGGAGAGAAGCAACTCGGGTGAATGCTACATGCGGTTCGTTCTCGAGAACAAATACTGCATACTGATCCTAACAGCATGAATGTCTATGCATCAAATCATGGATACACCTTGTGTATGTTTACTGTGTTCTGTTGCAATGCACTTGGGAATTGATCTTAGATGATGGATGATATCGGAGAGGGAGGGAGAGAGGGAGGGAGGGAGGGAGGGAGAGCGATCAACTACAGTTCCTTTCTTACTTGTACTAATTTTATGAACGTCAAGATGCTTATTACTTTGCCCAATATTACATGGGAATAAGTTCTGAAATAAATCAAATCAAATCAGAATATGATGCTGGTGACATACAAGTTGGATTTGAATCAATGCCATCCATATTATTTATTTATTTATTGGTGTTTAAGGTCACATACTTATGCACAATGGCTAATCATGACCGTGACAGTTTTACGGGTGGAGGAAGCCGACGACGAAGCCAACGACGAGCAGCTGCCAGTTCTCCAACGTCGTAACTCCGCACTGCAGCACAGGCAGGGTTAGATTGGTTGAAGACATGCGCACAGTCGACGTGCAGTACGCCTTAGTACACGGCGTCATCGTGCCCCCATGTGGACAATCGGGGTTAAGTGCCTTGCCCAAGGACACAACGCGGGGGGCTGAATCGATCGCTCAGACGGTCACCTAACCGGGCTCGACGTTGCTTAACTTTTGTGATCACCATTCATATTAACGGACCGATTAGATCCACATTGAGCCAGTTGGATTTGTGAATGAAATTCAGTGCTTTTTAACCGAAATAAGTTGTGTAAATCAAATTTCGTTTCATTTTCAAATATGTTGGATGTGGGGTGATAGTGACTTGACTGAGAATGTATGAAGTATTTTAATTAATGTCAGGGGGAATTATTTTTGACGGTTTACCCCCATTAGTCAGACACCCATTTGTCATACACCCCAGCTGTCAGACAGTTAATTAGGGATTAGCTGAAGTTAAAATAGATGATTACCTATTGTTATAAATGGAACAACCCAGATATATACAATTTGAATAAAATTTAGTTTCAACATTTTGTTTGGTACTTTTTTTTTGTTTTTGTTGACATATAATCAAAATACCTTTTAAATATTTTCTGAGAAATAAGCAAAACATAAAAATCAAAAATATATTGTGTTATAACACTGATAACTTCAGGCTTTGTGGCGCAAAATTCAAGATTTAGGTCATGCCCGATCTTACAGAGAAGAATCTGAAGTTGGACAATCGCCTAAATTCATCACTACTTTATCGACATCCTAACCTCTTCAGATTCATAAATATAATAAAGAACATTGAAAAGGCAGAGAAAATCAAAATTGCTCAAATGGACATTGGTGCAGCTTCACCTCCCGGAAACAGGTTTACAGGGGAATTGACAACAGCCTGGACCGCCTTTAGGAACAACTAAGACAGGGAAGAAAGTCTCCAATGGAGTTTCTTGATGCAGCTGGAACACTGTTAAGAATGGGATGATTTGTTTGTAAATTAATATTCCTTTTGTACATTTTTTTTTTTGTCATTGTAATATTGTACCTTTGTTTATGATGTGTACCTCACATTTTTCATTTTGTTACATTTTTTTTTTATAAAACATGTTTTTTTGTTTATTTACGTTAAGTTATCATGAAATATGATTATTTTATTTATTTACAATAAAATGAGTCTAAATATTTTCTTTATTGTACTTCATATTTTTCATTTTATTGTTTTTTCTGTTTATTTAACACAAAAAAATATTTTGTATGATTATTCATGTCTAGAAATCTTTTCTTGTTGTATTTCATATTTTTTTATTTTATTGTCATTTATTTCCTATTTATTTTCTTTGTTTCATAACAAACTATTTTCTGTTTATTTATTACAAAAGATATTATTTATTTGTGCGATTATTCATGTTATTGTCATTTATTTCATAATTTTAATTTATTGTGCGTAGAACTCTTCTTATTGTACTTCATATTTTTTATTTTATTGTCATTTATATTCTATTTATTTTCTGTTCATTTCTAAAACTCACTAGTGAAAAAATAAATCACTAAAAGCTAATTAATTGTTTCTTTTCTGTCTGACTTATTGGAATATCCCACTTTATTCTGAAGGTGATAAGTAAGGGATTAGCTTTTCAAACAACCCAATAATCTGTGATTATAAACTGTCTGACAACTGGGGTGTCTGACTAATCATCTCCGAAGTGGCAGACTGTACTTGCCTGAAAATCCAAATCGACTGCACCCTCGGGGAGAGGTAGTACCTTTGTGAGAGGACCCAACCTCTCGCACTGGTCCTCACCCGAGGGTTCAACCGACATCACTCAAAGAGACCATCACGCCGCAACCGGTGACACCTGCCGAGTACCTGAACCTGTTCCTCCTTCAACACGAGTGGACGTGTGGAAATTAATCATTTACAGCCAATGAGGGTCGAAAGGGGTTTGTTTCCCATGCCGTCCCTGCGCGCCTTTGGCGCGTTAAACCGTTCCATTCGGGTCTGACTAATGGGGGGATACCATTTTTGACAGGCAGTGATGTATTATCGCGAAGCTAAAATATAGATTTTAAAACAATGGATCCGATACATGCACGTTCTTTGATAATAGAAGATTGATTCATTTATGAATACACGTGGACGGATTATCACATTAAGTTATTAAAACGCACACTTGATTAATACAAGTGTCTCCATGCAGGCACGTAAGGGAGGTGTGTGTCTGGTGGGGTCTCATATTTCAGTAGTTGGAAATTCGAACGTATGAATTCTAATAGCTGGAAATATTTAAAGAAATCAATTTTCTTCATTTTTCTGATTTTTCCGACCAGTCTATTTGAATTCTCCGACTTTTCCAGTCAGCTGACAAAATTTTCTAAAATTCCGACTCGCATCTGTGACCGGTCCTGTTTTTCGAATTCATCGTTCCGTTTCACTTACAATGACCAGGCTACACAAGGACTATAGATTGACAACTATTCAGCCAATACCTACCCCATTCCAATTCCCAGTCAATTGGAAGGAGTTGGTATTGGCTGAATAGCTGTCAGTCTGTAGTCCTTGTGTAGCCTGGTTAGTGTGAGGGAAAACTCACGGACTTGCCCGTGGAAATGCATTTTTTGTTGTGGAAAACTGCCTAGATTTAAACCAGATGGAGGCCTCAGAATCCATCCCTGATGGGTTCAAAAATTAAAATGTTTATCTGGGGAGGCCCCCTGGAGTCCCGCAACCGAGAGGGATATACCTACACCCGAACTCTCCATTAACGATTGCCTGCGGTCCTTGGGACATGCCTATGGCATGTCGTGTTAGTATGACAGGGCTGTCGGTCACTTAAACTTTTTCTGCCGGAACTGAAACTTTGAAGTACGACTAAGACTTTTGTTGCAATTAACTCTTTACATAACGTAGCGACCAAAAAGGTCACCATTATTCACAAAAATCGCCAATTAATTTTCATTATTTTTTTCATTTTTTGTCTCAAAAACACATAGGGGTCATAACCTATGTTTTTATGACAACAAAACGAAAAAAAATTAGTTATTCAAGATTTTTATTTGCAAGTGTCATCTGTTTTTCATGTGAGGTAAAGGGTTAAAACACAATTTATTCTCACAACACTGGATTCCAGTTGACTCGCCTCAAGTAGGATATTTCCGTTCTAAAAGCGAGACTCACTGTTCAAATTGGCATTTCCAAAATTCTCCTTTTTACATTAATAACTTGGTATATATACATTGTGGTTTCCATCAACAACTATTGAAATATACAACAAAGGCAATCATGTTTTAGAACAAACTGAATGGAACTTGAAATGACTAATAAGTGATTGCTATTGTAAGAAAAAGAAGGTTAGGCTGAATTCGTTAATCACTTAATCCGTTGTACATGCATGGTGGATAAACTAATGTGAATACATGATTAACGTAACGAGTTACACGTGCAGGAGAAAATGTTCGGAAATTTCTTAGTGGTTTTCAGAAACTTAAAATGTCACAGGCATTTGCCCGGTGATACTAGGACCCCGATCCCAGTTAGAAATCTAACTGATCACACACACCCATTGAAGACCCTCCAGGTACGTCCCTGTCTTCAAGTAATTGTCACAGCCACTGATATTTATATTTTCTTTTCAACTCGTTGCTTCGAAATTGTACATATAAATATTGTTAACCTTTATCAATAATTGATTCAGAGAACCGGTTGTAAGAATGTTTCACGGAGAGTTTTTTTACAGAGTCTCATCAACATATCTGCTGAAGTCCAGTGAATAAATTAGTTGCATGGTGTAACGACTTTTAGTATCAGTACTTTTCAAAGTGAAATCCCCTGTACGAAACTTGCCTCCTATCCAGTTTTGATTCTCGCGAGCTCCTGTTGGGACAATCAATTTTCAGTTCTTAAATATTTTGAATTTGAGAGTACTGTTATTCCCATGTGAGTGCAACATGTACATATACCATAGTAAAAGACAAATGTTACCCTTTAAGGACCCAGTTTCCATTTTGTCGAGTTTCACGTTCATGTGCGTGTTGAACACATGTTCCATCATCATACAGTCTTCTGGCGGCCTGGTTGATGTTAATTACTGTGTCGTGGCAGTGGTGTCTAGTGAAGTTTTGGATGCCTTTATAAGCAGCCAAGACTTCACTAGACACCACTGTTAAGTGAAGTTTTGTTACCTTATTAGGAGGGGGCAAAGGCAGGGCATTCTCTTGGCCTTTTAAAGCCACTTTTAGAAACTACGACAAAAATCAAATGAACAGTTTGCACGAATCAAAGTTGAGTCCCATTGTTTCCTTTGAGAGAATCATTTGCGGGAATCGATTCGGATTCGCGCATGGATTTTAAGCCCTGTAGTTCCCCGGTCATAGGTAGAGCTGGGAGGGTCTGGTTTTTCAGATTGGGTTTCGGCTTCAGGAAACAACATCGGTTTCCTTTCGGTTTTTCTATATGTGAACAACAGATAGTAAATAAGACTTCAGGCTTCTTAACTTGAAATAAATCCTCGATACATGTAGTTTGTACGACACCGCCCACCACAAAACCTTAGATTCAGCCTAACTTCCCTTCGATCATTCTTAGGAGTTCTAGGGTATCGGTTGCTGAGTTCTCATTGTCACATTTTCTTCCTTAATGGGGGCGCGGTGGCGTTGCGGTAACCGGTTCTCGTCAGATCACAGAAGTTAAGCAACGTCGAGTCCGGTTAGTCCTCGGATGAGTGACCGTCTGTGCGATCGATTCGGACTCCCGCGTTGTGTCCTTGGGCAAGGCACTTAACACCGATTGTCCACATGTGGGCACGATGACGCCGTGTACTAAGGCGTACTGCACGTCGATGGTGCGCATGTCTTCAACCAACCTAACCCTGTCTGTGCTGCAGTGCGGAGTTACGATGTTGGGGAGCTGGCAGCTGCTCGTCGTTGCTCTGTGGTTCTCTCCGGGTACTTCGGCTTCCTCCACCAGTAAAACTGTCACGCTCATCATTAGCCATTGTGCAGAAGTATGTGACCTTAAACATCAATAAATAAATAAATAAATTTCTCCCTTATTGACTCGTCCACCGGACGAGTCAATAAGGGAGAAAAAGTGACAACGAGGACATGACGTATCCGCCACTTTGCCGGATAGACAAATTGACGAGAGAGATTTTGTAGGCTCCTGGGCCACATATACTGTGACTGTGAGGCCCCCAGTGATAATTAACAAAAGCACGCAAATCGAATTTCGGATTCTTGAAATCAGTTTTTTTCAACTTCTACAACATAATGTCAACAATAGGGCCCACATAGATGGGTGCAAGTGTAACACAACAAAAAGAGAAGAGATATTGTGATATTTTCAAAACTAAAAGAAGTTTTTGAAATATTAAATTTATTTGACAACTTGTAATCAGGATTGCCAGTGCCAACGAGTTGGAATAATGGGAAAGAAAAAATTCCAGTATATTATAGAGTATATTAATTGAGCCATTTTTAAAGAGATAATTCAGCATCCTTATACTTTCATTCTGCATTTACAAATGGAGTAACTTTGGAGGCCCTCAGCCGGCGGAGGCCCAGGCTGCAGCCCATAAAGCTCATGCCTTAATCCGGCACTGGTCCACAGTGGTCGTTAGGGCTGCACGGTATATCGATAAACCGATATATACCGGTATTCAAACCAATATCGATTGAATACCGGTGTAATTACAAAAATGTCGGGTTATCGTCATTATTTATTTACTCACAATTTAATTTTCAAGATGTTTTAAGTTTTTTAACTGTAGTCCCGAATGAATAATATTATCCCCTTATTAAAGGTATCGTCCGCTTGCGCCCTCGCAATATACAAAATCAGCAGTTGAAAAAATAAATTTAAAAAATTTCAACAAAATTATACCATGTGACCCCTCATTGGAACGAGCTCTTGAGCTCGTTCCAATGAGGGGTCACATGATATAGTTTTGTTGGAATCTTTGGGAACAATCTGATAAACTAATTTTGAAAATAATAAATTCTGATATCGTCTGCGTTGGGTAAAGGTTTTTCGAACCGCAGCATCAAGGAATGCTAATTCGTTCCGACTGTGATGCCTCGAGTCTCGATTGGGGTACTTGTGTTCATATATCTGACCAGTTTTCGATATACCGGTATACAGCGGAATTTTTTTGAACACCGATACCGGTATTCAGTTTTGAATATCGTGCAGCCCTAGTGGCCGTTAGTCCAGTTCTCTCTCAGTAAGATAGTTTGAGCAGTTTATGCACAAACACAGTAAACCCGTTCGGCCAGTTTTGCTGGGTCTTGCGTTTCGGTTTTCCGGTATGCCGCAAAAACCGGAACCAAACCGAAAACTCGCCCAGTCCTCGTCACAGACGGCACATTTGATTGTCGTGTCCGGGTTAAGAATGAACTTATACCGTGTCAAATCAACTTTGAATATTGTCCCGGGTCAAATCGCCCCCTATTCGTTTTGAGATGACCTATATGTGGAGGGTGAGTTGATCCAGGGAATCAATATTTATTCATCATTATTTGTTTCAGTTATTTAAACATATCGTTTTCTAAATTGTTTCTAAAACCCAAACCGTTATAAATCTCATTAACTATATGCTCATTCCAAATATGTTGTCAAATTGAGACACACACGGTGCTATATATTTCAAGTTTATATATTGCATATGATCTTCTTTTCCAAACTTGTCCTTCATCAAGCTCGGCATATGACTACAAACTCGATGGATATGACGTCGATGTCGGCCATTAAGAACCAAGCTTGCTCGCCCCCCCCCCCCCCCCCCCACCCTCCTCGATGCGGTGCTAGACGCAGCCAGTTTGTTTTCTTGGAAATCTTTCACTGTTTTCACCGAACGCAATCAGGAAAGTTGGTGGGACCAAGTGCAATGTAAAGACTTGAAGCTGAGTTTTTGTGCGTAGAGGAATTAACCCCTTACCCAACGTAACGGAAAAACCGGCCAGCGCTATTCATAAAAAATGCTATTCAATTGTCATATCAGCTTCAGACCTTTGATCTAAGACTGATATGAATTTACCTCGGGCTGATATCTCGGCCGATATGAAACTAACCAAGTATACCTCTCATTATTCACGAGTGTCGCGAAAATGAGGGATTGGGGGTTGTGTGTAGGGGGGGGGGGGGGGTGCTAATTTGTCTCGACCGTGACGGCTCACCAGATACATTGATGATGTAGTTGGAATATTAGGCTGTCGGGATAAGAGTTACAAAAAAAAACTCAACACTTCTTGAGAATTTATTAGAGAATAAATAAACTATATATGTTGCAGTCGTGACGTTATTTTTTGATTGATCGATTAATTGATTTGTTTATTCTACAGTATACAAATAACTTAAATATATACATACCACACAATAATTCAAAATATACAATTGTGTCCCGCAGGGAGTCGACATAGCCAGATTGACTGTCTACCTGTCGTCTCCTATTTAACAAACACACACTTACCGGTATTCCAAATTGGTCATACTGGACCCCTTGCAGCCCAGAGCGGGTACAACCGCCTCCATTTCTATGAAAGACTCTGTGTGTGATACAAGCCCAAGTTTCAAATCCAGTCTTTAACCCTTTAACTAACACGAAAAGCAGACGACACTTGCAAACAAAATGTTTCAATAACTCATTTTTTTTTCATTTTTTCGTCCAAAACATAGCTTATGACCCCTCATTGGAACGAGCTCAATGAGCTCGTTCCAATGAAGGGTCATAAGCTATGTTTTTGAGACAAAAAATGAAAAAATAATTAAATTTAAAATTGAATGGTATTTTTTTTTTATTAATACCATTGCCCTGTTTTGGCCGTTACGTTGGGTAAATGGTTAAGGAAACACGCGATTACTAGCAAGAGAGAATCGATATCTTGGACTCCTATCCCGACGAAAATGTCCCGGATGGAAAAATTATTACCCACCCCTATACTCCCCTTAGTGACGTCCCTGAGTTTATCATATTATTTAACCCACTGAACACGAAGGACCGCTTTAGTGGCCTAGCATCATGATACGACCTGAATTCATAAAGAAGATAGTTGCTCAGTGGATTTGTGTGGTACACCAATCAAGATTTTCAACGCGCAGCCCCAAGGCTGCACGTTGAAAATATTGAATCGTCTTCCCCCAAGTAATGAATATAGGCTCTACCAGTTGATGGGTCTGAAATTTCATGGAATAGACCATCAGTGTTAAAATGATTAAAGAATTTAAAAAAAACTACACGTGCCCCCATCACCAATTGAAAAATGAGGTTTGAGAATCAATTCTTTTTTCGTGCAGCCTTGTGTATACAAAAGAAATAAAATGCTCAAAACATAAAATAAGAAATCTTACCTGGGTGGATTTTCCGGCACCGGGAGGGCCTAAAAGCACAGCCCGTATGCATCCTGGTTGATTTAGATACGATGAAACAACCGACATTTTTACAACTCATTGTCAGTTTAAATTTTCATACTTTTTAACGGACCACTTGTCCTGTTTAGGTGTCACAGAACTTCCGATGTACTGACGACTAATCCTAGTTACGCTTATTAATTCTGTTAATTGGGACTGAATGCGTGTATGAAACCAGTTGACAATATGATAATGTTTTTATTAACCCCTTTAACAATGTGTTACTGGAAAGACCGTCGCATCTAATACTATTTATTATGGGAACGATGCTGATGATGATGATTGTGCTTCATCCAAACTGACTGGTTTGCTCTCCATCAGACTTCCTGGACGAAATATTCTCTGCCGTAACCAGGTATCCATATTAACTGGTATTATTATTTATTGGTGGTTAAGGTCACATATTTTTGCACAATGGCTAATCATGACCACAGATATTAACTGTAAGGGTGCTAAATTATTTTTTGCCATCAAACCTTGTTCACACGTCTTTGACTTGTTATAATTTAGGGAGAGTGCCTAAGGGCACTCTCCCTAAATTATAACAAGGCTTTGCTCTAAATAATTTCACTTAAAAGATAATTTGATGCATATCAACAGAATATGACCTTAAGTCTTGCTACCTGCACTTCTGAGCAAATTTGGGCTCCCAGAACTCTACCAGTTAATGGGGGCATATAGATCTTGGGGGGGGGGGGGGGGGTCGAAGCATTATTTTTGTGCCTCGGCATATCAGGATAATCGAAGTCTTGTGTTGAGAAAGATATCAAGGTGATGTCTCTCTCTCTCTCTCTCTCTCTCTCTCTCTCTCTCTCTCTCACCGGTGGAGCCGGAGGAATGTATTTTCCGAGGGAGGCCCAGGGCAATATGCCCTAAATGGCGCTATTTTGAGGCTCATAGGAACGTCAAGCATGAAATGTCATCTTTAATTTCATTAGTTGACGCCCCGTGCAGATCACACAATTCATGTTTTTTAGGGGCGGTTGGTATCTATCGGGGGGGGGGGGGGGGCAGGGGGCGCCATGGCTACGTCACCAGCTTTAACATTCAGGCCTGGTATTCTTAAAAATGCAGGAGGGCTAAAACTCGCTTCCTTCGCGTGGCCAAGGCGAGCAATTAGCTCTCCCCGAGCTACAAAAGCTAAAAGTAGCAAAATAAAGTTTTACTATTAATGAATTCTGCCATGGGGCTTTGTACATTTTATTTGGTGCTGCTAACAAAGTAGTCTCTGTGGGACGGCTACACTGACCCTCCATCACACCTCCGGGCCTCGGCAAGGCCGGGAGGTGTGCGTGTGGTAGAGTGGCCGTTTTACAGACACCACTAACATAGCAGAGATCTGAAAACTTGTGGATTTTAGGAATAGGCGGTTATAGTAATCATTATCTTCCAAGGCCATGAGGGCTAGTTTTCGCCGTAGGCTAGCGAATAAATCGCTGTCCTGAAAATGCCAGACCTGAACATTTCAGAGGTAAGGTTGGGTGACAAGTTGTGGCATATCACACTCTTTTGAAGCCAGCCTGCGCATTTAGGTGGTTATGTTGGCGAAACAAATCGGCTGGATAAAGGTATTAGCGAGCTCGGGGCGATGCGGGGGTTGTAGAACTTTTGGTGACTACTCTGACAGAGTAATGTTTATGTTTGTTAGCAGAGTTAGGAAGCAGGGGAGTCCATGAGGGGTAGCAAAGGAATTCTGGCAGGGGTGTTTTGTCTTTCTTCGTTTTGATTTCTTCTTTAATTTTTCAAAGGCTGGCTGCTGCTTTTCGTATTATGTGGGCCTACTCATGGAATTATGACAACGTAGCTCAGTTTAAACAATATTTATTGAAAAAATCGATAAGTATACAATATTCAATAACAGTTAATAGAAGCAAACAAAGTGCGAACAGCAAGCAATACAATTGTATACAAGTAGCAGATAGACAAGGTAATGTGAGAGAGGGGATCCGACAGAAAGCTTACAGCTTATGTAAGTCGTCTCCCCGGTTGGTTAACAAAGATACTCCTGTAGGTGGTGTAAGATCAGTCAAAGAGCTCACACATCGCTACATGGATGCTGAGAACACCCCCACCCCTCCACTGTGTTTTAATTAAGACAAAATTGCTACAATCGTAGATTAGATTAACCCAAGGAAAATTTTACCACACATACCCTCTCAGGCCAATAACATGCAGAGACGGGGCTGATGAGCAGACTCGGCAACCAGGCAACGATATGTGAGATTGTTTAAACTTCGGGTTAAGAGAAAAGAAGAAGAAAAGAAAACAAAAAGTAGTAGAGTTGTAGAAGAGCCGAAACACTGATCGAAGAGTGAGGAAAGTAACGGAAAAAATTACAGGTGCCAGGTTGAATACATGGTGCATTGAGTTAAGACTGTGTAGAATAAACGGGCGGTGACTTGGTTTCAGATCATCAATTTAGAGATGGCTATGTTACAAGTTTCAGGTTTCAGTGGTGCTGAGCTGCAAGAAGGAGATATGATGCTGACTTATAACTTACTAAAATCGTTTAGTGGATAAAATAAAGTCATGGACTACGTCAAAAATAAGGCTGTTATCCTCGTTGTTTAAGAATTCAGATCCAAACAAGAGTATGGATGTGTCTACTGTATATGGGAGTAAATTAATCGAGATGTAGCTTGATTGCGACTCCCTTGGAATGTTTGAAGTTTACGATAGGGTTCTTGTCTACTTAGCCTCAAAAAGACGGTGTGGTGACAAAGTTTACGAAGTCATAGGCGTATGTGATGAGGGAACATACTGCGGTGGCAGCCTTTTCACCCTCCCTCCCATGAACCAGGACACTTAGTAATATTCAGGCAAGCGCAGAGTAAAAAAATGCAATGCTGAATGCAAAATATTCTGGGCAAATCCGATGCAATTTAAGTCATTTTCAAATATTTTCATTGCAAAGTTTCACTGCCCGCAGAAAATTGGCCCCAATGCGCTTATTTACATGTACGGAATCGTTCATGGGTGCAGTGTGGTCGTTTGTGAGCTATCCATTGTGCTAGCAGTTAAAGTTGTTTGGTCATTCAATGCGGTTGCCCAGGTTACCATTAAAATTTTGTAAACGGCTCTCCTCAGGTGTGTTATTCACAGTCCGGTCGTCGCATTGGCTTAATTGACCAGAGCAGCTAGGGTAGGAGTAAACTACATTCACCTCCTCGTTTTTCCTCACCCCTGTCTCCTGTTTTCTGACTTTCACGGGAAACAAAAATACCAATGCCTAACATATGGTGGGAAAGGGTTTTGGTTAACGATTTCTCCTCTCTTTCTCTTTCTCTGCTAGACTCCTCTCAACCACTCCACTAAGCGACGGGTGTTCCGAAGCTTCGCAAAAGGTTTGTTCTTCACTCATTAAATTGGTGATCCTGACCTCCTCTTAGTCCCCAGCGTTTTTAGGCTATCAGTACAATTCTGTGAGGAATTCGACTCTGTTATTGTGTGTTTTTTACCCACTTTTCGGAGGGTTTGCACGTAGACTACTACTGATTTATTGTGGCTTCCCTTTACTCACAAAAATATACAGATATTCCTTCGTGCTCCAGTTATAGATATTCCAATCAATGAGTATTTAGATCACCTTGTAATCATCATGAAATTTTCTCAATTAGGGGAACTACACGACGTAATCATAAAACTTTGAGCCTTCATTCATAATGCGGACGTGACAACCGGTACTTATTCTCGGTTCCTTATTCGTCATCCGTTATCAACCGATTTTATCGGTTGATAACGAATGTCGAATAAGGAACTGGGAATACTCCCAGTTCATTCGACACTCGAATGTCGAATAAGGAATTGGGAATAAGTAACGGTTGTCACGTCCCCATTTACAATTATCCAATAAGCAATCAATGGTTGGTGGTATTGTCGAAGTAATTAAAGATTCTGTCAACTCAAGTTCACATTGAAAAATATTTGCGATGATTCAAAGAAAATGAATTTTTATTGTACTTTAAGATTCAATCTTCATGAATATTTCAGTTGGACGGAAAAACGAACCGCATTGTGTCGAATTTAATTTCAATTGTTTCAAACTTGGCACATTTCTTTTTTCGTCGTGTGAGAGCAAGCCTCTCTCACAGCAGTTTTTAATAAGTTGCCCCAAATCAGTGTTTCTCCCCATTGTTTCTTTAAGCTCTATTCAGTAAGCTAATAAGGTATCTCATTAAGATCCGTTGAAATCTTACTTTAATCTTTATATCCAGTAGACCTATTGTGCCATGACTTATTCATTGTAGTGTATAAATAGCATTGATCAAAAGTAAGAATTCAGTTATAGTTTTTGGATTTCCAAACGTTACTCCGCTTCGTTATTGGTAAATCCCAAATCAACACTTCGCTCTCGGGGAGAGGTAGCACCTTTATTGAGAGGACCACCCTCTCACACTGGTCCTCGCCAGAGGGTTAACACCAAAAGAACATCAAAGATCGCCCCGAAAAATCGAACTATCAAAACATCCAAGAACACCATGATCCCGGACACCTGCTGAGTACCCGACCTTTTCCCCCTTTAACCTGCCCGGACATGTTGCGAAAAACTCTATCGAACTGTTAACAAGGGTCGAAATGGGCTACACCGTCTCTGCGAAACCACTTCATCTGCTTAGAATTCAGTTATAGTTTGGATTTCCAAACGTTACTCCGCTTCATGTTATTGGGAAATCCCACGAGTTATTCCTGTAATATTGTTCGGATATTCAACAAGTCCTGTCGTTAACTGTTTATTGCTGTGAGATATTTGGAGTGCCAGATTCGTTATTAAATTGTTATCTATCATTAACTCCTTGTTATCTATCATTAACTCCTTGCATGCTGCTGGCGGATATTCCTGCCAGGACAGAATTGCTCTTGCTACTGAGATTAGTACAATTTGGGCACATTTAATCAAATTTTCTCTCTGTAATTGGAATGGATTTCTTCACCAACAATCCCTTTAGTTAACTTTAGATGAATTTTTCATCAAAGCTAGTCATGGCTGCTGTGAAGCAGCCATGACTAGGTTTGATGAAAAATATCTTGAAAATACTCAGCGGGTTAAAAGTTAATTTGACTCCGAGTCATTAGTTGGACACCAGAATCACACAACAGATACCAACGGTTATTCCCCACGGTGACAGAATCACTACCCAACATGGCATGTCTACTCAGCACAGTCGCAATAATGTCATTAGGTGTGTATATGGGGGAGGGGGGCATACGGGAGAGGAAAAGGGGGGCGAATGAGGTGAAAATTGTTTAAAAGAGCCTATATTCTGTTTGTTCCCTTAACTTCTACACCGTGAATCAAATAACCATAAAACCTGACATGTTTGCTCACCTCTGTACTGTTTGGGGAATTCGTTCAAATGAGGGGGTAACAAGACATGATTTTGTTAATTTCTTTGATAACAAATATTTTTAAGCTGCTCAGTTTGTAAATTACTGGGCGGATGTGGTCGATTCATTACGTAAAGGATTTTTAACCCTTTACCTAACATGAAAAGCATTTAACACTCGTCCACTCAGATAAAATATACTCCTCAAGTATTGAGAAAGCTGAAGTGTTCAATGAATATTTCAGCTCCATCTCAGCAGTTGATGACTCGAATGCTTCTCTGCCAGACGCACCACCCTGTGTGTTTATGATAGTATTGATTGTGTTACATTGCACTGTAGTGAAGTATATTCGGCAATGAAGTCAATTAAAGTGTCCAAGGCGTCTGGTCCAGATCTAATAAGTCCGCGTCTCCTCAAAGAATGTAAATCCTCTTTATGCGAGCCACTCTCAATCTTATTTAATATACTAACGAATAACTTGTACTTCCCGTCACTATGGAAAAAAGCAAACGTCTCCCCAGTCTTGAAAAAACAACCCTCCAATTCTGTCACTAATTATCGTCCAATATCTTTGATCAGCTGTGTTGGCAAAATATTTGAAAAATGTGTATTCAAGCGTTTGTGGGAGTTTCTAATTGACAATAATGTCCTCAGTCAATTTCAGTCGGGTTTTACACCCGGTGACTCAACTGTTCTCCAACTGACTGACATATATGATGAATTCTGTCGTGCCCTTGATGAAAAATGAGGTTTGAGAATCAATTTTTTTTTCGTGCAGCCTTGTGTATACAAAAGAAATAAAATGCTCAAAACATAAAATAAGAAATCTTACCTGGGTGGATTTTCCTGCACCGGGAGGGCCTAAAAGCACAGCCCGTATGCATCCTGGTTGATTTAGATACGATGAAACAACCGACATTTTTACAACTCATTGTCAGTTTAAATTTTCATACTTTTTAACGGACCACTTGTTTCCCCGTGGGAACCCCGGGAAGTAAGCAGCACTTGTTTACTGTGGTAAACCAGTTCCGCTTTACTAGTAAAATAGGACCCAGTCACCAATGCTTGGGGTGAAAGTCCTCTAAAATGGGCAACATGTTGATCAACGATTGACTAAACTTGACTTCATCTCCATGTTGTGTCACGATTAGCCATGGTGCATAAATATGTGACGTTAACCACCAACAAACAAACAAACAAACGGACCACTTGTCCTGTTTAGGTGTCACAGAACTTCCGATGTACTGACGACTAATCCTAGTTACGCTTATTAATTCTGTTAATTGGGACTGAATGCGTGTATGAAACCAGTTGACAATATGATAATGTTTTTATTAACCCCTTTAACAATGTGTTACTGGAAAGACCGTCGCATCTAATACTATTTATTATGGGAACGATGCTGATGATGATGATTGTGCTTCATCTAAACTGACTGGTTTGCTCTCCATCAGACTTCCTGGACGAAATATTCTCTGCCGTAACCAGGTATCCATATTAACTGGTATTATTATTTATTGGTGGTTAAGGTCACATATTTTTGCACAATGGCTAATCATGACCACAGATATTAACTGTAAGGGTGCTAAATTATTTTTTGACATCAAACCTTGTTCACACGTCTTTGGCTTGTTATAATTTAGGGAGAGTGCCTAAGGGCACTCTCCCTAAATTATAACAAGGCTTTGCTCTAAATAATTTCACTTAAAAGATAATTTGATGCATATCAACAGAATATGACCTTAAGTCTTGCTACCTGCACTTCTGAGCAAATTTGGGCTCCCAGAACTCTACCAGTTAATGGGGGCATATAGATCTTGGGGGGGGGGGGGGGTCGAAGCATTATTTTTGTGCCTCGGCATATCAGGATAATCGAAGTCTTGTGTTGGGAAAGATATCAAGGTGATGTCTCTCTCTCTCTCTCTCTCTCTCTCTCTCTCTCTCTCTCTCATCGGTGGAGCCGGAGGAATGTATTTTCCGAGGGAGGCCCAGGGCAATATGCCCTAAATGGCGCTATTTTGAGGCTCATAGGAACGTCAAGCATGGCATGTCATCTTTAATTTCATTAGTTGACGCCCCGTGCAGATCACACAATTCATGTTTTTTAGGGGCGGTTGGTATCTATCGGGGGGGGGGGGGGGGGGGGGGGCAGGGGGCACCACGGCTACGTCACCAGCTTTAACATTCAGGCCTGGTATTCTTAAAAATGCAGGAGGGCTAAAACTCGCTTCCTTCGCGTGGCCAAGGCGAGCAATTAGCTCTCCCCGAGCTACGAAAGCTAAAAGTAGCAAAATAAAGTTTTTTCTATTAATGAATTCTGCCATGGGGCTTTGTACATTTTATTTGGTGCTGCTAACAAAGTAGTCTCTGTGGGACGGCTACACTGACCCTCCATCACACCTCCGGGCCTGGGCAAGGCCGGGAGGTGTGCGAGTGGTAGAGTGGCCGTTTTACAGACACCACTAACATAGCAGAGATCTGAAAACATGTGGATTTTAGGAATAGGCGGTTATAGTAATCATTATCTTCCAAGGCCATGAGGGCTAGTTTTCGCCGTAGGCTAGCGAATAAATCGCTGTCCTGAAAATGCCAGACCTGAACATTTCAGAGGTAAGGTCGGGTGACAAGTTGTGGCATATCACACTCTTTTGAAGCCAGCCTGCGCATTTAGGTGGCTATGTTGGCGAAACAAATCGGCTGGATAAAGGTATTAGCGAGCTCGGGGCGATGCGGGGGTTGTAGAACTTTTGGTGACTACTCTGACAGAGTAATGTTTATGTTTGTTAGCAGAGTTAGGAAGCAGGGGAGTCCATGAGGGGTAGCAAAGGAATTCTGGCAGGGGTGTTTTGTCTTTCTTCGTTTTGATTTCTTCTTTAATTTTTCAAAGGCTGGCTGCTGCTTTTCGTATTATGTGGGCCTACTCATGGAATTATGACAACGTAGCTTAGTTTAAACAATATTTATTGAAAAAATCGATAAGTATACAATATTCAATAACAGTTAATAGAAGCAAACAAAGTGCGAACAGCAAGCAATACAATTGTATACAAGTAGCAGACAGACAAGGTAATGTGAGAGAGGGGATCCGACAGAAAGCTTACAGCTTATGTAAGTCGTCTCTCCGGTTGGTTAACAAAGATACTCCTGTAGGTGGTGTAAGATCAGTCAAAGAGCTCACACATCGCTACATGGATGCTGAGAACACCCCCACCCCTCCACTGTGTTTTAATTAAGACAAAATTACTACAATCGTAGATTAGATTAACCCAAGGAAAATTTTACCACACATACCCTCTCAGGCCAATAACATGCAGAGACGGGGCTGATGAGCAGACTCGGCAACCAGGCAACGATATGTGAGATTGTTTAAACTTCGGGTTAAGAGAAAAGAAGAAGAAAAGAAAACAAAAAGTAGTAGAGTTGTAGAAGAGCCGAAACACTGATCGAAGAGTGAGGAAAGTAACGGAAAAAATTACAGGTGCCAGGTTGAATACATGGTGCATTGAGTTAAGACTGTGTAGAATAAACGGGCGGTGACTTGGTTTCAGATCATCAATTTAGAGATGGCTATGTTACAAGTTTCAGGTTTCAGTGGTGCTGAGCTGCAAGAAGGAGATATGATGCTGACTTATAACTTACTAAAATCGTTTAGTGGATAAAATAAAGTCATGGACTACGTCAAAAATAAGGCTGTTATCCTCGTTGTTTAAGAATTCAGATCCAAACAAGAGTATGGATGTGTCTACTGTATATGGGAGTAAATTAATCGAGATGTAGCTTGATTGCGACTCCCTTGGAATGTTTGAAGTTTACGATAGGGTTCTTGTCTACTTAGCCTCAAAAAGACGGTGTGGTGACAAAGTTTACGAAGTCATAGGAGTATGTGATGAGGGAACATACTGCGGTGGCAGCCTTTTCACCCTCCCTCCCATGAACCAGGACACTTAGTAATATTCAGGCAAGCGCAGAGTAAAAAAATGCAATGCTGAATGCAAGGGCAAGGTTTCCTTGAAAATATTCTGGGCAAATCCGATGCAATTTAAGTCATTTTCAAATATTTTCATTGCAAAGTTTCACTGCCCGCAGAAAATTGGCCCCAATGCGCTTATTTACATGTACGGAATCGTTCATGGGTGCAGTGTGGTCGTTTGTGAGCGATCCATTGTGCTAGCAGTTAAAGTTGTTTGGTCATTCAATGCGGTTGCCCAGGTTACCATTAAAATTTTGTAAACGGCTCTCCTCAGGTGTGTTATTCACAGTCCGGTCGTCGCATTGGCTTAATTGACCAGAGCAGCTAGGGTCGGAGTAAACTACATTCACCTCCTCGTTTTTCCTCACCCCTGTCTCCTGTTTTCTGACTTTCACGGGAAACAAAAATACCAATGCCTAACATATGGTGGGAAAGGGTTTTGGTTAACGATTTCTCCTCTCTTTCTCTTTCTCTGCTAGACTCCTCTCAACCACTCCACTAAGCGACGGGTGTTCCGAAGCTTCGCAAAAGGTTTGTTCTTCACTCATTAAATTGGTGATCCTGACCTCCTCTTAGTCCCCAGCGTTTTTAGGCTATCAGTACAATTCTGTGAGGAATTCGACTCTGTTATTGTGTGTTTTTTACCCACTTTTCGGAGGGTTTGCACGTAGACTACTACTGATTTATTGTGGCTTCCCTTTACTCACAAAAATATACAGATATTCCTTCGTGCTCCAGTTATAGATATTCCAATCAATGAGTATTTAGATCACCTTGTAATCATCATGAAATTTTCTCAATTAGGGGAACTACACGACGTAATCATAAAACTTTGAGCCTTCATTCATAATGCGGGCGTGACAACCGGTACTTATTCTCGGTTCCTTATTCGTCATCCGTTATCAACCGATTTTATCGGTTGATAACGAATGTCGAATAAGGAACTGAGAATACTCCCAGTTCATTCGACACTCGAATGTCGAATAAGGAATTGGGAATAAGTAACGGTTGTCACGTCAGTAGTAGTGATGACTGTCACTATAGGGACAAGCATTTAACACTGAATTCAGCATACCCCAGGACTGTCACTATAGGGACAAAATTAACATAGGATTCTCCATAGGGTTTTGTCCCTATAGTGACATTTTTGTCCCTATAGTGACAGTTCTGGAGGCGAGAAAAAGATTTTAAAATCTTTTTCTCGCCTCCAGAAATGTCACTCTAGGGACAAAAATGTCACTATAGGGACAAAACCCTATGGAGAATCCTATGTTAATTTTGTCCCTATAGTGACAGTCCTGGGGTATGCTGAATTCAGTGTTAAATGCTTGTCCCTATAGTGACAGTCATGGGGTAGGGAGGTCTTCCAATTACTCTATACTGCCAAATATGTGTATTTGGCTTATTAATCAATCTTTCCATACTTTAAACCATACAACACTTTACTGTATGGAAGGATTGGTTATTAAACATACAATATCTTACCCACAGTGGAAACTAAACTTTTTTAAAATACGGAATATATGTACACAGAAACCTATTTCATGGCATTGTTACCCCCGTTAACATAACAGACGGGAGACTCAAAGAACGAACCGCTAAGACAGCAAAGGGATAAAATGTGTTTAGTTTAATGGGCGCACTTTCTTTTTCTCGCCTCCAGGACTGTCACTATAGGCCAAAATATGTCACTATAGGGACAAAACCCTATGGAGAATCCTATGTTAATTTTGTCCCTATAGTGACAGCATTTTGGTATGGGGAAATCAGCGTTAAGTGCTTGTACCTATAGTGACAGCACTGGGGTAGAGGCCTCCTAATGACTTTATACTGACAGGCTTAGGTGGGTTTGTCTTCCATACACATTATATACTGACAAAATGTTCTGCTTGTTTAAAACATACTACCTAATATACATCGCTCGACTGGTGGAGTTTTTTTTTCTAATTATTACTGGAAGACACGACATATAAAAATACTGTCAGATTTCGTCTGTGTGTTTTTTACACGCGAATGTCTTATAAATCCGATGTGAATGTGTGTCTTGCAGTCAATTTGTAATACAACACTCCACTACTCAGGGAAAAACATATCTCTCGTTGCGGTTGAAACTATTCTACAAATAGCTCATGTAAGAGATACATTTTTTTCAAACACATGACATGTGCTAACTAAATGCAACTGCGGAGAAACTCCTTCACGGACTGATTGTTTTTTATCGACTGGCAGTGATGGGTGTTTTCAATACTTTTTCAAAACTGCTTGAAGCTGTTTTCAACATTTCACCGTTAGATATTACAGTGACATTAACCCCGAGAAACAATTTCATTTTTCACATCAGAAAACAGTGAATGTTTTACAGTGTAAACTGTTTTACCGGCAAAAAAAAAAAGAATAGCTTTTCCTTTTAACCAATGTTCTTTATTAATATGAATGGGTTTAGATAATTTTGTTTGAAAACAACATTGTGTGTTATTTGGAAACATATCCATAGAACTATCACTCAGTAGTGTTACGTAAAATGAATTCATTTTTCTTCTCGTGAGGTTTCAAATATTTTAAAACTGGACTTGGAAGAATATATCCTAAAGAACTACTCAATAACACTAACCATAATTCTTTGTTTGGGGATTGTAAACTAAGATGAATGATGGCTGTAATTATAATTGCATAAATGACAATTATTTGTGTGAAATAAGTTACTTGAATTTTTTTGCAACAAGACTTCCACAACAATTAAATTGTGCTTGTTGATTTTGTACTTCAACACTTGCACTTTCGCTACTCAATGCTCATTGGATGTGCATTTCACCCGGGTAAATCTAACCAATGCGGGGAGAAGGCACGGAAATCACTTCTTCGCTGCAAGTGTAGCCTCGCATGTCAGATAAAAAGAACATGAGATAAGGTTTTTCGCTTACATTTTCAAAACATCGGGTCGATCGTAGAAGAAAGAGAAAAACAGAGGAAATGGATATTAAAACCATAAGTTTCGAAGATTTGCTGAAATAGAGGCGGAAAGATATCTAAAAGAAAGACGAGATAGGGTAAATGTCAGGGCAAAGCCAGCCTAAATATAGGGGCAAGGGGCCTCATATGTAAAGATATTGTAAGTTCAAAATATATTCCGCATCAAGGCGAAAAACCCACGTGAATTTCACTTCTCTGTAAAGCTGGACGTAGAAAAAACACACGTGGTGTATATCCAGCTTTAGCGCAGGGACCCAGGGGAGAAACGGTATGTTAGATAAGGTCTAATCTCGTTTAGTTTCTACAGTAGTCGGAGTCTTACGAGACGTAATCGGTTTTCGTCACGGCTAATTGAGAAACGAGAGTCTAAAAGATAGAAATGTCGTGTCATCGTTAGTTATAGCAATGCGTGTCAGGAACGAATCACCGTTAAGTCACGCGTGAGAGGACTTGTATTGATTCTGCCTCGATATACGTCATCTCCCACCGTTTTGACAGGTGGACAGATGAGCGTCGGTCCACCTGACAGTTTAGGGTAAAAAGTATATATATACCTGGAAGAGCAGAGCATTAGACACACACTTGGGGTCACACACGCGTTGGTGAAGTCCAGGACAGGCGGACTCTGTTTCCTGGCATAAGGGTACCTTCGATCACAGGACCCTGAAACGGCTGGAATCGCCAGAGAGGGCATTCCATGATTGATTTAGCTTAACGTTGATAGGCGGCTACGGGGCCGAATTCGTGAGAAGGAACACCCCAGGTGGAACGTTAAAGTTTAGATTGTCGAGTAGCAGGTATCGTCCTGCAATAGTCAGAAGTGTAGGTTAATTGTATTGTGCGTATTAACCCTTTGAAGCGTCAGCCTGATTGCGTTCTGAGTAGTTTATTTTGCTGTCGGAACATCGTAATACCGACTGGAGATCGGTGTGAGTGACAATTTCGCCCTAGCACAAAAAGGGGCATCTGTGAATCGTGAATTCAACCAGGAACGGTGGATATTTCAATAGGACTTTCACGGAGGACTTTCAAAAGGCACATAAGGTATGAGTAGACAATATCTGACCCAAATCAGAAGTACGGTGGTTTATAGATGACGAACATTGCTGGTCGGAACCCTCCGACAGCCAGAGGTACAGTTACGCGCAGACGTTGACATTTGAGCCTAAGCGGGTGAAGCTCTTATGGCGAGCTCACAGTAATAACATTTCAGATTTGTGAAGCTCTTATGGCGAGCTCACGGTAGTAACATTTCCAGTGTGTAGACTATAGTGCCAGTATAGGGCTATAGAATGACTATATGATTGTTTAGAATTATTTAACCGTAGTGACCCATTTTCTGTGAAAAGAATTGAATTGTTGATTGTTGAAATATTGAAACGGATTTATTTTTATGTGTAAATAAAAGAATCGTTGTTACTTTAAATCATTCTTTCCATTATACAGCCTGAAGTGATTAGGAATCACACCTAACGGAAATCGAACCTATTTCAGGCCAATTTGGAAAGAGAACGAATCACGGCGTCGGTCTAACTCAGCTCTCTGCGCCGAGTTCGCGACACTTGGATTCCGACCCTCCACGTTGGTCTAATTTTCCCGCAACTTCATCAGCGGGACTAAATAACCCCACGTCAGCCCAGGCCTTACGGGGCCTCAGGTGTCCCTGACATTGATTGGCGAGCGCTACCAGGATATTTCTAAAAGGTAAAAAATGGCTATATGGAAATTTTGTTTTATTTTAACGGCGGTTCTGTTTAGGTTTTGACGCGTTCGGTCAGTCGATGCCGTTCGAGGGTTTAATATCGCAATACAGTAGTCCCCAAAAGGATACTTAATAGCCACTATAACTGCGGTAGGTTTCAGAATATTTGGTGCGTTTAATTACGTTAAATTACAGAGGTAAATTAGGATCAATTGCCATATTTTTTTTTTCTTTCTTTCTTTTCCTTCTTCATTCTTTCTGACGAGTGTTGAAGATAGAAAGAAAAAATCAAAATGGATGTTGTTACACCCCTCGCCCAACTGGTATCATTAGGCAAGGAAATGGGCCTTGAGGGAGCTGAACTTCAGAAGTTCGTTAAAGATGAGCAGAAACGTGAGGCCAAGGAGATTGCCTTACGTAATGACGCAAAAGAGCGAGAGATCCAATTAGAACGAGAGCGCGAGAAAGAGGCAAGAGAGGCAAAAGATCGAGAGATTCAGTTAGAAAGGGAGAGAGAGAATGAGACGAGAGAGAGAGAAGCCCAATTAGAACAACAGAGGCACGAGAGGGAATTAGAGCTCCTCAGAGCAAGGGTCGATGTGGAGAATGGAAGTCGGCGCTCAGGGGACGGGAGTGCAGGGGTAGCAATTCATGCCCCACGTCCCCACCTCGCTCATTTTAATGAAAACACAGATGACTTGGACTCGTACTTGGAGAGGTTCGAGCGTTTTGCCTCCAGTCAAATGTGGCCAGAAGACACATGGACTATGTGCTTGAGCCCTTTGTTGTCAGGTAAAGCCCTCAAGGCTTATACCAGTATGCCTCCTGCACTTCTTAATGACTACGGTGAGCTGAAGAATGCCATCCTTCGGAGATACCAGCTCACTGAAGAAGGATTCCGGACCAAGTTCCGAGAGATTAAGCAGGAGAAGGGAGAAACAGTACCTCAGTATTTTGCCCGAGCTAGGCGGTACTTTGACCGCTGGACTGATCTCGCAGAAGTGAATGAGTCATATGGAGCCCTGCGAGATCTATTTCTCCGGGAGCAGATTTTAACTACATGCTCCAAGGAGTTGGGCCTGTTCATCAAGGAAAGGGGTCCGCCCACCTATGATGAGATGGCAACTGTGGCAGAACGCTACATCGAGGCCCACGGTGGGAGTGCAAACGCACCCAAATCGGCTAGGGGTGGGGCAAACGGGTTGGCAATGGCACCCGTAAGGCAACACCACCCCGATCCTCCCGCGTCGCAGACCAGCCGGAAGGGGGGCGCTCCCAAGGACACCACTTGTTTTATCTGCAACAAGCGGGGTCATATTGCCAGGGACTGCTGGCAGAAGCAGGTAAGGACCACTGGGAACATTAGACCACCTCATCAGGGGGCCGGGAACGCAGCGCCAAGGGGTTGGAAGCAAGGTGACCGCGTAGATCCAGGGCCCAGTAGGCAGACGGCAGCGTTCTGTCAAACTATCGGTCCAGAACACAGTCCCCTCCGGGAATGTATACAAGAGGGAGAATTAAGGCTGGAAGGCGGGAAGGTTGTCCCGATAATAAGTGGCATGTGTGAGAGGCTCACAACTTCGCAGGAGAAGGTTGATATGCCAGTGTACCCAGGGTATGTGGGACAAAGGGAGATCCGTCTGCTCCGGGATTCTGGGTGCTCCTCTGCAGCGGTTAGAAAGCAACTGGTTGACGACAAGCAATTGTTGGGGCGCGACCATTTGTGTATTTTGATAGATGGGACCGTTAGAAGGTTCCCCATCGCGAGGATAACTGTGGATACCCCATTTTATTGTGGCGAAGTGGAAGCCATGTGCATTGAATCACCTGTGTATGACCTGGTCATAGGTAATATCCCAGGGGTGAGGGCAAGCCCTGATGAGTTATGGTCCAGGGGTAGGGGGCCAAGTGAGGGCCCAACGAGGGCAAAGGAAGTTCAAGTCGGTGGGCAAGGACCCCCGGCGGTTGCACTCGGTAACGTACCGAGTAAGGAAGGGAAGGTTCCCAGGGGGAACCAATCCGATGGCCCAGGGGATGGCCCCTACACGACGAAATGTCGGGAAGTTTCAGGAGGGACGACTCCTGTCGTATTAGGGAGAAGGGGCCGCAGGCGGTCCAGGCGAAACGCCAAACAGCGAGGGAACCCAATGGGATCATTGGGGAAAGACCCTCAAGCAAATTTATGTGGGGGAGCTGAGCGCTCCAAAAAGTCGGTGTCACCCGTGTTGAGAGGGGAGGCCAGACCCACGCAAATGGCTGGGCAAACTTCCCCAGAATTGAGAGGGCACGGGTCAACACAAGTGGAGTATGTTAAAGTGGATGGGACCACTAAGGTGGGCGCCCAGGGGACCGAGAAAAGGGTCCACAAATCAAAGGAGAAGCATCCTAGGTGGCGGAGACCACGTAGAGAGTGCCGGGGGCGCACAGCGCCCAATGTGCGCAAGAAGTCGTCGCAATGGACCGGGGGGTCGACGGCACAAGGGCCAAGGACGGCCAGTGTCGTTCGAACGACGGTAATCGCCGGGACGAGTGAGCCTGGGGGATATAGCGCCAAGGGAAGCTCTTGGGAATGCGACAACGACAGGGTATGGGGACCCTGGTGGAATACCCGTAGAAATAACGGGGCGAGAAGTAGGGGTGTGTCAAGGGTTACCCAAGGGGATACTGGGAACCGGGCCCCTACCAATGGTCGGTGGTTATAAAGAAGCAATAGTTGGGTGGCTGTGGGCCTGGTGTCTGGGACGGGGGCTCCAGTCGCAAATATTTTGTGGGCGAGGTGATGAGTTTCGTAAACCCGGTGTTAAGGCCCGGAAGAAATTTTCTTATTTTTAGTATTATTATTGCTCTGACTGCTGACTAGAGTTGGTTGTGAGTGCGAATGTGAGATACACTGCCCTGTCTGTCGCGTGTGCCTGGACGGGGAGCCTGTGTGTCGAGTTTTGTAAGTATGGGATGCACAAACCCGGTGTTAAGGCCCGGGGGAAACCGCGCTTGTTTTTATTGACGAGAGTTTGTTGTGAGTGTGAGGCACACTAACCCCGTCTGTCGCAAAGGCGCGGTCGGGAAATCTGTGTGTTGAATGTGTGAGTGTGTGAGGCACAATTTTAATCCTCTGGTTGAGCTTTGCGAGGGTGAGGCTCAACATAATGCTGGGGTCGTTTGCCCCTTCACAAGTCATAGGGGAATGGGAGGCGAAGTTACACTCCGTTGGAATTAACCCATCTGACGCAAAGGCGCGGACGGTGTTACTCGTCGGAGTGAGTGCCAAGTGAACTGTTTGCAAAATGGGCGAACGTGTATAAAAATGTGTGTGTTTAGGTGTAAATATATAGTATTACAGAGAGAGAGAGAGAGAGTGCTGCAAATCTGAGGATAAGGCTACTCCCCATATCATATGTAAACCCGCAAGACGGGAGCATGTGGTAGCGTGTGTGTCGTGGGAATCGGTATGGCCGACGCATGAGCCCGGTCATGAACCCCACGACCACTAGGGCACAGTTTTGTAGTCTTAAACATGATGGGTAGATTGTAAAAGGGTGTGAGAGGCGAGCGTGCGTGGCTTTGCCCCTTGTGTTTTAAGAGATACACAGGGTGTTTCTCTCGGGAAGGGAGTTGTCAGGGCAAAGCCAGCCTAAATATAGGGGCAAGGGGCCTCATATGTAAAGATATTGTAAGTTCAAAATATATTCCGCATCAAGGCGAAAAACCCACGTGAATTTCACTTCTCTGTAAAGCTGGACGTAGAAAAAACACACGTGGTGTATATCCAGCTTTAGCGCAGGGACCCAGGGGAGAAACGGTATGTTAGATAAGGTCTAATCTCGTTTAGTTTCTACAGTAGTCGGAGTCTTACGAGACGTAATCGGTTTTCGTCACGGCTAATTGAGAAACGAGATTCTAAAAGATAGAAATGTCGTGTCATCGTTAGTTATAGCAATGCGTGTCAGGAACGAATCACCGTTAAGTCACGCGTGAGAGGACTTGTATTGATTCTGCCTCGATATACGTCATCTCCCACCGTTTTGACAGGTGGACAGATGAGCGTCGGTCCACCTGACAGTTTAGGGTAAAAAGTATATATATACCTGGAAGAGCAGAGCATTAGACACACACTTGGGGTCACACACGCGTTGGTGAAGTCCAGGACAGGCGGACTCTGTTTCCTGGCATAAGGGTACCTTCGATCACAGGACCCTGAAACGGCTGGAATCGCCAGAGAGGGCATTCCATGATTGATTTAGCTTAACGTTGATAGGCGGCTACGGGGCCGAATTCGTGAGAAGGAACACCCCAGGTGGAACGTTAAAGTTTAGATTGTCGAGTAGCAGGTATCGTCCTGCAATAGTCAGAAGTGTAGGTTAATTGTATTGTGCGTATTAACCCTTTGAAGCGTCAGCCTGATTGCGTTCTGAGTAGTTTATTTTGCTGTCGGAACATCGTAATACCGACTGGAGATCGGTGTGAGTGACAATTTCGCCCTAGCACAAAAAGGGGCATCTGTGAATCGTGAATTCAACCAGGAACGGTGGATATTTCAATAGGACTTTCACGGAGGACTTTCAAAAGGCACATAAGGTATGAGTAGACAATATCTGACCCAAATCAGAAGTACGGTGGTTTATAGATGACGAACATTGCTGGTCGGAACCCTCCGACAGCCAGAGGTACAGTTACGCGCAGACGTTGACATTTGAGCCTAAACGGGTGAAGCTCTTATGGCGAGCTCACAGTAATAACATTTCAGATTTGTGAAGCTCTTATGGCGAGCTCACGGTAGTAACATTTCCAGTGTGTAGACTATAGTGCCAGTACAGGGCTATAGAATGACTATATGATTGTTTAGAATTATTTAACCGTAGTGACCCATTTTCTGTGAAAAGAATTGAATTGTTGATTGTTGAAATATTGAAACGGATTTATTTTTATGTGTAAATAAAAGAATCGTTGTTACTTTAAATCATTCTTTCCATTATACAGCCTGAAGTGATTAGGAATCACACCTAACGGAAATCGAACCTATTTCAGGACAATTTGGCAGAGAAGGAATCACGGCGTCGGTCTAACTCAGCTCTCTGCGCCGAGTTCGCGACACTTGGATTCCGACCCTCCACGTTGGTCTAATTTTCCCGCAACTTCATCAGCGGGACTAAATAACCCCACGTCAGCCCAGGCCTTACGGGGCCTCAGGTGTCCCTGACAAAATGGAGTTTTTCTGCTTGCCCTTTATCAGTGGTGCAGCTCAGTCCTACCACGTGATAAATTTAATGATATGCTAGAGAAGTTTCCAGAGATGGCGACAGTGAGACGGCCTTTTGGAGAAGTCCAATTCCACAATAGGCCAAAGCACCCCCATGAATTCCCAACACCTATATACGAGGCGATCATGTTTGGCACTGAAACAATAGAGAATTGGGAAAAAGAATTCTTTACTGAAGAGGAGATGAAAATACCCAAACATCACTCGTTGGCAGAGTGAGATGCTTCACAAAATGGCTTCGTGCCGGCCCTTTTCAGGGCCACCCATATTATTAGAAAGAGTTTCCTTTATATATTGCACATCACCATATTATATATACTTTTATTTTTTTTTTAGAAAAGAACCAAGTCTTAATTTTTTGTCGAAACAAAAAACATTTTTTTTGGTTTCGTTAGAAAAAAAAACAAGACATATTTTTTTAGTTTTTTTAAAAAATAAAAAATGTTTTTTGTTTCTGTCAAAACATTTTTTTTTTCTTTTTTTTAGTTTTTAAAAAAAAAAACCAAAAAAAAAATGTCTTGTTTTTTTTTTGTTTTTTTTTTTAACTAAAAAAAGAAAAAAAAAATGTTTTGACAGAAACAAAAAACATTTTTTATTTTTTAAAAAAACTAAAAAATTATGTCTTGTTTTTTTTTCTAACGAAACAAAAAAAAATGTTTTTTGTTTCCACACAAATTTGATTTAAAATAAGTGAATAGCTAAGGAGATAGTTAAACTGACAGGGAATAATTGATGTTATTCATTGAAGGGTCTAATTTAGTCCTTACAAGAGTGATACGCGAGGTTTTTGTTTTTTCTTATAGGCGAGGATATGTCGAAGATTCAAAGGTTCATTTAAATTAGCAATGGTTAAACTGAAATCATCTTTAACATTCTTGCTATTTCGATATTTTCAAAATTCGAAATTTTTGACAGGAAATCCTGTGTAGTTTTTTTTTTACATAGCTCAGACGGCTAATTGGTATAGGTTTCAGGTAATAATCAATTAATTCCGAGGTCGGATAAGATTCCGGATTACAGTTTTGATACATTTTCCCTCCCGGATGGAGTTATGTCACCTCACCATAAAAACGGTCCTTGTGCATGTTTGTCAGGATGTAAAATTGTCTTGTTTGAGCACTAAGCACCTAAAAACCATACGCTTGTAAAGAGTTTGGAAATCATGTAGAATTATTCACCGTGAAGGATAACCACGTTGAGTCATACCACAGTGCTAGAACCAATCAGGGGTGAGATTGGGTGGATGAGGATCAAGGACAGGATAGACTTAATGAAGATGTCTTATTTATTTGGTAAATTTTTCCACCTCACCTGATGGTGTAAAGTAATGTTCCTGAGAAATTTCATCACAAATATCAAGATGGAGTGGAATACCTAGCTGAGAGATAATGTAGAACTATTCATTGGAGTTCTCAAACCTCGACATCTAGGGATATCTGGGTAAACAAATTGTGTAAAAGAGGTCTTGGGTGATAAGCTCAATTGGTGGGAAGGGTGAAATCAATGGGAGGTGATCCATACGTAGCGTCTTTCTTCCAGCACTGCTACCTAATTAAGCACCAAATACTCAACTACACCCCTTCCTTGTTTACCCACTAACCTACATGCTATCCAACCCTCAACACACCCCCCCTTTTTCCACCCATTCAACCCAATCGCTCACTGACCAACCGGTCTTCCTACAGCCTAACTTGTGCAGATGACAGTGATACTCAGTCTGGGATGAGTGTGTGTCTGCCTAACCAACTCTTTCCCCACCTGGCAAACGCTCCACTTGTCAGTTTTTTGGCTGTCTACTGCCTGACCAACTCTTTCCCACACCTGGCAAACGCTCCACTTGTCAGTTTTTTGGCTGTCTACTGCCTACACCGAGCGTTATATCGATACAATAAAAGAAAAAAAGCCCATCACAACAAGTCGGGGAGTGTGGTGTGTCGATGATAGACTAGTGGAGATCTATGCTAGATGTCTGAGTTCGAACCCCGCACCGGCGTGACCCGCGTAATCCCCCACGGGTAAGGCAGTTTTACCCCCGCTTGCCTACATATGGGGGCGATGACGCCGTGTACTAAGGTGTACTGCACATCGATGGTACACATGTTTCAACCACTGTATCCCTGCTTACGCGGAGGTTGAACAGAGCTAGAATATTGAGGAACTGTCATTTGGTCGTCGATTCTCGCTGGTTCTGTCCGTGTAGTCCGGATTCCTCCACCCATAAAACTGCCACGGTGACGGATAGCCAATGTGTATAAATAAAATAAATAAACAAATAAATAAATAAAAAAATAGATAAATAAATAAATACAGCAGAACAACAGGTGTTTTCCACCCCCACACATATTTTATTCTAACTGAACATATTATATATATTATCATAAAGGCTGTGAAGTGTAATTGAAAAGATGATATCTCAACCGACACTCCCCACTGTTCAGAAACTTAAAAAAATTTATGGAGTATTATCTGTCAAAAGAAAAATCATATTTAGCATCGACATTCCAGCTGTTATGTTAAGATTGAGTGATTGTTTTTCCAAGACATCTGTGACGGGAAAAATAAAATCTCATTTTGGCGGGGAAACAGTTCATTTGATACTGAGACGGCGAGGAGAGAAGACCATTCTTTGAACAGATGAAGTGGATAAGAAGATATTGGCGAATGTGGTTTTCAACAGCGATTACAAGGCAAATCAGGAAATAAGCAGGCGGATACAGAAAAAAAACCCAGGAGAAGTTAACAGTGATTAATATATACAGAGATGACAGACTACCTTTACAAAGAGAATTTTCCAAAAAAACGGCTCTTTTCAGGGCCATTGATTTAAAAAGAGTAAACCTTTTCTTTGCACAATTAACAACACATTTTAGCGGTGTATCGAGACTGTCGAAAATGTTGAATCTTTTGCACTCGAAAATTTTGTATTAAGAGTTGATTCATTTCAAAGAGGTGTAAATCCTCATATACCCCTCATGTTTTGTCAAAATAAAAATACTTTTTGGATACAGAAGTTAATTGTAGCTGGAGGGGTGTAGCTAGCTACAACTTTGGTTTGGGGTTCCGAGCTGAGTTTTTTCATCGTGAAAAAATCTTGGACGCATCCCCTGTATTCACAAAGTATGGGAATGTTTCTCTCTATGCGTGTTGCGTGTGTGTTTGTATTTCTATTGATGAAACGTGTTCACGATGTGACAATCACAGAGTGAAAACACAGTAATTTGGGGTGCAGACTTCTGAGTCTTGAATTGTTTCAAAATCATAAAACACAAAAGGTACTTTCGACATTTTGTCTTTCTTGGGTGTTTTGTAATTTTGAAAATGAAACAATAATGTTCGCTTTTGACTAATTGATGGCAATATTTGCATTTCTTGAAGCCATTGCAGATGTGTGTTCCGCTCCCTGGATATATGCGCATTTTACATGATAGACATTTCTTCACTAACTGACAGATTGATTTTTCTTGGTTCTGTAATAGAGTTGTGTGATTTTTATAACAAGATGAACTTACAAAATCTCTATTACATGTGTAACAATGAACAGAATGTTCAGGCGTACATGGCAGTGGGGAATAACATACACAGCCTTTCGGACATCTATGACGTTCTCTGTTATTATAGCCTACATTGCAATATTCACAATAGTAAGCACACCCTAAAAACCCTGTAATTTTAGTGATGGTGTCAAAATGCTTCTCGTGGTGGTAAATGTGAATAACTTTACTCTCTTTTTGTAGTTTGCGGTGGTTCGTATAAAAACGCTTCTTTTGCAAATTGTGGGTGGATTTTAATGACATACTCTGGGGAGAGTATTTCTTGAATTTTATGATATTCCTCATACCCACAAGCTTTATTATATTTGAGACCTGCTTTATTCATCAATATTTTAGCTTCTCGCTCTTGTGTCGGTGTATCAGAATATCGAATATTCTTCCATTTCTTTTGCCAAAGTTCTGAATTATCTTTATCAACATGGCATTTTCCCACTACAATGGCTCTTGCAAAACACATGGAATCATGGACATTTTTAATTTCAATAATACTTTTCTTATTTCCAACCAGTTTACCCACAGCTGAAAATGAAATAGGTGCTTTTCGCCCACGACCTTGTGATAGGCGCGTGTGTGTCACTTCCAAAGATAATTGACCGTCATGTATCGTAAATTTATCATTCGATTGAATAACTTTTTCTATCTCATCTAACACTGTTTTACCATTTACCCCCATAGCCTTTGTAAAAGGAATAAAATATACCTACATCAAGGCCTGGATGGTGGATGGATATCCTCATGGGGTCGTTGTCTTGTATACCACATTCCTTTTTTACATCTTCCACCATTGATTGAAACATTTCAGTTAAAAACTCGAGCGGATTAGTGACATCAAATTGCTTTAAAGTCACTTTGCATACATGTGATTCGGAGTGAAATTTTCTGGATGCACGCATTAACTGAGGATGAATGGAATATAAATTCTGTACACTCTTTTCAGAGTGTACAGATTTTGTATTCTCAGCATATTCAGTCAATCTCTGTTTCTTACCAGCTAATGCAACAGGTTCTGTGTCATTATCCTCTGAATCACTGTAGTCCACTAATGATCTCTTCATCTTTTGGAAAAATCACGTCTTTCACTCTTGTCAAGTCAAAAAAACTTGTGTAATCCAAACCTCCCCCTACCCACATTTTTATACTTTCTCGGCGAACAGAAATTTGTGTTTCAAGAAAAAATATTTTTCCTGAAAACACAAGATTCTGTTTTTCAGATTTTTTTGTACACTCCAAAATGGTTATGGAAATATTTTGAAGATTTCAAAATATTTCCATAACCATTTTGGAGTGTACAAAAAATCTGAAAAACAGAATCTTGTGTTTTCAGGAAAAATATTTTTTCTTGAAACACAAATTTCTGTTCGCCGAGAAAGTATAAAAAAGTATAAAAGGAGGAAGAATCTTAAGATGTTTCACACTTGCTTTTGACTTCAAGAAGACAAGACATATTTTTGAAACGCTCCAAAAGTTAAAGATGAACACTGATCCAAGAATGGAGAAAGCAAGTGATGCTAAAAGTATTTACTATAAACCATCTGAATGGGGAGAAGTTAGAAGACTTGTGAATGAACTTTATAAAATGATATCAACACCTAAAGAGATGATTTGTTCCATTTGTCATCAGAAAGGACATTGGGCGAATACATGTTCAGACAAAGGTCCATGTTTTTATTGCAATCAGAGAGGACATTGGATTAATGAATGTAGATTGAAAAAGCTATCGAATAACTCTGTGTCTCAACCAAGATGGGGTTCACCAGCTGTTGATCAACGAGGAGCGGTAAAAGTTTATCCATGGTCAGAATACATAAAGCATGCAGAAGATAGATTACCGATTACAGGTTTCAACTTACAACTTGATGAAAAAGACATTGACAACCACACTTTAGGGGGGATGAGCATGATACCAATACCACCACCTCCCCATATAAACTTTACAAATGAGAAAGTTGACTTAGCAGAACCTGTGTTACCAGAGTTTGGTGATAATGATGATACATTATTATACAATATGGATACACCTACTGAATCAAAGATGGAAGTTGATGAAGAAAATTTATTCCCGGAGACAGAACCACCCCCGATGAAAGTAACAAGAAAACGAAAAGCTAAAGACATTCAACCTAAAATGGCAAAATTTACCAAGAAGATGTGAACATTTTCAAAGTGACACTACACTTATGTAAAATTTCATGGAATAAAATTTTGAAAATGTGAATACAGTGTTTAGATACTTTTTTTTGTGTCGTGAAAATAAGAATTCAGTTATATTCTATCATATTGGTTGAGTGTGCATAAAGTTTTCTCTTTTTAAGAATATGGTGGCCCTGATAAGGGCCGTTTTTATGTTTTTAAAATAAACAATGTATGTTTATTTTGGTAAGATTATTCCATGCTTCTTCCTAGCAGCTCGTAGAACATCGGCTCTTGTGATAATGTTGTTTGGGTAACCGATTCTGTCTGTGGCATAGCAGTAACTATCTGTCATCAGCCTTCTAAGAAATAGCTCAAGGCCCCTTCGAGCTTCATCCATGGCCTGTGATGAAATAGATTCCGCACCACCTCTCCTCGCCAATTCTCGTAGATTTTCTCTTGGAATGACTGTGTGCTCGGTGTTCTGTCCCCTTCTGTCACCGCTCTGTGCTATGCTCTCTACCTCGATGCTTAGTTCAATCTTCATGTTTGTCAATAAGAACATTGGTGGTATGAGGGGCGAGTCTAGTGAATTTTATAGTAATTCAAGGGAGGGAAAAGCCGCCAGAATTACTCATTGTGAAAATGAGTAATTCTGGCGCCTTCTTCCCAGACTGGTTGATTTTTAGGCGGACTTCTCTACTGTTGGTTAATTTTTTGGAGGGGAAAACTTTCAAATAAAAAATAAAAGACTTTCTTTATTTGATAGTAATTCAACGGAGGGAAAAAGGCGTCAGAATTACTCATTGTGAAAATGAGTAATTCTGGCGCCTTCTTCCCAGACTGGTTGATTGTTAGGTGGGCTTCTGTACTGTTGGTTAATTTTTGGAAGGAGAAACTCCTTCTAATACAAAATAAAGACTTTCTTTATTTTTTATTGGGAGGGAGTTTTCCCCCCAAAAAATTTCATCCAATGGTAAAAAGAGAGGGAAAACAAATCCTAATAGTATAAATTGAAAGCAAAAACTTCTTCATTTTATCATTACACTGAAAAAATGTCAGAATTTACAACTATAAATTTTGAAGATCTACAGGCTATGGATGCCGGTTATTGGAGATATCATGATACCACACCTAGTGAAAAGAATACAAGAGATGTGGAAGTACAAACTGATGAGACAGAGCGGGGAAAAATTCTGGCAATGCTAGAAAAGATTTACGATGCTGTGGATCAACTAAAAAAAACGTCACCTCTACAACTCGTGCCGGAGAAGATTACCATCCCGGTGGATTTTCAGATGCTAGAACCCCCCAAACAGACCAAGAAAAGACCGGGGCGTAAGAGGAAAGCCACTGAACAGCGTATAACAGTTAGGAGGTTGGAAGATAATGGAGAAGAACCATCAAAATCACCACACCCAATACGGATGAGGATTGGAAATTTGGCGTGTTGTTAGGGGCGGTATGGAAAAATATTGCCTGAATAGAATCAACCCCCCCCCCCCCCCGGCTCAAAGACAACAACTTTAAAACAGTCCTTTTCAGGACCACCACATTCTTAAAAAGAGAAACTTTATGCACAAACAACCAAAATACAGTACCCAATTCATTTATAAAATATTTCATTTCCCCCCCTCTAAATTGCAACAACAAAAAAATCATCTTGTTATTACTTCACGGTATTTATTTTGGCGGGGAGGAAATGAAAATGTTTCGATCACATTACTCACTGATCGAAATATTTCATTTTCCCCTCCAAATTTGCAACAAAAAATCACCGTGTTATTGCTTCACGGTATTTATTTTGACGGGAGGGGGAAATGAAATATTTCGATCACACGATCCACTGATTGTTTCGCCGCCCCAGATTTTGGAACACTGTTCCAAAATCTGGGGCGGCGAAACAGCCAGTGAGTCGTGTGGTCGAAATTTTTCATTTCCCCCTCCCGTCAAAATAAATACCGTGAAGCAATAACACGGTGATTTTTTGTTACAAATTTACTGACATCTCATATCCCAATATTTTTTCTGCAGGCAAAAAAAGTTAGATGAGATTATGTCAGGGACACCTGAGGCCCCGTAAGGCCTGGGGTGACGTGGGGTTATTTAGTCCCGCTGATGAAGTTGCGGGAAAATTAGACCAACGTGGAGGGTCGGAATCCAAGTGTCGCGAACTCGGCGCAGAGAGCTGAGTTAGACCGACGCCGTGATTCCTTCTCTGCCAAATTGGCCTGAAATAGGTTCGATTTCCGTTAGGTGTGATTCCTAATCACTTCAGGCTGTATAATGGAAAGAATGATTTAAAGTAACAACGATTCTTTTATTTACACATAAAAATAAATCCGTTTCAATATTTCAGCAATCAACAATTCGATTCTTTTCCCAGAAAATGGGTCGCTACGGTTAAATAATTCTAAACAATCATATAGTCATTCTATAGCCCTGTACTGGCACTATAGTCTACACACTGGAAATGTTACTACCGTGAGCTCGCCATAAGAGCTTCACAAATCTGAAATGTTATTACTGTGAGCTCGCCATAAGAGCTTCACCCGCTTAGGCTCAAATGTCAACGTCTGCGCGTAACTGTACCTCTGGCTGTCGGAGGGTTCCGACCAGCAATGTTCGTCATCTATAAAGCCACCGTACTTCTGATTTGGGTCAGATATTGTCTACTCATACCTTATGTGCCTTTTGAAAGTCCTCCGTGAAAGTCCTATTGAATTATTCACCGTTCCTGGTTGAATTCACGATTCACAAATGCCCCTTTTTGTGCTAGGGCGAAATTGTCACTCACACCGATCTCCAGTCGGTATTACGATGCTTCGACAGCAAAACAAACTACTCAGAACGCAATCAGTCTGACGCTTCAAAGGGTTAATACGCACAATACAATTAACCTACACTTCTGACTATTGCAGGCCGATACCTGCTACTCGACAATCTAAACTTTAACGTTCCACCTGGGGTGTTCCTTCTCACGAATTCGGCCCCGTAGCCGCCTATCAACGTTAAGCTAAATCAATCATGGAATGCCCTCTCTGGCGATTCCAGCCGTGTCAGGGTCCTGTGATCGAAGGTACCCTTATGCCAGGAAACAGAGTCCGCCTGTCCTGGACTTCACCAACGCGTGTGTGACCCCAAGTGTGTGTCTAATGCTCTGCTCTTCCAGGTATATATATACTTTTTACCCTAAACTGTCAGGTGGACCGACGCTCATCTGTCCACCTGTCAAAACGGTGGGAGATGACGTATATCGAGGCAGAATCAATACAAGTCATCTCACGCGTGACTTAACGCTGACTTCACTTGTCGAGAAAACCGATTCGTTCTTGCCATGATTGTTAGGTGACGATACGATAGACATTTCTATCGTTTTAGAATCTCGTTTCTTAATTGACCGTGACGATATCTTGACACCAACCGATTACGTCTCGTAAGACTCCGACTACTGTAGAAACTAAACGAGATTAGACCTTATCTAACATACCGTTTCTCCCCTGGGTCCCTGCGCTAAAGCTGGATATACACCACGTGTGTTTTTTCCAGCTTTACAGAGAAGTGAAATTCATGTAGGTTTTTCGCATTGATGCGGAATATATTTTGAACTTACAATATCTTTAAATATGAGGCCCCTTGCCCCTATATCTAGGCTGGCTTTGCCCTGACAGATTAACAGTCTACAGTGCAAGGGGGAAAAGTCTCATTTCTCTAACAGAAAAAAGATAAATTTTTGTCTAAAAAAAACTTGCACTAAGAAGTAGGGTCAGACACCTGCCTGTTAATCACGCGCGCGAATTACGCATCTGAAGCCATGGAGAGAATATATGTCTCTTAGTTTAATGGGTTTTTTTTTTTAAACAGAGAACGTGACATAGAGAGAGAGAGATTCAAGTGTGGTGTATAATTACATTCTGTGCGCTCAAAACACATGCATATCTAATAACATATCTCCCCGCCAAAATAAATACCGTGAAGTAATAACAAGATGATTTTTCACAGTGCATTTTCAGAGTTATGTGCGTGTTTTTCAATTTTTGTATGTTAAAACAGCTTCATGAAAAAATATTTTTCAAGACAAATCTCCCCAGGGAAATGAATTTTCACCTCACGCACAAACAACTTTGAATACGAGTATACAAATAATTGTATACTCGCGTTCAAAGAGAAGGTGAGATAGAATTGTGTGTATGTGTGTGTGTGTGTGTAGTTCAAATAAATTCTTTCAAAATGTTATAAGCTAAACACTCCCAACTAAATTTCCCCTCTTAATTTCAACCCTTCATTTATTCATTTAATGTTTAATGTTGTAGTCTGATATCCACCACGCTCGAGATAAGTTCACCCTGAAAGTAAGAACAGACGATTTCGCGTTTCACCCTCACACCCCACTGTGGAATAAAACTTTTTTTAAAATACGGAATATATGTACACAGAAACCTATTTCATGGCATTGTTACCCCCGTTAACATAACAGACGGGAGACTCAAAGAACCGCTAAGATAAAATCTTTTTCTCGCCTCCAGGACTGACACTATAGCCCCAAATATGACACTATAGACCAAAAACCCTATGGAGAATCCTATGTTAATTTTGGGGCTATAGTGTCAGTCCTGGGGTATGCTGAATTCAGTGTTAAATGCTTGGGGCTATAGTATCAGCACTGGGGGTAGGGAGGCCTCCCAATTACTCTATACTGCCAAATATGTGTATTTTGCTTATTAATCAATCTTTCCATTCTTTAAAACCGTACAACACTTTACTGTATGGAAGGATTGGTTATTAAACATACAATATCTTACCCACAGTGGAAAAGAGAAGTATCTCTTAACTCTTTTACTGATGGTTTTGGGTGGGGAAAAAAGAGAAGTATCTCTTCTCTTTTTTACTGATGAGGATGGAGTAATGGGTCACCACTACATTGAAACAGAAAATAAAAGTTAGTTTTTTTTTGCTACCACTATTTAATACATCAAGCAGTGGACCATTAGCTCACCCTATAAAGTCTGGCAACCTTCGAATAGATCTTCAGTTTGCTCAAGCTCTGACACAGGTGATCAACGTTGTTGTCTATGCAGAATTTGATAGTGAAATACAAATCAACAAGTTCAGAGAAGTGATATTTGACTATTAACAATGAGTAAATGTGAACATTGCAAGATGTACAAGGAGATGAGACAAAGAATACAAATAATGAGGCGAGTGAAGACAGAAAATGAAAAACTGTTCCTTAGATTATTTAAAGAAATTTGTTGCGAGTGAAGTGACACCTTTGATAAAAGAAGAAGTGAATAAACTGTGTTATGGATGTCGAGGAAATCCTGGAGCAAAACATGACTTTTGTATAAGAAAGGATGTAAGAATATGGATTAAAATGTATTTGAAAGACTGTATGGAAAAAGTGTGCCCATCAAGTGTACTATATAAACTGTGCATACAAGCAAAGAAATTGAATATTGAAGGCTGTTTTACATATATGAATGTGAACTTTAAAATTAACACACAAGAAGACATTCAAAATTGGGCAGATTTAGTAGAGAAAGACTAGGGATATTACACACCACTTGTTAAAGAAGAAGAAGAAGTTGATTAAAAAAAAAGTACAACAGCCCTTTTCAGGGCTAAGAAGAGATGGACACCACTCAGCTACAATATATTCTTGATAATTCTCAAAGGTTATCATCATTGAATGGAAAAGTGTGTTCAAGAGACTTATTACCAAAACAAAAGCATAAACACAGAAAAGCTTATATTGTGAACACAGATTCATCAAGAGAACCAGGAGAACACTGGGTGGTGATATATTTTAAAGACAATCATTCAGCCATCTACTTTGATTCTTATGGCTTACCACCATTACATAAAGACATACAATTTCATAGTGAAAAACACAGATTCATGGACTATAAACACAATGAGAGTACAGAGTCTTCATACTGTGGTGTGTGGTATGTACTGTATATTTGTTTTAGATCATCTTGCTAAAGGATATGATTTAGAGACAGTTCTTACTATCAAATTCAACCCAAGAAATTTTCAAGAGAATGACAGAGAAGTCCGTCGATGGTTTGAGCAAAACTATAGACATTATTTAAAATGACTGTAATCAGGTGTCAAAACAACCCATAGAGTTTTTTTTTTGTCACTCACTGTTGTGTATCATATGTAATATGTGATAATGCTTTATTGCAAGAAAAACTGGCTGTCGATAATTTCACAAGAAAACAAACATAAAAAACCTTCCAATAAAGCGGTATCACACAACAATTCTTGATGTAAATAGGGTTTCTATAGATAGTCATTCTCATATCTCGATGTATATATGTCCTCTCGCTCTATGTATTATATCTCAATGTAAAAAAGACCTTTTTTTATAGTCAAAATCAGATCTCGGTGTACATATGTTCCTCTCGCTTGATGTATTAAATAGTGGTAGCAAAAAAAAACTAACTCTTATTTTCTGTTTCAATGTAGTGGTGACCCATTACTCCATCCTCACCAGTAAAAAAGAGAAGAGATACTTCTCTTTTTTTCCCCACCCAAACCATCAGTAAAAAGAGTTAAGAGATACTTCTCTTTTCCACTGTGGGTAAGATATTGTATGTTTAATAACCAATCCTTCCATACAGTAAAGTGTTGTACGGTTTTAAAGAATGGAAAGATTGATTAATAAGCAAAATACACATATTTGACAGTATAGAGTAATTGGAAGACCTCCCTACCCCATGACTGATACTATAGCCCCAAGCATTTAACACTGAATTCAGCATACCCCAGGACTGACACTATAGCCCCAAAATTAACATAGGATTCTCCATAGGGTTTTGTCCCTATAGTGACATTTTTGTCCCTATAGTGACAACATTGGAGGCAGGAAAAAGATTTTAAAATTTTTTTCCTGCCTCCAATGTTGTCACTATAGGGACAAAAATGTCACTATAGGGACAAAACCCTATGGAGAATCCTATGTTAATTTTGGGGCTATAGTGTCAGTCCTGGGGTATGCTGAATTCAGTGTTAAATGCTTGGGGCTATAGTATCAGTCATGGGGTAGGGAGGTCTTCCAATTACTCTATACTGTCAAATATGTGTATTTTGCTTAATAACCAATCCTTCCATACAGTAAAGTGTTGTACGGTTTTAAAGAATGGAAAGATTGATTAATAAGCAAAATACACATATTTGGCAGTATAGAATAATTGGGACAACCCTACCCCATGACTGACACTATAGGCCAAAGCATTTAACACTGAATTCAGCATACCCCAGGACTGACACTATAGGCCAAAAATTAACATAGGATTCTCCATAGGGTCTTTGGCCTATAGTGTCAGTTTTTTGGCCTATAGTGTCAGTCCTGGAGGCGAGAAAAAGATTTTAAAATCTTCTTCTCGCCTCCAGGACTGACACTATAGGCCAAAAAACTGACACTATAGGCCAAAGACCCTATGGAGAACCCTATGTTAATTTTTGGCCTATAGTGTCAGTCCTGGGGTATGCTGAATTCAGTGTTAAATGCTTGGGGCTATAGTGTCAGTCATCACTACTCACGTCCCCATTTACAATTATCCAATAAGCAATCAATGGTTGGTGGTATTGTCGAAGTAATTAAAGATTCTGTCAACTCAAGTTCACATTGAAAAATATTTGCGATGATTCAAAGAAAATGAATTTTTATTGTACTTTAAGATTCAATCTTCATGAATATTTCAGTCGGACGGAAAAACGAACCGCATTGTGTCGAATTTAATTTCAATTGTTTCAAACTTGGCACATTTCTTTTTTCGTCGTGTGAGAGCAAGCCTCTCTCACAGCAGTTTTTAATAAGTTGCCCCAAATAAGTGTTTCTTCCCATTGTTTCTTTAAGCTCTATTCAGTAAGCTAATAAGGTATCTCATTAAGATCCGTTGAAATCTTACTTTAATCTTTATATCCAGTAGACCTATTGTGCCATGACTTATTCATTGTAGTGTATAAATAGCATTGATCAAAAGTAAGAATTCAGTTATAGTTTTTGGATTTCCAAACGTTACTCCGCTTCGTTATTGGTAAATCCCAAATCAACACTTCGCTCTCGGGGAGAGGTAGCACCTTTATTGAGAGGACCACCCTCTCACACTGGTCCTCGCCAGAGGGTTAACACCAAAAGAACATCAAAGATCGCCCCGAAAAATCGAACTATCAAAACATCCAAGAACACCATGATCCCGGACACCTGCTGAGTACCCGACCTTTTCCCCCTTTAACCTGCCCGGACATGTTGCGAAAAACTCTATCGAACTGTTAACAAGGGTCGAAATGGGCTGCACCGTCTCTGCGAAACCACTTCATCCTTAGAATTCAGTTATAGTTGGGATTTCCAAACGTTACTCCGCTTCATGTTATTGGGAAATCACACGAGTTATTCCTGTAATATTGTTCGGATATTCAACAAGTCCTGTCGTTAACTGTTTATTGCTGTGAGATATTTGGAGTGCCAGATTCGTTATTAAATTGTTATCTATCATTAACTCCTTGCATGCTGCTGGCGGATATTCCTGCCAGGACAGAATTGCTCTTGCTACTGAGATTAGTACAATTTGGGCACATTTAATCAAATTTTCTCTCTGTAATTGGAATGGATTTCTTCACCAACAATTCCTTTAGTTAACTTTAGATGAATTTTTCATCAAAGCTAGTCATGGCTGCTGTGAAGCAGCCATGACTAGGTTTGATGAAAAATATCTTGAAAATACTCAGCGGGTTAAAAGTTAATTTGACTCCGAGTCATTAGTTGGACACCAGAATCACAAAACAGATACCAACGGTTATTCCACACGGTGGCAGAATCACTACCCAACATGGCATGTCTACTCAGCACAGTCGCAATAATGTCATTAGGTGTGTATATGGGGGGGGGGGGGGGGGGCATACGGGAGAGGAAAAGGGGGGCGAATGAGGTGAAAATTGTTTAAAAGAGCCTATATTCTGTTTGTTCCCTTAACTTCTACACCGTGAATCAAATAACCATAAAACCTGACATGTTTGCTCACCTCTGTACTGTTTTGGGAATTCGTTCAAATGAGGGGGTAACAAGACATGATTTTGTTAATTTCTTTGATAACAAATATTTTTAAGCTGCTCAGTTTGTAAATTACTGGGCGGATGTGGTCGATTCATTACGTAAAGGATTTTTAACCCTTTACCTAACATGAAAAGCATTTAACACTCGTCCACTCAGATAAAATATACTCCTCAAGTATTGAGAAAGCTGAAGTGTTCAATGAATATTTCAGCTCCATCTCAGCAGTTGATGACTCGAATGCTTCTCTGCCAGACGCACCACCCTGTGTGTTTATGATAGTATTGATTGTGTTACATTGCACTGTAGTGAAGTATATTCGGCAATGAAGTCAATTAAAGTGTCCAAGGCGTCTGGTCCAGATCTAATAAGTCCGCGTCTCCTCAAAGAATGTAAATCCTCTTTATGCGAGCCACTCTCAATCTTATTTAATATACTAACGAATAACTTGTACTTCCCGTCACTATGGAAAAAAGCAAACGTCTCCCCAGTCTTGAAAAAACAACCCTCCAATTCTGTCACTAATTATCGTCCAATATCTTTGATCAGCTGTGTTGGCAAAATATTTGAAAAATGTGTATTCAAGCGTTTGTGGGAGTTTCTAATTGACAATAATGTCCTCAGTCAATTTCAGTCGGGTTTTACACCCGGTGACTCAACTGTTCTCCAACTGACTGACATATATGATGAATTCTGTCGTGCCCTTGATGAAAAATGAGGTTTGAGAATCAATTTTTTTTTCGTGCAGCCTTGTGTATACAAAAGAAATAAAATGCTCAAAACATAAAATAAGAAATCTTACCTGGGTGGATTTTCCTGCACCGGGAGGGCCTAAAAGCACAGCCCGTATGCATCCTGGTTGATTTAGATACGATGAAACAACCGACATTTTAACAACTCATTGTCAGTTTAAATTTTCATACTTTTTAACGGACCACTTGTCCTGTTTAGGTGTCACAGAACTTCCGATGTACTGACGACTAATCCTAGTTACGCTTATTAATTCTGTTAATTGGGACTGAATGCGTGTATGAAACCAGTTGACAATATGATAATGTTTTTATTAACCCCTTTAACAATGTGTTACTGGAAAGACCGTCGCATCTAATACTATTTATTATGGGAACGATGCTGATGATGATGATTGTGCTTCATCTAAACTGACTGGTTTGCTCTCCATCAGACTTCCTGGACGAAATATTCTCTGCCGTAACCAGGTATCCATATTAACTGGTATTATTATTTATTGGTGGTTAAGGTCACATATTTTTGCACAATGGCTAATCATAACCACAGATATTAACTGTAAGGGTGCTAAATTATTTTTTGCCATCAAACCTTGTTCACACGTCTTTGGCTTGTTATAATTTAGGGAGAGTGCCTAAGGGCACTCTCCCTAAATTATAACAAGGCTTTGCTCTAAATAATTTCACTTAAAAGATAATTTGATGCATATCAACAGAATATGACCTTAAGTCTTGCTACCTGCACTTCTGAGCAAATTTGGGCTCCCAGAACTCTACCAGTTAATGGGGGCATATAGATCTTGGGGGGGGGGGGGGGGGTCGAAGCATTATTTTTGTGCCTCGGCATATCAGGATAATCGAAGTCTTGTGTTGGGAAAGATATCAAGGTAATGTCTCTCTCTCTCTCTCTCTCTCTCTCACCGGTGGAGCCGGAGGAATGTATTTTCCGAGGGAGGCCCAGGGCAATATGCCCTAAATGGCGCTATTTTGAGGCTCATAGGAACGTCAAGCATGACATGTCATCTTTAATTTCATTAGTTGACGCCCCGTGCAGATCACACAATTCATGTTTTTTAGGGGCGGTTGGTATCTATCGGGGGGGGGGGGGCAGGGGGCGCCATGGCTACGTCACCAGCTTTAACATTCAGGCCTGGTATTCTTAAAAATGCAGGAGGGCTAAAACTCGCTTCCTTCGCGTGGCCAAGGCGAGCAATTAGCTCTCCCCGAGCTACAAAAGCTAAAAGTAGCAAAATAAAGTTTTTTCTATTAATGAATTCTGCCATGGGGCTTTGTACATTTTATTTGGTGCTGCTAACAAAGTAGTCTCTGTGGGACGGCTACACTGACCCTCCATCACACCTCCGGGCCTGGTCAAGGCCGGGAGGTGTGCGAGTGGTAGAGTGGCCGTTTTACAGACACCACTAACATAGCAGAGATCTGAAAACATGTGGATTTTAGGAATAGGCGGTTATAGTAATCATTATCTTCCAAGGCCATGAGGGCTAGTTTTCGCCGTAGGCTAGCGAATAAATCGCTGTCCTGAAAATGCCAGACCTGAACATTTCAGAGGTAAGGTTGGGTGACAAGTTGTGGCATATCACACTCTTTTGAAGCCAGCCTGCGCATTTAGGTGGCTATGTTGGCGAAACAAATCGGCTGGATAAAGGTATTAGCGAGCTCGGGGCGATGCGGGGGTTGTAGAACTTTTGGTGACTACTCTGACAGAGTAATGTTTATGTTTGTTAGCAGAGTTAGGAAGCAGGGGAGTCCATGAGGGGTAGCAAAGGAATTCTGGCAGGGGTGTTTTGTCTTTCTTCGTTTTGATTTCTTCTTTAATTTTTCAAAGGCTGGCTGCTGCTTTTCGTATTATGTGGGCCTACTCATGGAATTATGACAACGTAGCTTAGTTTAAACAATATTTATTGAAAAAATCGATAAGTATACAATATTCAATAACAGTTAATAGAAGCAAACAAAGTGCGAACAGCAAGCAATACAATTGTATACAAGTAGCAGATAGACAAGGTAATGTGAGAGAGGGGATCCGACAGAAAGCTTACAGCTTATGTAAGTCGTCTCCCCGGTTGGTTAACAAAGATACTCCTGTAGGTGGTGTAAGATCAGTCAGAGAGCTCACACATCGCTACATGGATGCCGAGAACACACCCACCCCTCCACTGTGTTTTAATTAAGACAAAATTGCTACAATCGTAGATTAGATTAACCCAAGGAAAATTTTACCACACATACCCTCTCAGGCCAATAACATGCAGAGACGGGGCTGATCAGCAGACTCGGCAACCAGGCAACGATATGTGAGATTGTTTAAACTTCGGGTTAAGAGAAAAGAAGAAGAAAAGAAAACAAAAAGTAGTAGAGTTGTAGAAGAGCCGAAACACTGATCGAAGAGTGAGGAAAGTAACGGAAAAAAATTACAGGTGCCAGGTTGAATACATGGTGCATTGAGTTAAGACTGTGTAGAATAAACGGGCGGTGACTTGGTTTCAGATCATCAATTTAGAGATGTCTATGTTACAAGTTTCAGGTTTCAGTGGTGCTGAGCTGCAAGAAGGAGATATGATGCTGACTTATAACTTACTAAAATCGTTTAGTGGATAAAATAAAGTCATGGACTACGTCAAAAATAAGGCTGTTATCCTCGTTGTTTAAGAATTCAGATCCAAACAAGAGTATGGATGTGTCTACTGTATATGGGAGTAAATTAATCGAGATGTAGCTTGATTGCGACTCCCTTGGAATGTTTGAAGTTTACGATAGGGTTCTTGTCTACTTAGCCTCAAAAAGACGGTGTGGTGACAAAGTTTACGAAGTCATAGGCGTATGTGATGAGGGAACATACTGCGGTGGCAGCCTTTTCACCCTCCCTCCCATGAACCAGGACACTTAGTAATATTCAGGCAAGCGCAGAGTTAAAAAATGCAATGCTGAATGCAAAATATTCTGGGCAAATCCGATGCAATTTAAGTCATTTTCAAATATTTTCATTGCAAAGTTTCACTGCCCGCAGAAAATTGGCCCCAATGCGCTTATTTACATGTACGGAATCGTTCATGGGTGCAGTGTGGTCGTTTGTGAGCTATCCATTGTGCTAGCAGTTAAAGTTGTTTGGTCATTCAATGCGGTTGCCCAGGTTACCATTAAAATTTTGTAAACGGCTCTCCTCGGGTGTGTTATTCACAGTCCGGTCGTCGCATTGGCTTAATTGACCAGAGCAGCTAGGGTAGGAGTAAACTACATTCACCTCCTCGTTTTTCCTCACCCCTGTCTCCTGTTTTCTGACTTTCACGGGAAACAAAAATACCAATGCCTAACATATGGTGGGAAAGGGTTTTGGTTAACGATTTCTCCTCTCTTTCTCTTTCTCTGCTAGACTCCTCTCAACCACTCCACTAAGCGACGGGTGTTCCTAAGCTTCGCAAAAGGTTTGTTCTTCACTCATTAAATTGGTGATCCTGACCTCCTCTTAGTCCCCAGCGTTTTTAGGCTATCAGTACAATTCTGTGAGGAATTCGACTCTGTTATTGTGTGTTTTTTACCCACTTTTCGGAGGGTTTGCACGTAGACTACTACTGATTTATTGTGGCTTCCCTTTACTCACAAAAATATACAGATATTCCTTCGTGCTCCAGTTATAGATATTCCAATCAATGAGTATTTAGATCACCTTGTAATCATCATGAAATTTTCTCAATTAGGGGAACTACACGACGTAATCATAAAACTTTGAGCCTTCATTCATAATGCGGACGTGACAACCGGTACTTATTCTCGGTTCCTTATTCGTCATCCGTTATCAACCGATTTTATCGGTTGATAACGAATGTCGAATAAGGAACTGGGAATACTCCCAGTTCATTCGACACTCGAATGTCGAATAAGGAATTGGGAATAAGTAACGGTTGTCACGTCCCCATTTACAATTATCCAATAAGCAATCAATGGTTGGTGGTATTGTCGAAGTAATTAAAGATTCTGTCAACTCAAGTTCACATTGAAAAATATTTGCGATGATTCAAAGAAAATGAATTTTTATTGTACTTTAAGATTCAATCTTCATGAATATTTCAGTTGGACGGAAAAACGAACCGCATTGTGTCGAATTTAATTTCAATTGTTTCAAACTTGGCACATTTCTTTTTTCGTCGTGTGAGAGCAAGCCTCTCTCACAGCAGTTTTTAATAAGTTGCCCCAAATCAGTGTTTCTCCCCATTGTTTCTTTAAGCTCTATTCAGTAAGCTAATAAGGTATCTCATTAAGATCCGTTGAAATCTTACTTTAATCTTTATATCCAGTAGACCTATTGTGCCATGACTTATTCATTGTAGTGTATAAATAGCATTGATCAAAAGTAAGAATTCAGTTATAGTTTTTGGATTTCCAAACGTTACTCCGCTTCGTTATTGGTAAATCCCAAATCAACACTTCGCTCTCGGGGAGAGGTAGCACCTTTATTGAGAGGACAACCCTCTCACACTGGTCCTCGCCAGAGGGTTAACACCAAAAGAACATCAAAGATCGCCCCGAAAAATCGAACTATCAAAACATCCAAGAACACCATGATCCCGGACACCTGCTGAGTACCCGACCTTTTCCCCCTTTAACCTGCCCGGACATGTTGCGAAAAACTCTATCGAACTGTTAACAAGGGTCGAAATGGGCTACACCGTCTCTGCGAAACCACTTCATCTGCTTAGAATTCAGTTATAGTTTGGATTTCCAAACGTTACTCCGCTTCATGTTATTGGGAAATCCCACGAGTTATTCCTGTAATATTGTTCGGATATTCAACAAGTCCTGTCGTTAACTGTTTATTGCTGTGAGATATTTGGAGTGCCAGATTCGTTATTAAATTGTTATCTATCATTAACTCCTTGCATGCTGCTGGCGGATATTCCTGCCAGGACAGAATTGCTCTTGCTACTGAGATTAGTACAATTTGGGCACATTTAATCAAATTTTCTCTCTGTAATTGGAATGGATTTCTTCACCAACAATTCCTTTAGTTAACTTTAGATGAATTTTTCATCAAAGCTAGTCATGGCTGCTGTGAAGCAGCCATGACTAGGTTTGATGAAAAATATCTTGAAAATACTCAGCGGGTTAAAAGTTAATTTGACTCCGAGTCATTAGTTGGACACCAGAATCACAAAACAGATACCAACGGTTATTCCCCACGGTGACAGAATCACTACCCAATATGGCATGTCTACTCAGCACAGTCGCAATAATGTCATTAGGTGTGTATATGGGGGGGGGGGGGGGGGGGGGGGGGCATACGGGAGAGGAAAAGGGGGGCGAATGAGGTGAAAATTGTTTAAAAGAGCCTATATTCTGTTTGTTCCCTTAACTTCTACACCGTGAATCAAATAACCATAAAACCTGACATGTTTGCTCACCTCTGTACTGTTTGGGGAATTCGTTCAAATGAGGGGGTAACAAGACATGATTTTGTTAATTTCTTTGATAACAAATATTTTTAAGCTGCTCAGTTTGTAAATTACTGGGCGGATGTGGTCGATTCATTACGTAAAGGATTTTTAACCCTTTACCTAACATGAAAAGCATTTAACACTCGTCCACTCAGATAAAATATACTCCTCAAGTATTGAGAAAGCTGAAGTGTTCAATGAATATTTCAGCTCCATCTCAGCAGTTGATGACTCGAATGCTTCTCTGCCAGACGCACCACCCTGTGTGTTTATGATAGTATTGATTGTGTTACATTGCACTGTAGTGAAGTATATTCGGCAAGTCAATTAAAGTGTCCAAGGCGTCTGGTCCAGATCTAATAAGTCCGCGTCTCCTCAAAGAATGTAAATCCTCTTTATGCGAGCCACTCTCAATCTTATTTAATATACTAACGAATAACTCGTACTTCCCGTCACTGTGGAAAAAAGCAAACGTCTCCCCAGTCTTGAAAAAACAACCCTCCAATTCTGTCACTAATTACCGTCCAATATCTTTGATCAGCTGTGTTGGCAAAATATTTGAAAAATGTGTATTCAAGCGTTTGTGGGAGTTTCTAATTGACAATAATGTCCTCAGTCAATTTCAGTCGGGTTTTACACCCGGTGACTCAACTGTTCTCCAACTGACTGACATATATGATGAATTCTGTCGTGCCCTTGATGAAGGCAAAGAAGTTAGGGTTGTTTTCTGTGATATCAGTAAGGCATTTGACAAAGTATGGCATGCTGGTCTTATCCATTAGCTGGAGAGTATTGGCGTTTCGGGTGAACTTCTTTTGTTCCTAAAATCGTACCTTGCAGATAGGTTGCAACGAGTTGTGATATCGTCGGAGACATCCTCCTGGAGAGCCATCAATGCCGGTGTTCCACAGGGATCGATTCTCGGGCCTCTGTTGTTCCTTATATACATTAATGACATAACCAAAGATCTACTGAGTAGTATACGCCTTTTTGCAGATGATACTTCCTTATACCTAATTATTGATAACCCTGAACAAGCCTCGACCTTAATTAATCAGGACTTGGCAACTATAGAACATTGAGCTAAAACATGGTTGGTCGAGTTTAATCCAAACAAAACAGAGAGTATGTTAGTATCGCGAAAAAGCAGCCCCATCTCCCATCCACCCGTATTCTTTGGCGGCTCTCAGATATCCGAAGTCTCCAACCATAAACACTTAGGAGTTATATTAAATAGCACATGTACATGGAATGACCATATTAACCATATCTGTTCCAAAGCCTGGTCTCGCATAGACTTGCTGAGGAGGCACAAATTTAGGCTAGACCATAGTGGCTTAGAAAAAATATATTTTGCCTTTATTTGACCTCTCCTAGAATACGCGGATACCGTATGGGATAACTGCACTGTAACTAAAGTGGGGGAACCAGAGAAAATACAGATCGCTGCGACAAGGATCATTATGGGGGCAACCGTTAGTGCTAGTAAATCCTCACTTTACTCGGAAACACGATGGGATCCATTGCAAGAAAGACGGCGCAAACACAAGCTAATTCAATTTTTCAAAATGCATCATCGCATGGTACCTCCACTTATTTCCAGTAAAGTACCTCCGCTTGCTTCAGCGAGCAACCCATCACTTAATCTCCGCTCAAGTCAAAGCCATCGTGTTCCTTTTTGTCGGACCGAACTGTATTAGTCTTCCTTCATCCCCATGGTTACTGACGAATGGAATAACTTGCCCCTGTCTGTCCGCGAGAACTCGTCTTTGATTAATTTCAAGACTTTCCTAAACATTGGTAATCAACAACCTCCCAAATTCTTTAGTAAAGCGAAATCTCGCTCAGCTCCAATATATCATTGCAGGTTACGACTGGGGTGTAGTAACCTTAATTCCCACTTATATAATAATCATTTATCGCCAAATCCCTTATGTCAGTGCGGTGAACATGAGACCACCGATCATTTTCTCCTGTTTTGTCCAATCTTCACAGACGCTCGCAATTACACAATTAATCTGCTCCCTTTCGGAGCAGACACAGCTACACTTCTTTTTGGTTCAGAATTCCCGAACAACGAAAGATAATCGCCTCATTTTCGAAGTGGTACACGATTTTATATTATCAAGTAAGCGATTTCAGTGACTACGAGGACATTACTAACCCATTAGATATAATCTAATCCTATCATAAGTACTATTACGAAATCCCTTTGTGGAAACCTCGTGAAACAAAGTAATGCCTGTCTTCTGTGGTACGCAAGTTCTGTTACACTGGTATAATAGGACCCAGTCACCATTGTTTGAGGGCCTTTAAATGGACAACATTTGTATTAACTACTGAACAAACTTGACTTCATGTCCATGCTGTAGATACCATTAGCCGATGTGCATAGGTGTCTGACCTCGGGCACCAACGGATAAACAAACTAAATAAATACTAAGAAAGTAGCTCAACTAAACGAATATACCATGCCATACCACTCAACCTTCCTTGCAGCTCAACGCCACCTCGAATGTCTTCACAGACTCTATCCACAATTATTTACCAAACGAATTTTACGAAACTATCTTCTTCACGCCCTACCTATGTGTAGTTATCGCATGATGTATTCAAGCTGGCTCAGATTTGTTTTTGTTTTATTTTTATTTTTTTTTCTTGTTTTTTTTCCCAAAGCGTTCTCATCTAACTTACCTTGTAGTTTAAACATTCTTACATGTCCTTTCCCGGAGGTCCCCGCCACCACCTCCCGAGGCGGTCGTAACTTATCAGTCCTATAAACAAAAGCTCCAACGCAACTTTTATTATCTCCTTGAGTTCGGACTCGGAAACATGGCTCGGGGCCCCCTTTGGTGTGAGCTCGTTGAGCCCGCTCCGATGGGGATCACGAATTGTGTTCTTGGAGCAACTAACAGAAATTGTTAGTGGTTAAAGAAGTCTTTTGTACGACCTTTTCACATATCTGCGTTGGCGGCAAGAGGCTAATTAGGTGAGTGAGAGGCGGGGGCCCTAGGGTGGCGATATGTGAGCTCAGATACCGACCTATTCCAGATGCTTATGTGACACATACAAATCGTAAATTAAATTGTAAAATTACTCATATCTGCCATTGTCAGTAACTCTTTGTAATCCTATTCTGCGTGGAAACAGCCTTGTATAAGCTTTTAGCTTTCTGCCGAATCCACATCACTGTATGTAAAGATTCTTTATATGCTTTGTACTCTTGAAATAAATAATGTTTAAACTAACATGAAAAGCAGTCGACACTTGTAAACAAAATTACTGAATGACGATTTTTTTCAGTTTTTGCGGCAAAAACATAGCTTATGACCCCTCATTAGAACGAGCTCGTTCCAAAGAGTGGTCATAAGTAATGTTTTTGAGACAGAAAATGAAAATAGAATGAAAATTAAATTGTGCTTTTTGTGAATAGCGCTGGCCGGTTTTGGTCGTTACGTTGCGTAGAGGGTTAAACATACATATATTCTGTTTGTTCCATAAATTCCATTGAAACACCGCCAAACTTGATTCAAGTAGACACCCAAGTCAAGAGAGCGTCACTGGCTTCTTTTGGTGGCCCGCCGTGATGGCCAAAGCGTGTGATTGGGAGGGGTGGGGGGGGGGGGTTCGGGTGTTTGTTCCCTCAGTACTCCAAGACTGTCGATCGAAGCACCACTGAACTTAGCATGTCTATTAGGTTTAGACCAGAGTGTCACTGTGCGTTGCGGTTGCCATATGGGAAGGTCCGTGGGTGTGTGTGTGTGTGTGTGTTTGAGGTTAAAAAATCGCACTGGCACAGACATTTCCTACTGAAACGTTTTTTTCTTTTAATATGCCGCCGAAAAATTGTTTTCATTTACTGAACCCAGATGGGTTTCAAACATGACAAAAAATTACACCAAATTTGATTTAAACTAAGTGATGAGCTTAGGAACTGGTTAAACTGACTGGCAATAATTGATGTTATTCATTGATGGGCTCTAATTTAGTCCTTACAAGGATGTTACGCAAGCTTTTGTTTTTCTTATAGGCGATGACAGGTCGAAGATTCAAAGGTTCATTTAATTTAGCATTGGTAAAATTGAATTCATCTTTTAACATTTTTGCTATTTCGATATTCATTCTGTTGTACGTTAAAGTGAAAGGAATGATGGACCTCCTTTCGCATTCGCCCTCTGATATGTTCATACCAAATGGCCAGAGGGTTTGAAGCGTATTGATCCAAAAAGCTTCACGTTTTTTTCTAAATTCATCCGTTTCTTCTAATGTGTCTTTAATTGGTGGTTGTTCAATAGGATGGATTTCGAAATCGTCCAAAGAATGGCCAGGAAGGTTAAAATGTTGTGCTACTGGGGCATCAGCATTATGTTTTATATCCTGTTTGTGTCTAGTAGCACGTTCTCGAAAAGGATTTTGACTTTGACCAACATACTGTTTCCTACATCGCTTACAAGTGATAAGGTAAATAATGTTTGGTGAATCACAATGGAGGGGGTTACGGATCTGATAATGATTTTTCGTTTGTTCGGAGGAAAATTCCTCTTTCTGAACAGGCATAAAAGTATGCAGTCTACAACGAGGCTTTTTGCAATTAAATACCGCGCCACTGCCATTTTGCAACGGTGTGTTGTGTTCAATCTTCAGTGGTTCGAAATCGGTAGTTTCAGCTGGACTTTCGAGCTCTTTCAGGGTTTGGGATTTCAGGCTACGCAAGAAGCGCAGCGAGTACCCTCTCGATCTGAGGGCGCCAAATAGAGTAAAACAAGCCTCATTGAAATTTACCTTATCACTTGAGCATGTCTAGCATGTCTATTAGGTTTAGACCAGAGTGTCACTGTGCGTTGCGGTTGCCATACGGGAAGGTCCGTGTGTGTGTGTGTGTGTGTGTGGGTGTGTGTGTGTGTGTTTTTTTTCAAATGACACAATCATGTTTTAGAGGAATTTTGAATGTTGGTTTCTGATCCCCCGCCGGGATTCGAACCCTCGGCAACACCGCCTGGCAATCAGGAGTCCAGCGTCTAAACCACTAGACCATTGCACACCGTCAAAAAACGATGGCTGGAATCTAGCTTTTCAGATGAAGTCCTCATGATTACTTGGTTCACCTTCCTTTCGGCAGCAGCATGAAAGTGTGGAACGCGCTGGCTACAGTACGACGAAAGTGCTGTGGATGGCCTCAGACGAAGACTGGCACGGGCTTGTGTGTGTTTTTTCAAATGACACAATCATGTTTTAGAGGAATTTTGAATGTTGGTTTCTGATCCCCCGCCGGGATTCGAACCCTCGGCAACACCGCCTGGCAATCAGGAGTCCAGCGTCTAAACCACTAGACCATTGCACACCGTCAAAAAACGATGGCTGGAATCTAGCTTTTTAGATGAAGTCCTCATGATTACTTGGTTCACCTTCCTTTCGGCAGCAGCATGAAAGTGTGGAACGCGCTGGCTACAGTACGACGAAAGTGCTGTGGATGGCCTCAGACGAAGACTGGCACGGGCTTGTGTGTGTTTTTTCAAATGACACAATCATGTTTTAGAGGAATTTTGAATGTTGGTTTCTGATCCCCCGCCGGGATTCGAACCCTCGGCAACACCGCCTGGCAATCAGGAGTCCAGCGTCTAAACCACTAGACCATTGCACACCGTCAAAAAACGATGGCTGGAATCTAGCTTTTTAGATGAAGTCCTCATGATTACTTGGTTCACCTTCCTTTCGGCAGCAGCATGAAAGTGTGGAACGCGCTGGCTACAGTACGACGAAAGTGCTGTGGATGGCCTCAGACGAAGACTGGCACGGGCTTGTGTGTGTTTTTTCAAATGACACAATCATGTTTTAGAGGAATTTTGAATGTTGGTTTCTGATCCCCCGCCGGGATTCGAACCCTCGGCAACACCGCCTGGCAATCAGGAGTCCAGCGTCTAAACCACTAGACCATTGCACACCGTCAAAAAACGATGGCTGGAATCTATCTTTTTAGATGAAGTCCTCATGATTACTTGGTTCACCTTCCTTTCGGCAGCAGCATGAAAGTGTGGAACGCGCTGGCTACAGTACGACGAAAGTGCTGTGGATGGCCTCAGACGAAGACTGGCACGGGCTTGTGTGTGTTTTTTCAAATGACACAATCATGTTTTAGAGGAATTTTGAATGTTGGTTTCTGATCCCCCGCCGGGATTCGAACCCTCGGCAACACCGCCTGGCAATCAGGAGTCCAGCGTCTAAACCACTAGACCATTGCACACCGTCAAAAAACGATGGCTGGAATCTAGCTTTTTAGATGAAGTCCTCATGATTACTTGGTTCACCTTCCTTTCGGCAGCAGCATGAAAGTGTGGAACGCGCTGGCTACAGTACGACGAAAGTGCTGTGGATGGCCTCAGACGAAGACTGGCACGGGCTTGTGTGTGTTTTTTCAAATGACACAATCATGTTTTAGAGGAATTTTGAATGTTGGTTTCTGATCCCCCGCCGGGATTCGAACCCTCGGCAACACCGCCTGGCAATCAGGAGTCCAGCGTCTAAACCACTAGACCATTGCACACCGTCAAAAAACGATGGCTGGAATCTAGCTTTTTAGATGAAGTCCTCATGATTACTTGGTTCACCTTCCTTTCGGCAGCAGCATGAAAGTGTGGAACGCGCTGGCTACAGTACGACGAAAGTGCTGTGGATGGCCTCAGACGAAGACTGGCACGGGCTTGTGTGTGTTTTTTCAAATGACACAATCATGTTTTAGAGGAATTTTGAATGTTGGTTTCTGATCCCCCGCCGGGATTCGAACCCTCGGCAACACCGCCTGGCAATCAGGAGTCCAGCGTCTAAACCACTAGACCATTGCACACCGTCAAAAAACGATGGCTGGAATCTAGCTTTTTAGATGAAGTCCTCATGATTACTTGGTTCACCTTCCTTTCGGCAGCAGCATGAAAGTGTGGAACGCGCTGGCTACAGTACGACGAAAGTGCTGTGGATGGCCTCAGACGAAGACTGGCACGGGCTTGTGTGTGTTTTTTCAAATGACACAATCATGTTTTAGAGGAATTTTGAATGTTGGTTTCTGATCCCCCGCCGGGATTCGAACCCTCGGCAACACCGCCTGGCAATCAGGAGTCCAGCGTCTAAACCACTAGACCATTGCACACCGTCAAAAAACGATGGCTGGAATCTAGCTTTTTAGATGAAGTCCTCATGATTACTTGGTTCACCTTCCTTTCGGCAGCAGCATGAAAGTGTGGAACGCGCTGGCTACAGTACGACGAAAGTGCTGTGGATGGCCTCAGACGAAGACTGGCACGGGCTTGTGTGTGTTTTTTCAAATGACACAATCATGTTTTAGAGGAATTTTGAATGTTGGTTTCTGATCCCCCGCCGGGATTCGAACCCTCGGCAACACCGCCTGGCAATCAGGAGTCCAGCGTCTAAACCACTAGACCATTGCACACCGTCAAAAAACGATGGCTGGAATCTAGCTTTTTAGATGAAGTCCTCATGATTACTTGGTTCACCTTCCTTTCGGCAGCAGCATGAAAGTGTGGAACGCGCTGGCTACAGTACGACGAAAGTGCTGTGGATGGCCTCAGACGAAGACTGGCACGGGCTTGTGTGTGTTTTTTCAAATGACACAATCATGTTTTAGAGGAATTTTGAATGTTGGTTTCTGATCCCCCGCCGTGATTCGAACCCTCGGCAACACCGCCTGGCAATCAGGAGTCCAGCGTCTAAACCACTAGACCATTGCACACCGTCAAAAAACGATGGCTGGAATCTAGCTTTTTAGATGAAGTCCTCATGATTACTTGGTTCACCTTCCTTTCGGCAGCAGCATGAAAGTGTGGAACGCGCTGGCTACAGTACGACGAAAGTGCTGTGGATGGCCTCAGACGAAGACTGGCACGGGCTTGTGTGTGTTTTTTCAAATGACACAATCATGTTTTAGAGGAATTTTGAATGTTGGTTTCTGATCTCCCGCCGGGATTCGAACCCTCGGCAACACCGCCTGGCAATCAGGAGTCCAGCGTCTAAACCACTAGACCATTGCACACCGTCAAAAAACGATGGCTGGAATCTAGCTTTTTAGATGAAGTCCTCATGATTACTTGGTTCACCTTCCTTTCGGCAGCAGCATGAAAGTGTGGAACGCGCTGGCTACAGTACGACGAAAGTGCTGTGGATGGCCTCAGACGAAGACTGGCACGGGCTTGTGTGTGTTTTTTCAAATGACACAATCATGTTTTAGAGGAATTTTGAATGTTGGTTTCTGATCCCCCGCCGGGATTCGAACCCTCGGCAACACCGCCTGGCAATCAGGAGTCCAGCGTCTAAACCACTAGACCATTGCACACCGTCAAAAAACGATGGCTGGAATCTAGCTTTTTAGATGAAGTCCTCATGATTACTTGGTTCACCTTCCTTTCGGCAGCAGCATGAAAGTGTGGAACGCGCTGGCTACAGTACGACGAAAGTGCTGTGGATGGCCTCAGACGAAGACTGGCACGGGCTTGTGTGTGTTTTTTCAAATGACACAATCATGTTTTAGAGGAATTTTGAATGTTGGTTTCTGATCCCCCGCCGGGATTCGAACCCTCGGCAACACCGCCTGGCAATCAGGAACAGGAAGGTTAAAATGTTGTGCTACTGGGGCATCAGCATTATGTTTTATATCCTGTTTGTGTCTAGTAGCACGTTCTCGAAAAGGATTTTGACTTTGACCAACATACTGTTTCCTACATTGCTTACAAGTGATAAGGTAAATAATGTTTGGTGAATCACAATGGAGGGGGTTACGGATCTGATAATGATTTTTCGTTTGTTCGGAGGAAAATTCCTCTTTCTGATCAGGCATAAAAGTATGCAGTCTACAACGAGGCTTTTTGCAATTAAATACCGCGCCACTGCCATTTTGCAACGGTGTGTTGTGTTCAATCTTCAGTGGTTCGAAATCGGTAGTTTCAGCTGGACTTTCGAGCTTTTTCAGGGTTTGGGATTTCAGGCTACGCAAGAGGCGCAGCGAGTACCCTATCGATCTGAGGGCGCCAAATAGAGTAAAACAAGCCTCATTGAAATTTACCTTATCACTTGAGCATGTCTAGCATGTCTATTAGGTTTAGACCAGAGTGTCACTGTGCGTTGCGGTTGCCATACGGGAAGGTCCGTGTGTGTGTGTGTGTGTTGTGTGTGTGTGTGTGTGTGTGTGTGTGTGTGTGTGTGTGTGTGTGTGTGTGTGTGTGTGTGTGTGTGTGTGTGTGTGTGTGTGTGTGTGTGTGTGTGTGTGTGTGTGTGTGTGTGTGTGTGTGTGTGTTGAGGTTAACAAATCGCACTGGCACAGACATTTCCTACTGAAACGTTTTTTTCTTTTAATATGCCGCCGAAAAATTGTTTTCATTTACTGAACCCTGATGGGTTTCAAACATGACAAAAAAGTACATAAAATTGATTTAAACTAAGTGATGAGCTTAGGAACCGGTTAAACTGACTGGCAAAAATTGATGTTATTCATTGATGGGCTCTAATTTAGTCCTTACAAGGATGTTACGCAAGCTTTTGTTTTTCTTATAGGCGATAACAGGTCGAAGATTCAAAGGTTCATTTAATTTAGCATTGGTAAAATTGAATTCATCTTTTAACATTTTTGCTATTTCGATATTCATTCTGTTGTACGTTAAAGTGAAAGGAATGATGGACCTCCTTTCGCATTCGCCCTCTGATATGTTCATACCAAATGGCCAGAGGGTTTGAAGCGTATTGATCCAAAAAGCTTCACGTTTTTTTCTAAATTCATCCGTTTCTTCTAATGTGTCTTTAATTGGTGGTTGTTCAATTGGGTGGATTTCGAAATCGTCCAAAGAATGGCCAGGAAGGTTAAAATGTTGTGCTACAGGGGCATCAGCATTATGTTTTATATCCTGTTTGTGTCTAGTAGCACGTTCTCGAAAAGGATTTTGACTTTGACCAACATACTGTTTCCGACATCGCTTACAAGTGATAAGGTAAATAATGTTTGGTGAATCACAATGGAGGGGGTTACGGATCTGATAATGATTTTTCGTTTGTTCGGAGGAAAATTCCTCTTTCTGATCAGGCATAAAAGTATGCAGTCTACAACGAGGCTTTTTGCAATTAAATACCGCGCCACTACCATTCTGCAACGGTCTGTTGTGTTCAATCTTCAGTGGTTCGAAATCGGTAGTTTCAGCTGGACTTTCGAGCTTTTTCAGGGTTTGGGATTTCAGGCTACGCAAGAGGCGCAGCGAGTACCCTCTCGATCTGAGGGCGCCAAATAGAGTAGAACAAGCCTCATTGAAATTTACCTTATCACTTGAATTGCGGTGGAAACGAATGAGTTGTGATTTGATGATACCTTTAAATGTATGTTGAGGATGAAATGATTTTGTGTGCAACAATTGATGTGAATCAGTTGTTTTAAAATACACTTTATAATCTAAATGACCGGACGCCTGAAATTGCTTGCCTTTATACACGGTCACATCGAGAAAATCAACAGAATTTTCACTGATAGTAGCTTTCAATTTAATATTTGGATCGTGATTGTTCAAAATTTCTAAAAATTCATCAAAATCTTCTTTTGAATGTTCCCAAATAATAAAAATGTCATCTAAATACCTGAGATATACGAAAGGATGCTTTGCACATTTGCTTAAGGCATTTTCCTCCCATTCCGCTACATAAATGCTTGCAAAATTAGGACTGAATCTTTTGCCCATAGGACAACCCATTATTTGTAGAAAATATTCTCCATTGAATTGAAAGTCATTACCTTTTAAGCTCAGCTCTAAAAGATCCAAAATTTGTTCATCCGGGCGTTTCGCATCCGGATATTTTTCAAATGCATTTTTAACTGATTTAACACCTTTATCAATATCAATGTTCGTATACATACTGTCGATATCCAAAGTAGCCAGAATCGCATTTTTCGATATTTTCAATTTCGAAATTTTTGACAGGAAATCCTGTGTATTTTTTAGATAGCTCGGATGTCTATTTGCTATAGGTTTCAGATGATAATCAATTAATTCCGAGATCGCATAAGATTCCGAATTACAATCTGATTCAATTGGCCTCCCGGGTGGAGTTAAGTCATCCGTCCATGAAGAACGGTCCTTGTGGATCTTTGGTAGGATAAAAAATTGTCTTGTTTGAGCACTGAGCTTAGCTGTTAAATATTTCAATTGTTTTTTGGTAATGTGACCTTCGTCGAGGAGAAATTTTAAGATCTTATTGAATTTTTCGATATTACTAGGCCAAATAAGTGAATCTATTTTCTTATAATGTTTAGTATTGCTGAGTTGTCTCATGGCTTCCTTTATATAATTATCCCGAGATAGAACAACTACCGACCCACCTTTGTCGGCTGGTTTAATCACTAATTTCTTATTTTTTCGAAGTTTCGTGAGGGCTCTCCGTTCACCAGCTGTTAAATTGTCTTTATCGGAGAGTATGTTCATGCTGAACACCTTTTTGATGATTCGTTTGCTAGCCTCAATAATTTCGGGATCTACTTCACTATCTGGAGGTGACCAACCAGATGATTCTGTAAAAGGAAGTTTCCGACCGCTGGAGTTTCTAAAGCGGTCGGCTAATTTCATTTGCCTAAGAAAATTACAGTTGTATGATGGTAAATTTGTTTGGTTATCAGTTTTAGGCTTTGGTGCTGGTACAAAAGTTAAACCGCGATATAGAACTTTCGAGCTTTTTCAGGGTTTGGGATTTCAGGCTACGCAAGAGGCGCAGCGAGTACCCTCTCGATCTGAGGGCGCCAAATAGAGTAAAACAAGCCTCATTGAAATTTACCTTATCACTTGAGCATGTCTAGCATGTCTATTAGGTTTAGACCAGAGTGTCACTGTGCGTTGCGGTTGCCATACGGGAAGGTCCGTGTGTGTGTGTGTGTGTGTGTGTGTGTGTGTGTGTGTGTGTGTGTGTGTGTGTGTGTGTGTGTGTGTGTGCGTGTGTGTGTGTGTGTGTGTTGTGTGTGTGTGTGTGTGTGTGTGTGTGTGTGTGTGTGTGTGTGTGTCTCTGTGTGTGTGTGTGTGTGTGTCTGTGTGTGTGTGTGTGTATGTGTGTGTGTGTGTGTGTGTGTGTGTGTGTGTGTGTGTGTGTGTGTGTGTGTGTGTGTGTGTGTGTGTGTGTGTGTGTGTGTGTGTGTGTGTGTGTGTGTGTGTGTGTGTGTGTGTGTGTTTGTCTGTGTGTGTGTGTGTGTGTGTGTGTGTCATCAGACGCGTAGCCAGGCGAGGTGCGACGTATCCTAACGCACCTCCACACAAAATTGAAATTCCACTTGACGGACTATCACGCATTTATGATTTGAACATTTTGATAAGATGGGGGTAAACTCACTTACCCCCCTTACATTGTACTCTCCGTGGATTAGTCATAGCGAGTACGATGTATCGGGGTATATTATTTTAAAATACAGATGTTCTCCTTTATATGTAGTTTATGTGAAACACCAAAGAACTACTTTGATATTTTTTATTGCTATATATAAAATAAGCGTCTAGTGTTTTCAAATAAACAAAAATTATTCTACGAGTGGGATTAAGAATGAAACCGACGAGCCTCTGGCGAGTCGATTTCATTCTTAATTCTACGAGTAGACAATCCTTTTTACTTGAAAACACTATACGTTTATTTTGTTTATCCCATAAATGTTTTACAGGGCAATCGCGGCGAAATCATGCTGTTACTTGCAACAAAATACAGCGAGAAGTGAGGAGCACACAGGTCCAATTCGATGACAAGAAAAATTGTCAAAAATAAAAAAAAGGCGCAGTGATACATTTCTGTGTAAAAATAATTCCCCTACAAACTTGAGCTAAACTTGCAAAAATACTTTATTAAATGAACACTGTATAGTGTTTTCTACTGGCATTTTGCAATACTTTCAAAAAGGTTTAAAGAAAACAACAACTGAACTGTTGATTAAACTACACGAATGCGGTAGAGGTCAGAGGTCAACAAGTCCGTCTCTACTATAGGAATAAATTCTTTCAGTGTTAAACCTATTGGGAAATTTATCCCCCTACTAGGTGCATAAAGCAAAAATTTATACAAGGCTTTTATTGTTCGAATAAATAGCCATTTATGGGATAAAATAAAATATTCTTACTACTCTGCATATGTTTGTGGTCGCCTAACGAATCCCGGATCTTTCTCCACCGGACATTTCCCCGCTTTCTAAATATCAAAGCAGACATTTACCCATTCTTAAAAAAATACAGGCGGACATTTCTTCACCACACAGTGGGGAAGCCAATTCAATCGTAAAGCCAAGTGTGACAAGCCGGATGTTATCAGACTTCAAACACTGTTCTTACTGCAAAGTAATTAGTAATTACCTATCACAACGACCCCAAAGGAAAGCTCCACGACCTCATCTTGAACAACGTTGACCCCCTGCCACGCCAAAGGTGCCATCAAGGTACTTTTCAAAACCAGGCTTCTCTGCTGCGGCATTACTCGACCCCGTTATCCATTGGCCTGAATCGCATCAATAAGTCGTCCCCCGAGTTGCAATGTGTTCCATGTGCCACCTGGCACATAGAACACATTGGAACTCAGGAGACGAAGTGTTGCGAGTCGAATGTAGACATGTTACTTACAGTTGTTTCACTGTATGTTGTTGCTCTCTTGTTATACATTATTGTTTAATTCTTCATTCAAATAAAGCTATATTTTATATGCTGACAAGTTCTATTACCCTTTTGGTGGGTAAGTATCCGGTGGGGCAATGTCCGCCTTTATATTTGGAAAGTGGGGAAATGCCCTACTTTATTTGTGGAAAGTGGGGAAATGTCCGATGAATAAACTTCTGCGATGGGGAAATGTCCGGTTTCTCAAAAGATGAAGGGTGGGGAATGCCCGGTGGGGAAATGTCCGGATACCTGCCTAACAAATAAAACGAGAGTCTCAACCCCTTGGACCCGTGAGCCCGCTTTTCCCGTCCATGAACATGATATGTCATACTTTCGTTAAGTAGGATGGCTGCTCAGTTAAAGTGTGGGGTAGACCAATCAATATTTTCAACGTGCAGCCCTAAATATGGACTCTTCCAATTGCTTCAGTTGAACTGACGTAGAAGATACCACAGGTGTTCAAATGGTTAATTCAAAATACTGAATTGATTTAATCAAATTTGAAACTCCCATCCACAAACTCTTCATGCATTCATAATCTCAAATAAAGTCCAATGACGTTTGATTAGTCATGCAACAAATTCATAGAAACTAGTTGCATGTGGATAATTATCTATAATTGTTGACCCTTGACAAATATTAAAAATTTAAAACCAGTCAATTTAAAACCAGTAATTGATTACAGTAGTGACCCAAACAGTTGTTTCAATCATTCTGTTATTGTAAAACCAGTCTAAAAGGATAAGATTCACTGGGAGTATAATGGGGAAGTGGGATTGGAGAATGAAGGACATGTGGTTAGTGGGAGACTCAAAGGAGAGGGTTAATATGCTAATCGGAGAGTTTGGGAAGAATGGGGCTAGGGATGTCATCAAGCAGTTCGTCTCAGAGTGTTGGGAGGAGAGAAGAAGCGTGGGAATAAGGACGCAGATTGGAGTACAGGGGTAACGAAGGCCTTCTCATCCGAGAACCGCAACAAATCAGCGGCCGACCAAAGTGTTATTATTATTATTATGTTGAAAACTTTTGCCACTCTTGTGCTGACCATTGACTAGTCTAATGCATCCGGTGTTGACCCCGATGCTGTGAAATTTAGAATTAGTGGCTGGCTCGGCTGTATAAAGCTGGCTAGCTCACTAAGCCGGCAAGCCACCACATTTGTGACTGGCTAGCCATCCTAATTTCGTGGCGGCTTTGCCGGTTGGTTCACCTAGAAGCTTTGTGCAATTCGAATTTCCATCGCAAAGCTAGTGAGTATTGTATAGCAGCACGGGGCCACACGAGACCCCCCCCCCCACACACACACCCCCACCCCCCCACCCCCCATTCCCATAATTTTTTGACATATGCAAAATCCGTTAGAAGCCGTTTTCATTGGTTGAGTTCGATGTATGAACAGTTTTCTCACAAAAATGCGTTATTTCATAAACCATGTGCGAATAAATATGGATAGCATGTGCTCACCTGGAAATTCTGGCGATAACAATTGTGCATAAAATGGATCACCTCGCACGCAAAATTGGATTACAAGTCCATAAAGATTATGAGAGTTAAAATAGGCTTTTAGACAATATTTTCAATTATTATATACTTTATAAATAACCACATTTCTATTGGCTGGATCTTATACACGTGACTGGTACTCAAAAATCCATGTACATCGGTTTTCCAGTGAATATCAACTTTCTAAATATAGCGTCGGGAAATCCCCTCTCTAGTTCTACTTCAATCGACGTGCATGCGCAGTCAACCTAACATCCTCCAACTTTGACAAACTTGTTGACATACTGTCAACTTGGGCGTGGTGGAGACCCTGGACCACTTTCTTCTAGAATGCCCAAAGTATCAGTCTAAAAGAATGAGATTCACTGGGAGTATAATGGGGAAGTGGGATGGGAGAATGAAGGACTTGTGGTTAGGGGGAGACTCAAAGGAGAGGGTTAATATGCTAATCGGTGAGATTGGGAAGAATGGGGCAAGGGATGTCATCAAGCAGTTCGTCTCCGAGTGTTGGGAGGACAGGAGAAGCGTGGGAATAGGGAGGCAGTTGGGAGTTCAGGGGTAACCATGGCCTTCTCGTCCGAGAACCGCGACAAATCAGCGGCTGGCCAAAGTGTTATTATTATTATTATTATTATTATTATATTACTGTGATATATTGTTTATTTTTAATTTAATCTGCAGATGATAACTATTTTATTGTTAACCCTTTACCTAACCTGAAAAGCAGACGACACTTGCAAAAATAATTCTTGAATAACTAATTTTTTTCATTTTTTGTCTCAAAAACATAGGTTATGACCACACGTTGGAACGAGCTCAATGAGCTCGTTCAAACGAGGGGTCATAACCTATGTTTTTGAGACAAAAAATGAAAAAAATAATGAAAATTAATTGGCGATTTTTGAGAATCGCTCTGCCGGTTTTGGACGTTACGTTAGGCAAAGGGTTAAATAAAAGTATTTCTGGTTGATATAATTGAACTTTTAATTGACAAATAGAAGATTGTTTTTTAGGATGGCATATATAATAAAACAGTTATGGATTTTTGTGGTGGTTAGTATGATGTGATATGAACCTAAAAAACTTTTCTTGATCTCGGCTAATGCCTCGGTCAATACAAGTTTTTTATGTTCATATCACATCATATTCACCACCACTAAAGTTCATAATTGTATAATAATATCGCGACAAGAGATGGCATTTCAGGGTGAATATCAACAGGGCGCATTGTAAAAAAATACATAAGACTATGAAGTCTTATAGAACCATTTGTAGATTAATTTCTTGCTAAAGGCACTGTTACTTGCATTGGTATAATTTATTTCAATCCCAATTTGGGAAATTTTACTGATCATGGCGGCAATTTTGGTACTTTTGTTACGTTAATCATGCTCTTAAAATAATACCATAATTTGGGCCCTATGAAGCTTCAAGATTCGATTCGATTTCGAATCTTAAGTTGGTATTCGGTTCGATACGAAATCGGCTGCCCGATTCGTTTCATCTCGAATCTTTTTCATAGGAATATAGCTTGGTATCAGTCATCTTCATCCTCTGACCAAATGTATAGTTCAGATGGAAATCGTACATAAATAATGTTGAAATAAAGGACTGAATGTAAGTTCCGATACATTAACATAAATAACATCTTCACTCATGCTATCAGCCATACTAATTCCAATATCATTAGTCCCTACCACTGTTAAATACAAATTCAAGGTTTGCAAGCAATGTCGACGATGAACTACAATCCTTACAGGGTAATATTCCAACTACATCATCAAGGCATGCCTTCTATGAAGACATGCTTTGATGGTGTAGTTGGATTATTTTATCAGCCGGGACTTGAGCCATCACAGTAGGAACAAATCGGGTTTATAGTACCCCAACCCCCACTGGTTTTCTTCAAGACGCCACTGATTCGATTCGAGGTTCGATTCGATTTCGAATAAGAGATGTGATTCGATTCGAATCGAAAATGTGCGATTCGCAGGACCCTTACCATAATGAAATTTGTATATTGAATACCCATCACATAAAACATACCCAGCTGACCGGTGTAAAGCTCTGGACTCCAATGAATATACCTAATTCCCCCAAATTCCACTGTTATGCTTTGTGACATGGGGGTCACCATATCACGGGTGTAGGACAAAAGCTCCCAAGGACAAAAGATCCCCGGACAAAAGATTCCCAGAAAAAGCTCCCTAGGACAAAAGTTCCCCAGGGGTAGGACAAAAGATCCCCAGACAGAAGAGTCCCAAAAAGCTCCCTGGAACAAAAGATCCCCATAGATAGAAATAAATTTATGTAGTGGTTTGTCTATGAGAAAGGTTAATTTCTTCGAAAAAATTAGCTTATCTCCCATCTGTAAAGTGCTATAAATATTGATCTCAAGAGAAAGAAACCCATGATACAAATATGGATATCATTGGAACTGTCGCAGTGAGTGGATATTGGCTCAGCGAGCCAGTTCCAGTGATATCCATATTTATATTGTTTTACTGAGACTTTTGAAAATTTTATCTAACATTTTAAGGAAACCATACAAAGAAAAAAATCAGTAATGTTGGTTTTAATGCAGGTATCTTTTTTTGCCAGGGATCTTTTTGTGAGGCAATCTTTTGTCCTACCCTCGAAAATGTTTTCGACCTGGGGATCTTTTGTCCTGGGGATCTTTTTTTGCAGGGGATCTTTTGTCCTACCCTCAAAAAACCTGGGGATCTTTTGTCATAGGGAGCTTTTTCTGGGGATCTTTTGTCCGGGGATCTTTTGTCATTGGGAGCTTTTGTCCGGATTCCCCATATCACCGATATTGCCGATTATTTCAAGAGTGTACAGTAGCAGTCAAAAGAAATTTCTGGGTTTGGGTTATAAAACACCATAATGTAAATAGTTTTTACATAGTTAACAAGACCAGAAAACTTTGATACACCCCTTCTTTGGGGGTTCTTCTCTCTAAGTGTGTACAAAAAATAGTATATATAATGTAAATTGGTTTTCCAAATTAACAAGTAACATTGACACATGGGAACACTGGATTTTACCTGTTTTCATAATCTGCGAATATTCGGATACTGCTAGTTAGATTAAATGTTATTTCAGTGACAGAGATAAAAAGTGTGTGTGTGTGTGGGAGAGGGGGGGGGGGGTGCAAGAATAGATCCTTGTGGGACATCTCTCCCGATTTTACGCCTAGGGGAAAACTTGTAGCATGAAACTACACTCCGTTTTCTGTCAATTAAATTGAGAAATTGTAATGAATTACCTGCGATACTGATCTTTTATAATTTATATAAAAAGGACGCATGGCAAACTTTATATCAAAGAGGCTTCAATGACACTACAGGAAACGGCCTCGACATTCCAACCCTCACCAAAAGCGTTGTATCGGTGGACTCATCAACACTGCATCTAAAGTACTCGAAACAGGAGTGCAGAGAGAGACAGAGGCAGAGACAGAGAGAGGCGGACGAACAGACGGACGGACGAACGGAGAGACAGACAGACAAAGCGAGGTAAAGAGAGAGAGAGAGGGAGAGAGAGAGAGAGAGAGGAGAGAGAGAGAGAGAGAGAGAGAGAGAGAGAGAGAGAGAGAGAAATTTGAATAGTAATAGTAATGTCACGGTGCTCCAGCCAGGAAGCTTAGCATCACAAGCATCACAAGCAAACCAAAAAGGGAAGGACTCCCACCAGAAAAATATATTGTCTCAAACTTATACGGGGATTTGTGCGGAAATGGTACCCGTTTGTCTGTCTGTGAGTTCACGTCTTCGCGTTTCCGTTTGACTGCATGTATGCTTGGATGCTGCGTATTTGGCTTAATGCGTGGTAGAGGACATTTGGTGAGTGATCGCGGTGGGTGGCTTACAGAATGTATCTCTTTTTTCCTCTGGGCGGCGAGGTTGTTAAGCTCAGCTATCGATCCTAACCGTCTTCTCGTGGAAACATATTCACGGGCTAGACAGACGACCTAAATAAACTCCAAGTTTTCTATGTAATTGGACCTTCAACATGTATTTCTGTTTATTGTTATACTGTATATTATTGTTACAGATTTTGTAATGTGTAAGTCAGTATTCCATTTTGTATGCACAAAGCGTAATTTATTCCAATAATATTGCTTAAACTAAAAAAACCCTGAAAAATATATATAAAAAACCATTGACGTGTCTTTTCAGATAACTACTGCAGCACAAACTGTCCCCACAAACATCATTACAAGGGGTTGGCACAGAATGACGCCTCAGACTACGATTACTGGACCCTCACGAAGAGAAGTCGAGATTTGTTTTCCAGAGCTGTTTATAAGTACTTTTTTTCATTAGTTTTATTTCAGGAAAGTGTAATTTTATTTTTAGTTCGTGTGTGTGTTAAGGGAGGATTATAGGGGGAAATAAGGAAGTTTAGGTAATAGGTTTTCTCGAGTTTGAATTTGTTTACGTTAGTTGCCTTTTTCGCGTGTTTTGTGTTTTGCCGATTTCGGTCATTAGGCCCCACATATATTATATTTGTAAACATGAATGGTAATTGCACGACGGGTGTCCAAACGGAGGTAAGTATGGGTATTAAAGGGTGTCGGGGGGGGGGGGGTGAGTGGAGGGGTGCGGGTGCAAGTGGGGGAGATTGAGGATACACAGGCGTGCAGCCAGTGTGATATGAGGTATGGTGGTGATCTACCAATGGATAGTATTGGGATGTGTGCCAACTGCAGGGGTATTTTACAGTTGTTAGAGAAGTGTGTTGGCTTCGAGTGGGAAATTGCGGAGCCGAAGGGGAGGTTGGGGAGGGCTGGTGTATCTGGAGTCACACCAATGAAGGTTACCTATGATGGGGAGGTGGAAGGTGGATGAAAGGTCATTGTGGACTCAAGGAGGAAACAATGAGGCAGGAAACTTGAGGGAAGAATGCTTGATGTGGGGGTGTAACCGAGGAGGGGGGGGGGGGGATCTAGCAGGAAATTTCGGAAGGTGGCGTCAGGACAGGGCTGCATAGAGTCAGGCCAGAGTCGGCGTAAGGCTGCCAAGGTTGCTAGGCGGTGTTTAGGGAACAGGTTCAGTGTTTTAGATTCCGATACCCTTGGGGATGAGAGTGAGGGGAGGGGGACATTGAGGGGGAGAGGTGGCTGCTGATGTTGATAGACCAGATGGGGTAAGGAGGGCGGTGAAGAGAAAGAGGGGCCAGAGGCATATAAGACGAGGCGAGTTGCAGATGATATAGGAACTGGGGGAAGAAAAAGAAAATTAGTTGTAGCGAGGAGTAGCATTGTACGTGGGATTGACAATGTGGTTTGTGGTCCTGATAGTTCTAATCGAACAGTCTTGTGCTTTCCGGGGGCGAAGGTAGAGGATCTGAGGGACCGGGTAGATGGTATTATGGTAGGGTCAGAATTGGAACCGGTAGTGGTGGTCCATGTGGGGACCAACAATATCAGGGAGAGAAGGTCAGTAAGTTTGGTGGAGTCGTACAGAGGTTTAGTCAGCAAACTGCTAAGTAGGAATGTAAGAGTAGTTGTATCCGGGGTTCTTCCTGTCCTTGGAGGTGGGGACGAACGGAACTCAAGGATTTTGGCTCTGAATGAGGAGTTGGAGGACTACTGTGTTGACCTGGGAATTCCCTTTATCGACCACTGGGACACGTTTTGGGGCGACTCGAGCATGTACGGGCGTGACGGGCTGCATTTTAGCAGGGGGGGGGGGGGGGGTATTAGGGGATAAAATTCTACGGGTAGCGGAGCCTTTTTCGGAGAGAAGCGAGGTGGGAGGCCAGAGGCAAGTATAACAAGAGTGGACACAGGTGGGGTGAACAAGAGCGAGGGGGACAAGTTTACCAAGGCTAGCGCCAGAAAACAATGGAACCAGTAAGCGGAAGCCAATGAATCTCGGTACCCTGAAAGTGGGTTATAGCAACATCCAGGGTCTCCACCGAAAAGTAAGTGAAATTGCTACATTGATCGAGGCAGAGGACATTGATGTCATGGGCTTAAGCGCGACGTGGGTAAGACACGAGGAACGGGTAGACCAAGTAAGGGGGTGCGTGTGGATAGGTGTAGGGCGAACGGAAGGCCAGAACAATGGGGGAGGGGTAGGCATGTACATTAAAGAGGATTTAAAACCGTCGCTGATCACAGACCTGGAAGATGTCAGCACCTCGGCTGAGGTATCGAAAGAAATTGGATGGGTAAAGATCAATCTAAGAAACAAAAGTATTGCCCTTGGGATTGTGTACTGTGCGGTGGAGGGAAGCAAACCCGAGTGGAATGACTCGATATACTCAACACTAAGGTCCAATATCACAGAACTAGAAAACAAAGGGCTCGGTATAATTCTGATGGGTGTCTTTAATGGACACATAGGTGATAAGGAAGAAGGCATAGAGGGCGGGGACAAGAAAGTCAACAGAAATGGAAGGAAGCTGTTAAACTTTACAGATGAGCTCGGTCTGAAGATTCTGAACAGGGACGCGAGGTGTAAGGGGAAATGGACCTGGGAGAGAAACGACAGAAAATCAATAATCGACTATATTCTCACAGATATTAATTTATGAAGGGAGGTGATAGGGGTAGAAGTGGATGATGAGGGTAAAATGTAGGTGGATAGTGATCACGGCTTGATTACAGTGACGATCAGGGCCAAAACTCTAGTAAAAAGCAAAGGAAGCTTCAAGGAGATTTGGGAACTCAAAAAGGATGCTGACTGTGCGAAGTTCGAAGAAAAATTGAAACCAAAGCTTGTAACGTACACAAGGGGGCAGTGTCCAGAAGATGGCCGATGCCATAGTTGCGAGCCTAGTGGAGGCAGGGAAGGAAAGTGTAGGAAAGATTAGGGTGCCAACACGGGAACTTGGGTACAGAGTGAACGAAGAACTGAAAAGGGCCATAAAGGGTAGAAAAGCTAAATATGCTGCATACAGGAGAAGTAGAAAACTTAAGGGGGGGGGGGGGGAGCAACGAGGCCATGGTAGCAAAGGAAGAATAGCAACAAGCACGAAATAAAGTAAATAAGATTGAAGACGATAATCGGAGAGTGCGAAATAGCAGTCTTATTAGGACGATAAGAATGACAGGGGGTGTCGAGTTCGAACGTATTTTGGAAATGGGTGGATAAACGTAACAAAGGAAGTAACCCACAGAGTAGTAAAGTAGATGGCAGAGTTACAGACGATCAAAATCAAATCGTATCAGAACTAGTCAAGCACTGGGAAAAGGTAAACGATAAGCGATGGGGCATGGGGAACCTACCGGAGTGTCCGAACCAGGTCGAGGAAAATCTATCGAACTTCGTGTGCAGCGAAATTAAAACGGAGGAGGTGCGAAAGGTGATCTCAAAATTAAGGAATGGAAAAGCGGGAGGGGTGGACAAATTACCAACGAGTTCATCAAAAAAGGGGAGAGAACTCTAACTGCCCTATTCAATTTAGCCATAGTAAAACAAGAGGTCCTAAATGAGTGGAGAGAAAGCAAAGTGACATGTATTCACAAAAAGGGGGAAAAAGACATTTTGGATAATTATCGAAGGATCTATGTCAGTAGCAACATTGGAAAAGTTGTCTGTAAAGTCCTGTATGGGAGATTATTGGAGGTGATTGAGGAGAAGGGTTTTTGGGAGAGATCCTGAATGGCTTCAGGAAGGGAAGGAGAGTCACTGACCATCTTTTCACGCTATCCCAAATGATAGAATCCGCGAAAGCAAAAAATGAAAAAGATGTTTATGGCCTTTTTGGATGTTAAAAAGGCATACGATGGAGCATGGAGGGAGGTTATGTGGCGCAAGCTTGAGGCTCTGGGCTTGGGAGGAGAGTTTGTTGGAATTAAGAAAGCATTATATATAGACGTATAGAGTGAACTTAGCCTGGGAAACATAACAACAAAACGTGTGCTTATGGAGATAGGCCTAAAACAGGGGCGTATCCTTTCGCCAATTCTTTTTGCATTGTACATCAAAGGTTTAAGAGATGAACTTCTGCATAGCGACGAGGGGGTAGCAGTTGGGGACTTGAAGATCCCAGGGCTATTTTTGCAGACGATATGGTGCTAGTGTCAGAAAGCGAAGAGGGGCTAGCGAAAATGCTGGGAATTGTTGGGAAATATGGGAGCAAATGGAGACTCGAACTCAGTGAAAGCAAGAGTAAAGTTATACCTGTGGGCCGCAAAGTGGACTCCGCTCGAAGGTGGAGAGTGGGGGAGTTCTGTATTCCGGAAGGTAGCAGCAAACTTCTTAGTATAGGAGAGGCAGGTGACTACGAGTATCTGGGGGAGGGGGGGGGGGGTAAATATAAACATCACAGGAAGAGGCGTCTACCGAAACCACACAAATAAATTGATTCTGAAGGGGAAGCGAATCCTTAACCAAATGAAACTTATAGGGAGAAACAGTTTCAATAAGGTTTTTGTGGGGAAAACCATTTGGGAAATGGTGGGCCTGCCAAGTATAACATACGGTGCGGAAGTGGTAACCCTAAACCAGACGGCTGTAAAGAGCTTGGAAATCCTGCAGGACGAAGCAGGCCGATGGATAATGGGGTCGAGTAATGCCGCAGCACTAGAAGCAATCAGGGGTGAGCTCGGGTGGATGAGGATCAAGGTCAGGATAGACTTACTGAAACTCGGTTATCTTAATTATTTGGTAAATCTCCCCGACAGCCGATGGTGTAAAGTAATGTTCCTGAGAATAATGTTCAACTCAAATATCAAGACAGAGTGGAGAGTCCAAGTGAGGGAACTAATAGAGAACTACTCATTGGAGATCTCGGACCTAGACGTCGGGGCAAACCAGGATAACAAAATCGTCAGCGAAAGGGTCATGGAGGATGGTAACCGTAATTGGCGAGAGGGGGTCAAATCAAAGAGGTCTTTGGGTGGCCTGTGTGATAAAGAGAAGCCTGGTTTCGAAGAGTACCTTGATGGCACCTTTGGGGTCACTGTTGTTCAAGCTGAGGTCGCGGTCCCTGGAGCTGAGGGGGTAAAATGGGAAAAACAGTGAAAAGGAGTTCCAGATGTGTAATTTGGATGTGGTGGAGACCCTGGAACACTTTCTTCTAGAATGCCCAAAATACCAGTCTAAAAGAATAAGATTCACTGGGAGTATAATACATATATACATGTGGTTAGTGGGAGACCCAAAGGAGAGGGTTAATATGCCAATCGGAGAGATTGGGAAGAATGGGGCAAGGGATGTCATCAAACAGTTCGTCTCCGAGTGTTGGGAGGAGAGAAGAAGCGTGGGAATGGGGAGGCAGTTGGGAGTGCAGGGGTAACAAAGACCTTCTCATCCGAGAACCGCAACAAATCAGCGGCCGGCCAAAGTGTTATAGTGTCATTATTATTAGGTGGAGACCTATAACTGAGAAAGGCAAAAAAAAAATTTCCCAGTTCTCTGAGTTCAAGTAAAACACGAGCCATACAGCTAAATAACACAATCGATGGCATACTTTAACAATGATCTAATAAATATTGCTTAAACTGTAAAAAAAACAACTAAAAATGTTTTTATTAATAACCTCTGTCGTGTCTTGCTAAACAACTACGGCAGGACAACTTGTCCACATAACAGGCAAAATCCCAAGAAAGGGATGGGTGGAGATTGACAACCCAGACCGCGATTACTGGAATCTTTCAGACCAAAGGATATAACTGGGCACCGCAGTTAAAATTTTCCGGTTCACTTCGTTGGCGTAAAACATTACAATCGATGGAAGATCATGACGAGCCCAATCTGTCACTACGGGCTGCGAACTGAACTGGACATGTCAGTAAACATGATCAGAACTTTTACGTCCATGGGTGTTGGTGCCAATGGTAGGCGGCGGCGGCGGGGGCAGTTCAGATATAGGGACACAGAGCCATATCATGTGATCCTTAATTGGAACGAGATCGACGAGACAGTTCCAATGAGAGGTCACATTATATGGTTTTGTAGAAATCTTTTGACAAGTATATTTTTTCAATTGCTTACTTTGTAATTTACGCGGGCGGTCGGGCGGGCGGGTTTCGTCGGACGGGCTATTGCGGCCAATTCGTTAGGTAATGAGTTAAGTTGCGAGCGCGACAACGGCAATTTTTCATATAAAAATGACAGGCAGCCCTGTATGAATTTTCCTGGTTCCAGATTACTTGAAGACTCAATTGTCGTGGTCCTTCGATGGGTTTTATATCTACACAGAACCAAATTTGGCGCGGATTTCTCGGCGTGAAGAACACTAAAAACACGGCGGATTGCCAGTGAAATAAGAGGATACAGTAATATAAAAATAAACAGAGTATGAGTCTATAAACACTAATATTAACATAAAGTGTGTGTTGAAACAATGGTGAGTCAATAATCTAAACTGTCACTGTGCAGCAAATAAGCTTTCTCTGTGCTTGAACACTTTAAACTGTCACAATGCGGCAAATGGGGGTTTAGTATATTCCTGTTTTTTTTATAGTAACGGGAACGGGAATGAAATTACACTCCGAACCGGGAACCGGGAAATGTCCGGGATAATATCAAGTAAATTTACGTAAGTAACAGGACGCATTTATTTTCGTAAAAATAAACATATGGTATTGGCAATCTGCCATCTCCATACGGAAAAGTTCTTTTCCTAAGAGATCTGTGAAAACCCAAATCCGCTTCCAACTCGTCTTCATTTACAAAATCGCTAGTTTTATCACCACTTCCTCCTGGTTTCAACCCCCTTTTCACCGCCGTCACCAGTCTTCTCTGCTTAAAGCAGAGAAGACTGGTGACATAGTAAAGATGGGGTTGATGTTGAAGGAGGTAGTGAATAGTGAGTGTTACAAGTGATTCTGAAAATGAAGACGAGTTTGAACTTTGAAGCGAGTGAATATCCTGCCGTTGAAGAGAGGAGTCCTGAGGAACTGATTGTGGGCAACAGTGATTTGGAGAAAAAGGTTTTTCAGGAAGCAGGATTGTAAAAGGTTCGGGCGTGAATGGGCTGACGAAATGTTACAAAGTTACGATGGGGCAGTTTTTTTAATTTTGAAAACTTCAGTTCAACACAAATAGTGCTATTGTTGTACTGGTGCTCCTCCTCGAGTACAAAGGCATCTGTTGGGTTAATGTATAGTTGTAACATATTATCTCCTTTGATGTGCTCATTGGAGGATAATCTCCCTTTGTTGTCATTTATTGATACGAACTGGTGGCCTTCTGAGAAGACGTCTGTTGTGGATTTGCTCAATGTTCCACGTAGTGTCACTAACACTCAATGAATCATTTGGCTATATCATTTTACCACATTTTACAACACTGGCGTCACCGCGACTAATTGGATGCGAGGATCGACAGTTGTGTTTTTTTATCAAAATTCTCTCGGCTTCTTGTTTTTTCCGTTTTTCTCAAAATGTTTCCTCAACGAACGGTACGAGAGCTCATCTGAATCAGGCGATATCTCAGTCGCTCCCTGATTCACAACTTTTGACATCGTTCACTTGATAATTTGTATATTGTGACACTTCACCCCGATTGCCTACGTAGAGGATAAATAACGAGTTGATGTTGGATAGGTCAGAGAAAGTACCCCGTCGAGGGCCGTTAGGCCCGAGACGGGGTACTTTCTCTGGCCTATCCAACATCAACGAGTTATTTATCCTACTTAAAAACTTTCACCCTTTTTGGAACCTCGCTCACTGTTAAAACGCTTCAACTATCCAACAGTTGGATAGTTGAATGAAACATTTTAATGATTACGCACGCTTGTTAATTAATTTTGAGTTGAATGAGTGCACATTAATATCTTGCCTCGTTTAACTGACCAGCGTCCACATAATAACTTGCCACGATGAACGCATACGAGTCGGAATCTGATATTTTTATAACACAAAATAAATTTTTTGAAACCAATGGTTCTGGAAATGACACAGATGCTATACTAAGCGATGCTTTGGAGCTAGAGAAATCTGGGACTGAGACACTTCCTAATTTCAACTTAAATACCAGTTTTAATCAGGTTTTTAGTGATATTTCTGACACTGAGTTGATCCGCTCAACTGATGAAGCCCTACGTCAAATTACACAGAATGCAGAGAATAGTGCCCATTACTCTGTGCCGATCCCGGATAGGGACAGAGATGTACTCTCTCATTCTCGCTTTGCCAAAAAAACTGAAAGCAAAAGTCAATGGGCATTAAGGCTTTTTGAGGGTTGGATGGAAAACAGACAGAAAGTCCAAGTCAACAGACGTGATATCAGACATGTTAGTGGTGACATTTTATCCATGGACAGTGATATGCTTGACTATTGTTTGGGTGCCTTCATTTTTGAGGTTCGTAGGGAGAACGGGGACGAGTATCGTGGTAATACTTTGTATGAAATTTTGATTGCCATCCAGCATTATCTTCGCGAGAACGGACGATTCGTGACCATAATGGATGACGAAATCTTCTCCAGCACTAGGAATCTTCTAGATCAGAAAATGAAGTCATTAGAAAGGGCTGGGGTTGGAATTGAAAAACAGCAAGCAAATGTCATAACAGTGGACGATGAGGAGAGAATGTGGAATGAAGGGATTTTGGGTTCTGACTCTCCCGATAAACTCAGAAACACTTTATTGTATCTTCTTGGATTGAATTTTGCTCTGAGGGGTGGCCAAGAACATTACAATTTGCGTGCGGACGAAAACACGAAAACAGTCAGTTGAAAGTTAACTTTGATCATAAAAGTGGCTTGAGATTCCTTGAATACACTGAGGATATATCAAAGTGCAATATGGGTGGTATCGATCACAGAAAGCTCAAAAAGAAGCAAAGTAAGGCATTTGCTAACACCCTTAAACCCGACAGATGTGTAGTAGCCTTGTACGAAAAGTATATTTCATTAAGACCCAAACAGGGAAGATGTGTGTATCTATATTTGCGTTCTCTCAACAAACCTACTGAAACGCAATGGTATGCAGATGCACGCGTCGGTATCAATACTCTTTCAAAAGTGGTTAAAACTTTGTGTGCTAACGCTGGAATAGATGGTTTCTTTACAAACCATTCCCTGAGAGCCACCGCAGCAACGCGTATGTATCAAGCCGAGTTGCCGGAACAAATAATTTGCGAAAAGACTGGCCATAGATCTGACGCTGTGAGGAATTACAAACGCACCGGCGTGGAGCAGGAACATTTTGCTAGTGACGTTGTACAGGGGGTTAAGCGAAAAACATCTGACAGTGACGTTAATGATGAGAGAGTTTCTGTGGCTGCTGCAAAGAATTCAAACAAGTCCGTCCGAGTCCGAAAAGGCGATCTTGTCATAGATATACCAGTCTAAATGACAATGATTTCCAAATCAATGGCACCAGTAAATGTATTATTTTTTTAGTTTATTGTGCGATTAAGTCACCGCTGCGTTTCAAGAATTAGGACTTAATTTTAAAATAAACCAAAGAAATAACACATTCAATTCAAAAAATTTTTTGTAAGTATTTATAGAAATTAATTTTTCAAATGTTTTCAAATTTGTTATGTGCTTACAGGCCAATCTCACAACCAACCCATGTGTTCGTGGTATTATCACTGGAGGTGACTCGGTTTATATGGTATACTTCCAGCTAATTATTGTTTTGAAATAAAATTTGCGTGTCCTTTAATTTTGTCTTTTCATGAAGTCCCTATCTATATTTCGATCACATCATGTGAGACAAGTGAAATATCCAATCGTTTGCAATGGGATAGTTGACTCAATTCAACTATCCAACAGTCAAGCGTTGGATATTTAACTATCCAATGCCTTAATGGTGATTAGTGTATCTAAACAGCTACCATACACAATAGATGACGTCACAGAAAGTTTTTAAATGGGGGCACGATGACGCTGTGTACTGAGGCGTACTGCACGTCGATGGTGCGCATGTCTTCAACCAATCTAACCCTGCCTGTGCTGCGGTGCAGAGTTCAGAATTACGATGTTGGAGAGCTGACAGCTGCTCGTCGTTGCTCGGTGGTTCTCTCCGGGTACTCCGGCTTCCTCCACCCGTAAAACTGTCACGGCGTAAAACTGTCACGGTCACGATTAGCCATTGTGTATAAGTATGTGACCTTAACCACCAATAAATAACAATAAATAAATAATGTACCTTCCCAAATGCAAGATTCAAGTTTGTAATTTATTCTATATTCAGCTTCATTTCATTCATGTATTGGTGTTTAAGGCCACATACTTATGCACAATGGCTAATCGTTTCCGTGACAGTTTTACGGGTGGAGGAAGCCGGACTACCCGGAGAGAACCACCGAGCAACGACGAGCAATTGTCAGCTCCTCAACATTTTAACTCTGTTCAAGCAGGGTTACAGCGGTTGAAGGAATGTGCACCATCGACGTGCAGTACGCCTTAGTACACGACGTCACCCTGCCCCCATGTAGGCAAACGGGATAAAGTGCCTTGCCCAAGGACACAACGCGGGTCGTTCGGTGGGGGGGGGGGGGGGGTCGAACTCGGGACCTCTAGCATAGAAGGTGTATGTAGCTAGCCATATTTTAATAAGTTTTGTCAGTCATTGTTTGTGTATATTTTCATTGTGCTTGAGGGTTAGCTTTTTTTGGAGGTCTGAATTTGTTATTCAAAATTTGTTTTATTACAAATTGTAATAAAACAATTTTATCACATGACTCGTCCGTTTTGTTCACTTTAAAACATTTGATATTTTGTTTTCATATTAATCAGTGATAAATAAAGCCCTCCGTCAATTTCATTGGTCAATTTCAAAACTAGACAATTTGACTGGCTGAACAAAATACAACTGGGCCACATTTTCATAATTTGCATAATTAAAGCTGGGAGCTTTTATTGGTCAATTTCAAAACTGGACAATTTGATTGGCTGAACAAAATACAACTGGGTGCCATTTGCATAATTTCAGGAGGGAGAATTTACGTTATCTGTCCTATTTAGGGTGGGTTATATTGTATTAAACTTTTACCTAACGTAACGGCAAAAAACCGTCTCGTGCAATACAAGAGAAATGCCATTCATTTTTTTTTTTATATTTTCACTTTTTGCTTCCAAAACATAGGTTATGACCCCTCAATGGAACTAGCGTGTCGCGCTCGTTCCAATGAGGGGTCATAACCTATGTTTTGGAAGCAAAAAATGAAAATTTGTAGTTATACGAGGATGTTTTTTCCAAGTGTCGTCTGCAACTCAAGTTAGGTGATGGGTTAAAAAATCATACTAAGTGGCTAATTTGTGCGTGTGTGTGTCATATGATAAATAGAATATGAAATGAGTGTTTTTCTCATATAATAGGAACCCCAAGCGGGCCGTAGGCCCGCAAAGGGTTCCACATACCCAGTCAGATAAATGTGTTCCAGAACAGAATTCTCTATAGCCGTCAATGTGATTTTTGAAGTGGACAGTAAATTTCAGTAAAAAAAACACGTAACATCCGGTGTCGAATTGCCCATGCAATTGCAATTGGCCTGGCCCCCTTCTGGGAATCAAATGTTTTTTGTTTCGCCTCAAAGCTTTGCGTGATACATTGGCCTACATATCTACACTTCAGGGGTAGCCAGGCCTTCTCAACCGAGAACCGCGACAAATCAGCGGCCGGCCAAAGTGTTACTATTATTACTCGAGTTCTGTCCTTCTGGACGTTTGTCAATATGCTCAGCTGATGATCTCGTCATTTCAGATCGAACTCTCAGTCCTGATTTCGTTGCAGCTTGTCTGCCAGTGATAACCTCAATCGAAAAAAACGTACATATAACCGATAATATAACTGATAATTGTTGTTATATTGGTGCGATTGTATACAGATATGCATTGACACGTACCTCGTGAAATAACAAGATGAACAGAAACTCAGTTGTTGAATTATCCGAATGTTAAGGTGATGTAAAAGTAAGGAAAAGTTTGCTTGAAAAAAGGGTATATGGACGTTTCGTCCGCAAGCCGAGTCGTCCGCTTGTCAAGGAAAATATTGTCTGCACATTTTCTACATTTCGAACAAGACACCCACCCCCTACTAACGTGTGACATTTCCCCAGATTAAGCCCAATATTCTCACATATAAAGCCTCCTGATGTTGTATTTGTGTTAAGAGTGTGATGTACAACATCATCTTTAACTGGTAGAGTGCTAAGTTATTTTTGGTCATCAGAATTTGTTCACATGTCTTTGCCTTGTTACATTTTATGGAAGAGTGCCAAAGGGCACTCTCCCATAAATTGTAACAAGGAAAATCCACACAGACTCAATAATTTCACTTTTAAGATAATATGAAGCATGCTCACAAAATATGAAGCTTTTAAGTTTTATGTAACAGTACCTGCCCTTTACAATAAAGCCCAAATATGGGCTTCCAGCACTTTACCAGTTAAGGTTTGAAACACAAATGATGTCATATATTGGCTGATATATTGATATGTTTTTAAAAAATTGCACAAGTTGGAAATGCACATTTTTGGTGCACGCAAGAGACTCACCCATCCCCACATCACGTCTTGCAAATTTTTGTTCCCCCCCCCCCCCCCAGGACCCCCCCTCCCCCTGGAATAATTGCAAAATTATAAGATTATGTTACGGAACTTAATATAACAAGTTTTGATGCATGTCTTATTATAATTATAACACGTTTTGATGCGTTTCTTAATATTATTAATTCCTATAATACATTTGCTAATAATTTCATTGTAAAGCACCGGTGATGCTCTTCCAAGAATAATTGCAAAATTATAAGATTATGTTGCAGAATTTTAATAAACCCTAAATTTTGATGCGTTTCTTAATATAATTAATTCTTATAATACATTTGCTAATAATTTTGCTATTATTCATTGTAAAGCGATGGTGCACCTCGATGAATACTACTTGCAAAATTATAAGATTATGTTGCAGAACTTAATATAACAAATTTTGTTGCATTTCTTAATATAATTAATTCTTATAATACTTATGCTAATAATTTTGAAATTATTCACTGTAAGGTGCCGGTGGAGCTCTTCAATGAAAAATTGCAAAATTATAAGATTATGTTGTGGAACTTAATATACCGTACATATACTTTAAGAACGTTTACTGTAATAATATAATTTTTATTGGAAATCCATTGAATAAACAGTAATTAAAATTTATTAGATGGCTGGATAGTTTATTTTGTTCTGACATTTCTGTTTTCAGAATTTCAGACACATATATGAAATTTAATGCAAGGAGGTACATTAAGATATATTACAATGGAGGTACATTAAGATATATTACAATAGGTAATATACAATAAATTATACAATAAAATTATTATATAAATAAAAAATGATTCAAAATGCAATACTTGCATACTTTCCCCCAGCGAACGAGTTTCGGACGTGTTGGGTATAATTGTAGAGGACGACTTGGGTAAAATTGCAGCGGACGATTTGGTTAGCAGACGAAATGGGTGTAATTCGAAAAAGTGATACTGATAGGTTGCTTTCAGTCCCGTTAGAAACCAAAACAAAGTAATAATGTGTTACTTTTTGGTGCATCTGTATTTCTGAACAGTGCTTCGTAGTTTCAAAAACTAAAAAATGGAAAATAATAACCCTTTTGGATTTTTACCGCCATTGAAAATGGCATGTCATCTTTTTTCGGGAACTGGGGGAATCTTCAGCCTGGGGAGAACTAGGCCCAGGGAAGAATCATCCAAAAGAAAAGCAGTACACATCTGTTAGGATATTTTAGATACGCTACGATATTCGTTTTTAACTCCTGAAAATAATTCTTAAAAAAAATATTAATAGATTGTTCGATATTAATTGAAAAAATATTAATATACTATATCGTCGAGCAATTATCTCTGCAGTAAATTCACATTCAATGTGTTCTGTAATAGAGCCTAATTAACGTCTCTCATCTGTTAGAATGATATCCAGTCACTTCGGCTCCAAGTCATTTCGTCTTCTGGTCAATTCGACCTCAAAGTCATGTCTGTCCTAGTCACTTTGGTCCCTTGGTCATTTTGGCACCATTTTAAGTGTAGAGATCTATAAAGATCAGTGCATAGTTCATGTTTAGAAATAATGGGTAATTACCTTTATTAAGTAATGTTCAGTTATTTGTATTTACATAGTGTACAGAACAGTTATACATGACATTAAAAATTATCCATGTGTTCAATTTTACATACATTTAAGATGCTATCTGTATAAGTAAGAGAAATTATTTTACTTTGAAATTTTGCAAAGTACCGGAATATGCAGTCATTTATTCATATTGTTATGCACAATTCCTAGTCACCTTCCAGTTTGAGGTTCACAGGGTTTCTTTTTCTTTCTTTTTTTGTGAAACAACCACCAAACTGCGATTTTGATACTACCTTAAATATGTCCACATTTTCTAAAACACAGAGCAGAATCCTTGTAGTTATGTGCAATTCCTAGTCCCCTTCCAGTTCGATGTCCACGGGGGTCTGATCACATTGCCCTACTTCCAAGGCGTACACTCAAACCAAATCACATTACTTACCCTCGCTTCCGGCTCTCATAGATTCATAAGCAAATAAAATTATTCAGGTCACAAGTGATTTCAAATCCCACATAGTCCATGTGCATCTTCGACATGCTGAAACATTTCTTTTATTTATTCATCATGAAAGAAAATCTACTAGACATATATCATGTATACCTGAATATCTAATTGAGAGATATATATGTTGAAAAAAAATTAAATAGAAAAATGTTAAAATTCAAACAATATTTGAAAATATTTAAAGAGGCCGAAATGACCTGGTATATTGGGGCTGAATTGACCTGAGGCTGTAATGACTGGGGCCAAAATGACTTGGGGCCAAAGTGACTGGAATTCGTGAGAATTGCATCCAAACTGTCCTCCAACAATTTGACCCAAACTGGATACTAATCTAACCCAAACCATCCTTTGGCAGTTTGCCCCAAACTGTTCTCCAGAATAGGGACACATGATTCTTATTGATTTATTTATTGGGGTTTAATGACACTTCGATAGCCAGGGTCACTTCATGTCGGACAGTTTTACAGGTGGGAAAAGCCAGAGAGAACCACAGAGCAATTACAAACATCTAACATACAAACAGCACACACGCTGGGTTAGCATTGGTTGAAGACATGTGTACAATTGACATGCAGTATGCCTTGGTACGCAATGGCACTACGTGGGCAGTGGGAATGAAGTGTATTGACCAAGGAAACAAAGTGGTTGCCACAGGTGGTATTTGATAGAGGATCCTTTGGCTTGCAGCCTTCACCTCTAAGTACTGAGCCCTTTAACCTTCAAAACTGTATAGTACCAGCTAAAACATTTTGTAGAATGACCACATGAAAATTTCACAAGTACATAGTTTCATTATTAGTTTGTGATATTTGTTTTTGCTGTACAGTGGAACCCTGTTAATTGAAGAGCCACTTTGCCAATAACATTATTCAATTAGCACGAGTATTCAATTAACAGGGATTGTGTCACTTTCCTGTATTCCAGAGATAAACTTAGCATTTATTCTATTATATTTTGTTTGACAGAGCTCCATGAGCTCTGTCAAACAAGATATTATAGATTAAATGCCTGTATTGAATGTACCGAGGCCAAATTGGTCTATAACCAAAGGAAAACTAGGAAGAGTCAGGGCAATTTCTCAACATGTTACAAGATTTTTTATTCAATTAACAGGAGATTACTCTATAACCTATATTCAATTACCAGGTCAAATTTGTACTGGAGGTAAATGGTTTTGTGTTGGGAAATTATATTCTATTAACAGGGATACAGTTAAAACTAGAAGTCCTAACATGAAATGCGCACAAATAGCATGTCAATTTGCGCGTTAATCTATGTGTTATGACCATAGTAAGGCTATCATATTCTGTACATATGGCCTGGGTAACCCGGAGGTCCATTGGCAGAAACATTGCCTGTGTTTACTATGAGTAATCAGGAGAACCTGCCATGCTTTGGATGCCATTCGATATGGCAATTGCGCGCAATTCCTACGCACAGTTAAGCCTAGATAAGCGCACAATTCGGGACAGGACTTCTAGTTTCAACTGTATACAATTAAGATATATCCAATTAAGTGGGCACAACTGTATAACCCCCCCCCCCCCCCCCCCCCCCCCCCCCCACACACACACACACACACACCCTAATCAAAACCATCATTCAAAGGTCTTGGATTCAGCAAATTTGATTTCTTTATTTATTGGGTTCAACAACAATTTTTACAGCCAGGGCCACCCAACAGTTTTACTGGGGGAGGAACCCAGCCAGAGCACCCAGAGAGAACTACCGAGAAACAATGACAAGCAACTGTCAGCTTCTCAACATTGTAACTCCAAGCAAGCAGGGTTAGCATTGGTTGAAGACAAGTGCACCATCGATGTGCAGTATGCCTTATTTCAGTTGCCGCAATTGGGATTCGAGCTGAGAACCTCTCACAGCTTGTTTTGGGAAGGTTTTTTTTGTTCCAGCTTCATTAAGGTTTGTTTCATATCGCACTTGTATTTTTGTCATAATTAGTAATCATAAATCCTTAACATAAAACAATAGAAAAAATGCATAGAATATTTAAAAAAAAAAAATTCTGTGAGGATTTGACCTCAAGAGGTGATGACATTCGACCACGACTGAGACCGAATATTGTAAGAAAAAGTATGAGGGCTGAATCTTCCTGTGACCGAATCTTCATGAACCCCTTTTTTCAAACTAAATTGCCCATTACTTATAAAGCACCATAACTAAGGCAAAAACAATACTATGAAATTTCCAAGTCTGAAATTCTATAAATTCCAAATAAATTTACACAAATTATATAGCAAAATGAAGGATGTGGTGTATAGTATGTGTGCATCTCACACACTGACACACAGTCGCCATCAGACATCAGCGGATCCTGAAAGTGTGCTATCGGTACCATATTTGTACCATAATTGATAATAATAAAATAATATTTCATAAGAACAACAAACACAGGAATTCAAAATGCAGCCTCAAGACAGCATGGTGGTGAATGCCAATGCTGTCCCATTGTCCTTGAAAGGGGGAGTCCTTTACAAAATAGGTTTTTGTTTTGTGATACTCTGGATACTCCCCATTTTTAGCTCAGCTTTGACAAAGTCATATTTAAGGTTGTGTCATAGCCCGTTGTCCGTCTGTTTGGGAACAACAATTCAATACGACTCGGGCTTCCGTCTGTTTGGGAACAACAATTCAATACGACTCGGGCTAGAGGTTGTATTTATGAGCCGATCTTTACGAAACTTCTTGGGTACCTTTGTTATCACCGTGGAATGAGAACGAGTGTTTTTGGGTGCGGTCCAAAATGCAAGATGGCCTCCAGCAGCCATTTTGTACAGAAATTAGTGCAATCAGTGTTTTGTACAGAACTTCTGTATGAAAGTTCTGATTTGAACAAATTTTTGTATGAATGTTTAGTAACATGGAGAACATCACATATAATACAGGTTTTTTTCTCGTGCTGAAATTATGCAAATTAGATGAACTTTAATTTATTCAGTGCTACTTACATGTATACCCAGTAAGTGCACATGCCAATACGGCTCGAGCTAGGCTGTATTTATGAACTGATCTTCATGAAACTTCTTGGGTACCTTTGCTATCACCTTGGGATGAGAATGAGTGTTTTTGGGTGCAGTCCAGAATTCAATATGGCTAGTACAATCAGTTTTTTGTACAGAACTTCTATACAACTTGGGCTAGAGGCCGTAATTATGAATCGATCTTTACAAAATTTGTTGGGTACCTTTGTTATCACCTAGGGACGAGAATGAGTGTTTTGGGGTGCGATCCAAAATTCTAGATGGCCGTCGGCAGCTATTTTGTACTGAAAATGAAATTACTGCAATCAGTTTTTTGTACAGAACTTCTGTATGAAAGTTCTGATTTGAATAAATTTGTGTATGCTTGTTTAGTAACATGGAATACATCACATAAAATACAGGTTTTTTTCTTGTACAGAAATTATGCAAATTAGACAAACTTTGATTTATTCAGTACTACTTATACACAGTAAGTACACATGTCAATACGGTTCTGGCTAGGGGCTGTATTTATGAACCGATCTTCACGAAGCTTCTTGGGTACCTTTGTTATCACCTAGGGACGAGAATGAGTGTTTTGGGGTGCGATCCAAAATTCAAGATGGCTGCCAGAGGCCATTTTGTACCAAAATTAGATACAATCAGTTTTTTGTACACAACTTCTATATGGCTCAGGCTAGAGGCTAGAGCCCGTATTTATGAACCAATCTTTACGAAATGTCTTGGGTACCTTTGTTATCACCGTGGGATGAGAGCGAGTGTTTTGGGTGCAGTTCGAAATTCAAGATGGCCACTAGCAGCCATTTTGTACCAAAATTAGTGCAATCAGTTTTTTGTACAGAACTTCTGTATGAAAGTTCTGATTTGAATAAATATTTGTATGAATGTTTAGTAACATGGAATACATCACAAAAAATACTGTATAATACAGGTTTTTTTCTCTTGCAGAAATTATGCAAATTAGATGACCTTTGATTTATTCAGTGCTTCTTATACACTGTAAGTGCACATGTCAATACGCTAAGGCTGGAGGCTTTATTTATGAACCGATCTTCATGAAACTTCTTGGGTACCTTTGTTATCACCTTGGGATGAGAACAAGTGTTTTTGGGTGCGGCCCGAAATTAAAGATGGCTGCCGGCTTTCACACTGTTGCTTACTGAGGTGAAGTCACTTTACCATTACCAAGCTACCTACTAAATACCAAAGGGAAGATTTTTCAGTGCACTCTTATTACTTCAGTGCCCATAATTCTAAAATATGGCATTAAAACCAATCACATACTTATACTGCTTAAATCTATTCACATAATCAGAATACACCATCAGGGGTGCATTAGCTCAGTAGGCAGAGGTGCAGACTGCAAGCCGAGAGATCCTCGGTTCGAATCCACCTGCGGCAACAGCTTTGTGTCCTTGGGCAAGACACTTCACCCCCCACTACCATGTGGGGGCAAGGTATGCTGTGTACTAAGGCATACTGCATGTTCTTGGTGCACCTGTCTTCGAACAAGGCTAACCCAGCTTGTGTAGTATGTTGGGGAGCTCACAGTTGCTTGCCATTGCTCAGTGGTTCTCCTGGGGTACTCTAGTTTCCTCCATCCATAAAATTGCCATGGTCACAATAAGCTGTTGTGCAGATAAATGTGACCTTAAACACCAATAAATAAATAATAAAAAGAACACACCACCTCATACCCGTTTAGACTCTCCAGTTTTCATTCACCTTGGTATCCCTCGGTTTGCCTTGGTGTTTAGTATGCCCGCTAGAAAAGGAGTGATTTCTTTTTCTAAAAGAGCAAAACAAGAAACGTTAATTTTTAACAGGTAGTAACGAAATAATTTTCAAGAAGCGCACAATTTTATCTTAGTTAATAGCTGAAAAAACGCAGGGTGATATTTGCAAATCTTATTTTATTACTGGCACCAGGTACTGGTAATGAAAATTGTTGTTTGTCATCAATACTTGATCAAGTTTCTGACAAAGCACATTATACTATTCCAGTATGTTAGCGACTGGACATAAGCGCACAATTTGATGTTGGTTTACCACTATATGCTGGCGCTTAGCCAGGAAATCTAAGTTACATGTAGGGGCAAGAGTAATATCTAGTGGGAGTGGGGCCGGGTAATAAAGAACATGATGCACAGAATCACCTGAGCCACATAGCAGTGAGATAGGGGTGAGGACAAGACGGTGTGTGACCCTCTCATCAGTGGAGGGGTCGGGTGTACCTCCCTCCCACCCCCCCCCAAAAAATTTGAAATTCAAGACAGTAAAACACAATTACCTTGACTCTGTGTCCTTTTGTGTCCATAATAAGTTGCGAACAAGCATAAATATCTAGATATTAAAATGTCTTTTGGGATGTTCATTATATGGGTTAACAGGAGAGAGGGGTGGGGGCATGAATGCAATTGGGGACCGAATATTCTCAGAAAAAGTATGAGGGCTGAATCTTCCTCTGACTGAATATTCATGAACCCCTTTTTTTCAAACTAAATTGCCCATTACTTATAAAGCACCATAACTAAGGCAAAAACAATACTATGAAATTTACAAGTCTGAAATTCTATAAATTCCAAATAAATTTACACAAATTATATAGCAAAATGAAGGATGTGGTGTATAGAACCCCAAAAGTATGTGTGCACCTCACGCACTGACACACAGTCGACATCAGCGGTTCCTGAAAGTGTGCTATCGGTACCATATTTGTACCATAACTGATAATAATAAAATAATATTTCATTAGAACAACAAACACAGGAATTCAAAATGCAGCCTCAAGGCAGCATGGTGGTGAATGCCAACACTGCCCCATTGTCCTTGAAAGGAGGAGTCCTTTACAAATAGGTTTTTGTTTTGTGATACTCTGGATACTCTCCACTTTTAGCTCAACTTTGACAAAGTCAAATTTAAGGTTACGTCATGGCCCATTGTACGTCTGTTCGGGAACAGCAATTCAATACGGCTCGGGCTAGAGGCTGTATTTATGAACCGATCTTTACGAAACTTCTTGAGTACCTTTGTTATCACGTGGGACGAGAACGAGTGTTTTTGGGTGCGGTCCAAAATTCAAGATGGCCTCCAGCAGCCATTTTGTACAGAAATTAGTGCAATCAGCATTTTTGTACAGAACTTCTGTATGAAAGGTCTGATTTGAATAAATTTTTGTATGAATGTTCAGTAACATGGAGTACATCACATGTAATACAGGTTTTTTTCTCGTTGTGAAATTATGCAAATTAGATGAACTTTAATTTATTCACTGCTACTTACATGTATACCCAGTAAGTGCACACATCAATACGGCTCGGGCTTGGCTGTACAGTATTTATGAACTGATCTTCATGAAACTTCTTGGGTACCTTTGTTATCACCTTGGGATGAGAATGAGTGTTTTTGGGTGCAGTCCAAAATTCAAGATGGCTACCAGTGGCCATGTTGTACTGAAATTAGGTACAATCAGTTTTTTGTACAGAACTTCTGTACAACTTGGGCTAGAGGCCGTATTTATGAACCGATCTTTATGAAATTTCTTGGGTATCTTTGTTATCACCATGATGTTAGAATGAGTGTTTTTTGGGGAGTCCAAAATTCTAGATGGCCGCCGGCAGCTATTTTGTACTGAAATTACTGCAATCAGTTTTTTGTACGTTTCTTCTGTATGAAAGTTCTGATTTGAATAAATTTGTGTATGATTGTTTAGTAACATGGAATACATCACATAAAATACAGGTTTTTTTCTTGTACAGAAATTATGCAAATTAGATGAACTTTGATTTATTCAGTGCTACTTATACACAGTAAGTACACATGTCAATATGGATTGGGCTAGGGGCTGTGTTTATGAACGGATCTTCACCAAGCTTCTTGCATACCTTTGTTATCACCTAGGGACGAGAACGAGTGTTTTGGGGTGTGATCCAAAATTCAAGATGGCTGCCAGTGGCCATTTTGTACCAAAATTAGGTCCAATCAGTTTTTTGTACACAACTTCTATACGGCTCGGGCTAGTGGCCGTATTTATGAACCGATCTTTACGAAACGTCTTGGGTACTTTTGCTATCACCGTGGGATGAGAGCGAGTGTTTTTGGGTGCAGTTCGAAATTCAAGATGGCCACTAGCAGCCAATTTGTACTAAAATTAGTGCGATCAGTTTTTTGTACAGAACTTCTGTATGAAAGTTCTGATTTGAATAAATTTTTGTATGAATGTTTAGTAACATGGAATACAGTTAAAACTAAAAGTCCTGTCCTGAAATGCACACAAATAGCACGTCGATATGCATGTTAATCTACGCGATATGACCATAGTAAGGCAATCAAATTCTGTAAATATGGCCTGTGCACAAGCATTGTTTCAGCCAATGGCCCTCCGGGTAACCCGGAGGTCCATTGGCAGAAACATTGCCCGTGTTTGCTATAAGTAACCAGGAGAACCTGCCATGCTTTGGATGCCGTTCGATATGACAATTGCGCGCAATTCATACGCGCAATTAAGCCTAGATAAGCATACAGTTCGTGACAGGACTTCTAGTTTTAACTATACATCACAAAAAATACTGTATAATACAGGTTTTTTTCTCTTGCAGAAATTATGCAAATTAGATGACCTTTAATTTATCAGTGCTACTTATACACTGTAAGTGCTCATGTCAATACGCTAAGTCTGGAGGCTGTATTTATGAACCGATCTTCATGAAACTTCTTGGGTACCTTTGTTATCATCTTGGGATGAGAACGAGTGTTTTTTGGGTGTGGCGGCCCGATATTAAAGATGGCTGCCAGCTTTCACATTGTTGCTTACTGAGGTGAAGTCACTTTACCATTCCCAAGCTACCTACTAAATACCAAAGGGAAGATTTTTTAGTGCACTCTTATTACTTCAGCACCCATAATTCTCAAATATGGCATTAAAACCAATCACATACTAGTACTGCTTAAATCTATTTACATAATCAGAATACACCATCAGGGGTGCATTAGCTCAGTAGGTAGAGGTGCAGACTGCAAGCCGAGAGATCCTCGGTTCGAATCCCACCTGCAGCAACAGCTTTGTGTCCTTGGGCAAGACACTTCACCCCCACTACCCATGTGGGGGCAAGGTATGCTGTGTACTAAGGCATACTGCATGTTCTTGGTGCACCTGTCTTCAAACAAGGCTAACCGTGCTTGTGTAGTAGGTTGGGGAGCTCACAGTTGCTTGCCATTGCTCAGTGGTTCTCCTGGGTACTCTAGTTTCCTCCATCCATAAAACTGCCATGATCACAATAAGCTGTTGTGCAGATAAATGTGACCTTAAACACCAATAAATAAATAATAAAAAGAACACACCACCTCATACCCGTTTCTCTCCTGTTTTCCTTCACCTTGGTATCCCTCGGTTGCCTCGGTGTTTAGTATGCCCGCCAGAAAAGGAGTGATTTCTTTTTCTAAAAGAGCAAAACAAGAAACGTTAATTTTTAACAGGTAGTTACGAAATAATTTTCATGAAGCGCACAATTTTATGTTAGTTAATAGCTGAAAAAAATGCAGGGTGATATTTGCAAATCTTATTTTATTACTGGCACCAGGTACTGGTAATGAAAATTGTTGTTTGTCATCAATACTCGATCAAGTTTCTGACAAAGCTCATTATACTATTCCAGTATGTTAGCGACTGGACATAAGCGCACAATTTGATGTTGCTTTACCACTATATACTGGTGCTCAGCCAGGAAATCTAAGTTACATGTAGGGGCAAGAGTAATATCTAGTGGGAGTGGGGCCGGGTAATAAAGAATATGATGCACAAAATCACCTGAGGCACATAGCAGTGAGATAGGGCTGAGGACAAGAGGGTGTGTGACCTTCTCATCAGTGGAGGGGTCGGGTGTACCTCCCTCCCACCCACCCACCCCCCCCCCCCAAAAAAAATTTGAAATTCAAGACAGTAAAACACAATTACCTTGACTCTGTGTCCTTTTGTGTCCATAATAAGTTGCGAACAAGCATAAATATCTAGATATTAAAATGTCTTTTGGGATGTTCATTATATGGGTTAACAGGAGAGAGGGGTGGGGGCATGAATGCAATTGGGGACCGAATATTTTCAGAAAAAGTATGAGGGCTGAATCTTCCTGTGACTGAATATTCATGAACCCCTTTTTTTCAAACTAAATTGCCCATTACTTATAAAGCACCATAACTAAGGCAAAAACAATACTTGAAATTTACAAGACTGAAATTCTATAAATTCCAAATAAATTTACACAAATTATATAGCAAAATGAAGGATGTGGTGTATAGAACCCCAAAAATATGTGTGCACCTCACGCACTGACACACAGTCGACATCAGACATCAGCGGTTCCTGAAAGTGTGCTATCGGTACCATATTTGTACCATAACTGATAATAATAAAATAATATTTCATTAGAACAACAAACACAGGAATTCAAAATGCAGCCTCAAGGCAGCATGGTGGTGAATGCCAACACTGCCCAATTGTCCTTGATAGGAGGAGTCCTTTACAAATAGGTTTTTGTTTTGTGATACTCTGGATACTCTCCATTTTTAGCTCAACTTTGACAAAGTCAAATTTAAGGTTATGTCATGGCCCATTGTCCGTCTGTTCGGGAACAGCAATTCAATACGGCTCGGGCTAGAGGCTGTATTTATGAACCGATCTTTACGAAACTTCTTGAGTACCTTTGTTATCACGTGGGACGAGAACAAGTGTTTTTGGGTGCGGTCCAAAATTCAAGATGGCCTCCAGCAGCCATTTTGTACAGAAATTAGTGCAATCAGCGTTTTTGTACAGAACTTCTGTATGAAAGGTCTGATTTGAATAAATTTTTGTATGAATGTTTAGTAACATGGAGTACATCACATATAATACAGGTTTTTTTCTCGTTGTGAAATTATGCAAATTAGATGAACTTTAATTTATTCACTGCTACTTACATGTATACCCAGTAAGTGCACACATCAATACGGCTCGGGCTAGGCTGTACAGTATTTATGAACTGATCTTCATGAATCTTCTTGGGTACCTTTGTTATCACCTTGGGATGAGAATGAGTGTTTTTGGGTGCAGTCCAAAATTCAAGATGGCTACCAGTGGCCATTTTGTACTGAAATTAGGTACAATCAGTTTTTTGTACAGAACTTCTATACAACTTGGGCTAGAGGCCGTATTTATGAACCGATCTTTATGAAATTTCTTGGGTACCTTTGTTATCACCATGATGTTAGAATGAGTGTTTTTTGGGGAGTCCAAAATTCTAGATGGCCGCCGGCTGCTATTTTGTACTGAAATTACTGCAGTCAGTTTTTTGTACGTTTCTTCTGTATGAAAGTTCTGATTTGAATAAATTTGTGTATGATTGTTTAGTAACATGGAATACATCACATAAAATACAGGTTTTTTTCTTGTACAGAAATTATGCAAATTAGATGAACTTTGATTTATTCAGTGCTACTTATACACAGTAAGTACACATGTCAATACGGATTGGGCTAGGGGCTGTGTTTATGAACGGATCTTCACCAAGCTTCTTGCATACCTTTGTTATCACCTAGGGACGAGAACGAGTGTTTTGGGGTGTGATCCAAAATTCAAGATGGCTGCCAGTGGCCATTTTGTACCAAAATTAGGTCCAATCAGTTTTTTGTACACAACTTCTATACGGCTCAGGCTAGTGGCTGCATTTATGAACCGATCTTTACGAAACGTCTTGGGTACTTTTGCTATCACCGTGGGATGAGAGCGAGTGTTTTTGGGTGCAGTTCGAAATTCAAGATGGCCACTAGCAGCCAATTTGTACTAAAATTAGTGCGATCAGTTTTTTGTACAGAACTTCTGTATGAAAGTTCTGATTTGAATAAATTTTTGTATGAATGTTTAGTAACATGGAATACAGTTAAAACTAAAAGTCCTGTCCTGAAATGCACACAAATAGCACGTCGATATGCGTGTTAATCAACGCGATATGACCATAGTAAGGCAATCAAATTCTGTAAATATGGCCTGTGCACAAGCAATGTTTCAGCCAATGGCCCTCCGGGTAACCCGGAGGTCCATTGGCAGAAACATTGCCCATGTTTGCTATAAGTAACCAGGAGAACCTGCCATGCTTTGGATGCCGTTCGATATGACAATTGCGCGCAATTCATATGCGCAATTAAGCCTAGATAAGCACACAGTTCGTGACAGGACTTCTAGTTTTAACTGTACATCACAAAAAATACTGTATAATACAGGTTTTTTTCTCTTGCAGAAATTATGCAAATTAGATGACCTTTAATTTATCAGTGCTACTTATACACTGTAAGTGCACATGTCAATACGCTAAGTCTGGAGGCTGTATTTATGAACCGATCTTCATGAAACTTCTTGGGTACCTTTGTTATCATCTTGGGATGAGAACGAGTGTTTTTTGGGTGTGGCGGCCCGATATTAAAGATGGCTGCCAGCTTTCACACTGTTGCTTACTGAGGTGAAGTCACTTTACCATTACCAAGCTACCTACTAAATACCAAAGGGAAGATTTTTCAGTGCACTCTTATTACTTCAGCACCCATAATTCTCAAATATGGCATTAAAACCAATCACATACTAGTACTGCTTAAATCTATTTACATAATCAGAATACACCATCAGGGGTGCATTAGCTCACTAGGTAGAGGTGCAGACTGCAAGCCGAGAGATCCTCGGTTCGAATCCCACCTGCAGCAACAGCTTTGTGTCCTTGGGCAAGACACTTCACCCCCACTACCCATGTGGGGGCAAGGTATGCTGTGTACTAAGGCATACTGCATGTTCTTGGTGCACCTGTCTTCAAACAAGGCTAACCGTGCTTGTGTAGTAGGTTGGGGAGCTCACAGTTGCTTGCCATTGCTCAGTGGTTCTCCTGGGTACTCTAGTTTCCTCCATCCATAAAACTGCCATGGTCACAATAAGCTGTTGTGCAGATAAATGTGACCTTAAACACCAATAAATAAACAATAAAAAGAACACACCACCTCATACCCGTTTCTCTCCTGTTTTCCTTCACCTTGGTATCCCTCGGTTGCCTCGGTGTTTAGTATGCCCGCCAGAAAAGGAGTGATTTCTTTTTCTAAAAGAGCAAAACAAGAAACGTTAATTTTTAACAGGTAGTTACGAAATAATTTTCATGGAGCGCACAATTTTATGTTAGTTAATAGCTGAAAAAAATGCAGGGTGATATTTGCAAATCTTATTTTATTACTGGCACCAGGTACTGGTAATGAAAATTGTTGTTTGTCATCAATACTTGATCAAGTTTCTGACAAAGCTCATTATACTATTCCAATATGTTAGCTACTGTACATAAGCACACAATTTGATGTTAGTTTACCATTATACTGGTGCTAAGCCAGGATATCTAAGTTACATGTAGGGGCAAGAGTAATACATGTATCTAGTGGGAGTCATAAAGAATATGATGCACAGAATCACCTGAGCCACATAGCAGTGAGATAGGGGTGAGGACAAGAGGGTGTGTGACCCTCTCATCAGTGGAGGGGTCTGGTGCCCCCCCCCCCCCCCCAAAAAAAAAAAAAAAAAAAAACAAAATTTGAAATTCAAGACAGTAAAACACAATTACCTTGACTCTGTGCTGCTGTGTACTGGTCACTTTCTGTGGGTGGGCAATATTTCTGCGGATGCAATGATATTAGTTTTCAAATATGGTTTACAGCAATAATCATCGTCAAAAATTTAATTAATGAACCACAGGATACAATTCGGTGCTTCATTAATTAAAATTTTATTGATGATGATTTTCTATTACCTGGAAAAAACATGCAAGGATTATGACCAGCAACTGTACTGTATGTCTGTGTCACTGCTATGAGCAGGGACTAATCTAAATGGGTGGGTGTGTTTACAAATATTCATATTTTTTAACACCTGATAACAAAGTAATATAAGTTTATAAACAACCACACAACTGACTTTTAATTACAATACTCCTAATTCCTATTAAACATATATGAATGTTTATTAATTTTGTGGAATTTTTACACTGTGTATGAAGCTTATTTGGGCCTGTATGTTTGTTAAAATTGCCCTTCCACTACGGAGGACTTTTTGAAATCAGTCTACACTGGATTGCGTGGTATTCCTTTGTGTAAGACACTGTATTCATTGTAATAATATTCATGCATAAGTTCATGTTCTTGGTTTGTTTTAGGCCTCATAATCTACAGAATAGCTTGGATGGAGGTGTATTCCATCACTTGAGTGCAAGAAGGCTTTGCAGTGCTACATGTATAGCATAAACCTTGTTGCACTCCAGGGACAAATTTATCAATTTTAATAACATGGGTAAAATATCGGACATGAACCGTTTAATTTTTTTTTTTTTTAGCTCACTTCGACAAAGTCAAGCAGGGCTTATCTAATCACTCTCCATCCATTGTCCATCCATCTGTCATCCATCAACACCATGTTTTGGTCAATTCAAGTTAAAGTTTGTGTGAGTAATGGTACCAAATGGGTATTACATTTTTGTTTAACTCAACATGCCCAGCCCCATAGGGAGGGGGTGGGGTAAAATGCTCCCAAAATATTTTAAAAATCTTATGAACCAGTGGGTACAGTGACTTTATATTCGTTATGGAACTACCTTTTGAGGTGTAGAATCACGCTTGTTCAAACGTACTTTGTGAAGCAATATTTGGCTTTGTAATGGCAGTGGTTAGATTTTTGGTACCACCCAAAATTTCTATTTTCCGAACCGATGGTCCGATTTGAATGAAATTCAGTATCGTGGTAATATTGGGTCATAAGTACTTACCTCATGCAAAAAAAACCCTGCATCCCCATGGGAACCCCAGGAGCAAAAAATAGAAATGTTTTCAAACTCCCATGTTTCCCAAACCACTTGGAACAGAGAACTGTTATGTGGTATGAAGCATCCTTAGAACCAGTAGAATTGAATGGTAAAAAAAATGCCCTCTGTTGTTGTTAGAGAGTTCTGCAGAGGGCATCAGAATAATGTTGGTGCAGCATTTTTGCAAACATTTTAGAAAATCTTTTCTCAAGAACCACTGTTCAGAATCTTTTGATATTTGGTATACAGCATCCATAGAGGGGTCAGATACAAGTTTGTTAAAATGAAGCCCATTCGTTCATATTTGGACTCAATGCTGGAGCCCAAATTTTATGGGGAATTTTCTTTAAAAATCTTCTTCAGAACCACGAGTCAGAATTTTTTAATGTTTGGTACCCTCATTGTTATGATGGTCAGATTCAAGATTGTTCAGACCAAGTCCCTATTTTAATATTTGGGCTTCCTTTGGTAGCCCAAATTTAACTTAGGGCTGTATGGGGAAGTTTTTTTTAAAAATCTTTTTCTTCAGATCCACCAGTCAGAATGCTTTCGAATTTGGTATACAACATCTCTAAGGGGGAGGGTGGGGGTGAGATTCGAGTTTGTTCAAATCGGGTCTGTAGGTTAAAGTTTGGGCTCACTATGGTAGCCCAAATTTTAACTTTGTGCAATATGAGGAAATTTCTTAAAATTTTGTTCTTCAGATCCACCAGTCAGAATACTTTCATATTTGGTATACAGCATCTCTAAGGATATCAGATTCAACTTTGTTCAAATCGAGTGCCTGGGTTGATATTTGAGCTCCCTATGGGAGCCGGGATTGGCCAAGAAGCTGAAGAATTAGACATTTTTTATTCAGTACCCTCAAGAGGTGAAGAGTAATCTACATAGGTTGTATCAAGGTGCTTGAGAGGGGAGCTCCACATTTTACATCATAATCAACTAAAGGAAAGGCATGATGCTTGGACTGTTTTTGTCACTCCTGAGGGGCTCAAAAGATTTGCAGTGTATCCTATGGAGATGGATTGCTTAATGTAGATTCATTCTTGGACTCTTATATCGTGTTCTGTTCTCTGTTTATATCGTGTTCTGTTCAAGGTGAGCGCTTCAGGCCCTGTGGGGCCTCTTGTTTATTTATTTATTGGGTTTTAACAACACTTTTGAAAGCCAGCAGCTACAAGTTTCTTCTCTCCTTGAACCAAGCATCTCGCCCAACTGCAGCACTCATGGTCCACCGAGTTTTTAGCTCACCTGACTTTCAGTCAGGGTGAGGTGTAGTGATCACTTGCCGTCTGTCGTCCGCCGTCCGTGAACATAGTGTTTGCGTCTTCTCCTCCAAAACTGCTGAACTGATTAATCATTTAAGTGAAATGTGAGATGCTTGTTTGTTATGACATTGCATTTTGATTTTGCTTAAATCAAGTTGCCCTGCCCCCAGTAGGGCCATGCCCTAAAATTTTGCCTAAATCTTAAAAAAATCTTCTTGTGAACCAGGAGTAGCAGAGATTCGATATGTGGTGTGCTGCTTCCTTTTGAGGTGTAGACTCAGTTTTGTTCAAGAGAAGTTTGTGGGTCTTTATTTGCCTTCATTATTGGAGGGCATGTATTTTTGCCCCGCCCAAAATTTCTGTTTTTCGAACCAAGAGGCTGATTTGAACCAAATTTAATTTTGGGTTTTATTTGATCATAAGTAATTAATTTATGCCCCAAAATATTTTCCCATCCCCCCATGGGAACCGCAGGAGCTAAAAATAGAACAAAATTCAAAACGCATATATCTCCAAAACTACATGGCACTGAGAATTCTTATTTGGTGTGAAGCTTCCTTGGGACCAACAGAATGGAATTGTCTAAGCAAATTTCTGTCAGGTAGGTCAGTCATGGGGTACTTTTTCGTGACTTTGAAAAAATGCTTAGTCAGCGTTCTGTAACACTGTGGGTAATGAAGAAAGCATTTAAGACTCTTCTTCACCCAATTCACTCCTACAAAACCTTTCAGATTTCACATATACCATCTTTGCAAGATTTTTTTACACGTTTATTGAAATCAAATCCCTGGGTCCATATTTGGCCTCTATGGGAGTCCAAATGTTGAAATTAGTGCAGTATGAGGAATATTCTTTAAAACTCTTTTTCTTCAGACCCACCAATCAGAATCTTTTGATATTTGCTATGCACCATCATTTGGCGGGTGAGATTTGAGTTTCTTCAAGCCAAGCCTATATTTTGGCTCACCAGGGTTTTGCAAATTGCGAGAACCGTGATTTCATTCCTCTGATGTTCTTGCAAATGCTTGTTAAGAAGATCCATATTCACCATTCCCCCAAAATTATAAGCATTTTTTCATCAGATAAAATTTAATAAAATTAAATAAATTTTAGAGCTGAAACGATTAAAGGGTTTTCGTGATTGATTAATCGCATGGGTTAACCTTGGTTAACCGATTAATCACTTGCCCCAATAGGTAGCTGAATAATTGCTGTACCGATGACCATTTATATAATTAAAACTTTACTCAGCATAATGGACAAAACCGGGCAGCGCCATGTACAAACATGTCCATTCAAATTTTATTATATTTTCAATTTTTGTCTCAAAACATAGCTTATGACCCCTCATTGGAACAAGCTCATTGAGCTTATTCCAATAAGGGGGGGGGGGGGGGGGCATAAGCTATGTTTTTGAGACAAACATTGAAAATCTTTAGAATTTCTTGTGCAAGTATCGTCTGCTACCTGCATTTAGTGAAGGGTTGAGAATGACCGTTTTCAGCTACTGATACAGTATAATGATCATGCAAGTGAACAAGTATTTTGGCACGTAACTGGCATGCATTTCTCTGTCTCATGCAATTGATGTGAGCCAGTGTGACAATGTTTGCCTGTTTTGGAGCAAGTTTGTTCCATAGTTAACCCATACAGGGTATTTTTTGTTTTTAAAAATTTGATAAACAGTTTCCATCTTGGTTTCAAAAAGTTATGATAAATAGTGAATATAAGCTTACCCAATATGAAAGAAAAATTGTTAGCAATTGGACATTTTTGTTTAGCATTTTGCGATGTGAATCCAGCCATCAAATTCCCTGCCATATAGTACCGTACTTCAAAAGTAACGGTTAACCGATCAATTACTTTTTTTTATCAATCAAGATATTGATCATTGGTTAGTCGATTAATCGGTGTGAGCCAGTGTGAGATTCAAGTTTGTTTTCGCCAAGTCCCTGGGTTCATATTTGGGCTCACTGTGGGAGATTCAAGTTTGTTTACGCCAAGTCCCTGGGTTCATATTTGGGCTCACTGTGGGAGCCTGAATTATAACTTAGTTCAAAATGAGGAATATTCTTCAAAAGTATTCTTCACATTCAGCAGTCAGAATGTTTTGATATATACAGTATCCTTAGGGAGGTGAGATATAAGTTTGTTAAAGCCAAGTCCCTGGGTTCATATTTGGTCTTCCTGTACGAGCCTGAATTGTACCAAAATTTCTATTTTCCAAATTGAGAGGCTGATTTGAAGCAAATTTGATATGATGGGCTTATTGGGTTGCAAGTACCTAATTTATGCCAAAACATTTTCCTGTGGCCCTGTGGGAACTGCAGGATCTAAATATAGAAAAAATTTCAAACGCCCATATCTTCAAAACTACATGACACTGAGAATTTTTATTTTGTGTGACGCTTCCTTACGAACAGCCGAAAAGAATGGTAAAAAAAAAATTGCCATCAGTTTTATCATAGGGAAGTTTTCCAGGACTTATGCGGAGTCATCATTTTAGTAATGGGAAAAACATTAAAGAATCTTCTTTTCCCATACCACTGCTCCAAAGGCTTTCATATTTTGCATATAACATCTTTGGAAGATTTATTCACATGTTTGTTGAAATCAAATCCCTGGGTCCATATTTGGGCTCTCTATGATTAGATTAGTGCAATATGAGGAATATTTTTTAAAAATCTTCTTCTGATCCACTCTTCAGAATATTTTGATATTTGGGATGCTGCATCCTTAGAGGGGTGAGATTCAAGTTTGTTTGAGCCAAGTCCCCGGGTTCATATTTGGGCTCCCTGTGGGAGTCCAAATTACAACTTAGTTTAATAAGAGGAATATTCTTTAAAATCCAGTAGTCAGAAACTTTAGATATTAGTATATAGAAGCATCCTTAGGGATGTGAGATTCAAATTTGTTCAAGCCAAGTCCTTGGGATCATATTTGGGCTCTCTGTGGGAGCCTGAATTATAACTTAGTTCAATATGAGGAATATTCTTTAAAAATCCTTTTTTTTGAGATCCACCGGTCAGAATCTTTGGATATTTTGTATAAGCTTTTCTTATGAGGGGCAGATGCAACTAAATATTCAAATAAATTCCCTGGGTTGATATTTAGGCTACCATGTCAGGTGAATGCCATCAGGTCCTCTGGGGGCTCTTGTTTGTTTTCTGTTTGACAACATTGCCCTGGCTCTTCTATCTATATTTTTCATTTTAAGTTAGTCACTACTTTTATTTAGGCTTCCCAAATTTGTTACTGCATGTCTGTCTGTCTGTCCTTCAGATGAAATGTTTCTTTGCTTTTCATTTGCCTGGATCAACATTTTAAATAATTTGCAGCTATCTTTCACCCTCCAACCTTCCCCCCCCCCCCCCCCCCCCCCACACACACACAAACACACACACACACATACAAAAATCTGGGCTGGCAAGTATTGAGTATTTTATCAAAAAAGTGGTACTCAAGTACTACGAGTACTGAGTACTTTGGACCCAGCCTATCACAAGTATATTAAACATCAAAGAGTATATTATATACTTGAAACAAATACAGTACAGTGGCAGTGTACTGCTCACTTTCCATGGATGGGCAATATTTCCATGGATACAAATTCATACAATAATATTTGATGCCAAACACTAACTATAGGTATAATCATCAAAAATTAAAATAATGAAGCACCAGGTACAAACCGATGCTTCATCATTAAAATTTTGTAGATGATGATTTTTATTGACTGGTAAATGCATGAGTGGACATCACTGCCCACGCGTGTATTACAACCCGTCCACGGCGACTGTACTGTAACTTGTCCTCTTTGTGAACATATTTTCTACAATTTCACTCCTTTTGACAGAATGCATGCCTGTGGGGATTAAAACCAAAATAGTGAAAGTGCACTTGTGGATATTTGCAGCACAAGCACACCACTAATGAATCAATATTTGATGATTTTAGGAATTTTAACAGTGTCATGAGACACCACAGTAGCAGGTACTGGTCATTCTGTTGGAAAAAATCACTGTTTTATGACTCGAGGTGCCTTAACCGAGAAAACTTAGGCTTTTTCTTACAAAGATTGCAGAATATCAAACACAATGTGAAATGTGTTCAGAAGCAAGAATGTGATTAAAAAATAATGGGAAATTCATGTCACCATCAATTTATTTATAAATTAATAAAGTTTTTTAGCTCACCTGAGCAAAGCTCAGTGGGAGCTTTACTGATCACATTCTGTCCGCTGTCCGTCCGGCATTAACTTTACATTATTCAAATGTTGGGTAAATGTTTATTACTTAATGCCAATTCAGATTTGTTCAAATGAAGTTGCCCCCTTCTCCTGGGTGGTGCCATGCCCCCAAGGGCCACCAAAATCTTCTCATCAACCAGCAGTAGCAAAGACTTGATATATGGTATGCAGCTTCCTTTTAAGGTGTAGACTTGGATTTCTTTAAGCGAAGTTTGATGGGCTATATTTGGCGTCGTTATGGGAGGGGCAAAATTTTTGGCCCCGCCCAAAATTTCTATTTTCCGAACCGAGAGGCTGATTTGAATCAAATTTTATGTGAGGGCTTATTGGGTCACAAGTACCTAATTTATGCCAAATTTTCTTTTTCTGTAGCCCCATGGAAACCACTGGAGCTAAAAATCGAAAAAAGTAAAACGCAGTATCTCCAAAACTCCACGGCACTGAGAATTTTTATTTGGTGTGAAGCTTCCTTATGACCAACAGAAAGGATTGGTCCAAAAAATTGCCATCGGTTTTATCATAGGGTACAGTTTCGGGACTTTAAAAACACTTTTTAACACTGTAGGCAATGGGAAAAACATTAAAAAATCTTCTTCTCTAGATCCAGCAGGCAGAATCTTTCGATATATGGTATGCAACATTGTAGGGTGGATCTGATTCGAGTTTGTTCAAATCCGCCCCCCTGGGTTTATATTTGGGCTCAGTATAGGAGCCCGAATTCAAACTTAGTGCATTTCAGGCAAATTTCTTAAAAAATCTTCTTCACCAGATTCAGCTGGCAGAATCTTCTGATATTTGGTATGCAACATTGTGGGGTGGATCTGATTCAAGTTTGTTCAAATCGGCCCCCTGGATTCATATTTGGGCTCACTATAGAAGCATTTCAGGCAAATTTCTTTAAAAATATTCTTCTCCAGATCCAGCAGGCAGAATCTTTTGATATTTGGTATGCGACATTGTGGGGTGGATTTGATTCAAGTTTGTTCAAATCAGCCCCCTGGATTCATATTTGGGCTCACTATAGAAGCCTGAATTCGAACTTAGTGCATTTCAGGCAAATTTCTTAAAAAATCTTCTTCTCCAGATCCAGCAGGCAGAATCTTTTGATATTTGATATGCAACATTGTGGGGTGGATCTGATTCCAGTTTGTTCAAATCAGCCCCCTGGGTTCATATTTGGGCTCAGTATAGGAGCCCAAATTTGAACTTAATGCATTTCAGGCAAATTTCTTTGAAAATCTTCTTCTCAAGATCCAACAGCAGAATCTTTTGATATTGGGTATGCAGCATGCTTAGGGGGTGAGATTCAAGTTGTTCAAGCCAAGTCCCTGGGTTCATATTTGGGCTCACTGTGGTAACCCGAATTATAACTTAGTTCAAAATGAGGAATTTTCTTTAAAAATCTTCTTCAGATCCAGCAGTCGGAAAGTTTTGATATTTGGTATGCAGCATCCTTAGGGGTGGGTGAGATTCAAGTTTGTTCAAGCTATGTCCCTAGGTCCATATTTGGGCTCACTGTGGGAGCCCGAATGATAACTTACATGTAGTTCAAAATGAGGAATTTTCTTTAAAAATCTTCTTCTTCAGATCCAGCAGTCAGAATGTTTTAATATTTGGTATGCAGCATTCTTAGGGGGGGGGGGGGGGGGGGGGGAGATTCAAGTTTGTTCAAGCCATGTCCCTAGGTCCATATTTGGACTCACTGTGGGAGCTTGAATTGTAACTTAGTTCGAAATGAGGAATTTTCTTAAAAAATCTTCTTCAGATCTAGCAGATGAATGCTTTTGATATTTTTTATGCAGCATCCTTAGGAGGCAAGATTCAAGTTTGTTAAAGCCATGTCCCTAGGTCCATATTTGGGCTCACTGTGGGAGCTTGAGTTGTAACTTAGTTCGAAATGAGGAATTTTTTTAAAAAAACTTCTTCAGGTGCAGCAGATGAATGCTTTTGATATTTTTTATGCAGCATCCTTAGGAGGCTAGATTCAAGTTTGTTCAAGCCATGTCCCTAGGTCCATGTTTGGGCTCACTGTGGAAGCTCGAATTGTAACTTAGTTCAAAATGAGGAATTTTCTTTAAAAATCGTCTTCTTCAGATCCAGCAGTTGAAATGTTTTGATATTTGGTGTGCGGCTGTATGATTAATTAAAACAGATTGTGTGAAAAGGTTTTGTGTGCTGATGCAGATTTTAGTTTTATTTTGGGATTTGGGTAGTTTCAAAGAAAGCTGTGAATTCTTATCCCTCCCAACTTATTGGGTAACAGAGTAGAAATTCTGTTGGAGGCAATAACAGTTTTTAAGCCTATTTGACACAGGTTGGACAGTTCTCTTCAAAAGAACAAATTGCCCATGCTTTGGACTAGACAGAAGCCAAAAGTTGAATTCTATTGCAGAAATTGACTCTTTCATCACATGAAAGAGGTAACTGTACCTTTGGTAGGGTTGGGTTTGCTCATAGGTATAACTGTTGTAAATATTTTAATTAGATTTACATGCCTCGAAAAGTTGCGCTCGAAAATTATCTAATTCGCAAAACTAAGCAGTCTTGGGGAAATATATTGTTTCAATAAACATTTGAAGAAGTCTACTGACATTTTGCATTACTTTTGAATGTTCCAGATGAATAAAGAGGATGATTTGAGGACTTTTAGAACCTAAAAATTTGTTTGACTATTGGTGTGTTTTGTTTGGGAATTCCCTGAGAAATATGAACATGTAATATAATAATAATAATAATAACTCTTTGGCCAGCCGCTGATTTGTCGCGGTCCTCATAAGAGAAGGCCATCATTCCCCCTGCACCCCACCCCCTCTTCCCCTCCTCTCCTCCCAGCATTCAGATATAAACTGCTTAATAGTGTCCCTCACTTCCTCTTTTTCAATTTCTTCGATGAGCATTCCTACCCTCTCCCTCGTGTCCCCCTTCAGCCATCTATCCTTTGTTTCTTCACCCCACTTCTGCATTATTCTTCCAGTAAATTTTATTCTATGAGGTATATACTGTGGGCATTCCAAGAGAAAATGTTCCAGGGTCTCCACTACTCCAGAGTGGCACATTTGGCATCCCTTTTCCCCATCTCTCCCAATTTTTCCCCGAAGCTCCAGTGATCTTGATCTCAGTTTGAACAGCAGTGACCCTCCAAAGGTGCCATCTAGGTACTTCTCAAAAGCTGGCTTTTCTTTATATTGTAACCCCTGCAGTGATCTTTTCACGCTAACCCCTGCTCGCCAGTTTCGATTGCAATCTTCCATGACTCTCTCTTTGACAAACCTTTTGCCTTCTTTCATTCCTACTTCTATGTTTGTGACCTCTATAGAGTAATTGTCCATTAGTTCCCTCACATGTTTTGACCACCCCGTTTCTATATTAGAATTCCAAATGGTATCGAGCATCAATTTGCACCACCGGTTGTCAGGCAGGTTTCTCAAGTAGTTAAAGTAACACAGTTTTCCCAAATCTACCCTGTCCTTGATTTTCATCCACCCAAGCTCCCCCCTTACTGCTTCCAAAGCTGCAGCATTACTCGACCCTGTTATCCATCTGCCGGCATCATTTTGAGTATTTTCCAACTTCTTAATAACGGTTTGGTTTAATGGAATCACGTCCGTGCCATACGTTATACTTGGTAAACCCACCCTCTCCCACAGTGTTTTCCCCACAAAGACCTTGTTGAAACTATTTTTCCCTAAAAGTTTTAGTTGGTTCAGAATTCTTTTCCCCTTCAGAATCAGTTTGGCTGAGTAATTTCTGTAAACCCCACTTCCCGTTATATTTATGCTTACCCCTAGATACTCATACTCTCCCGTTTCTCCTACAGTGATTTGTTTGCTTTCCCCTTCGGGGATTGAGAACTCCCCCACTCTCCATCTCTTCGTCATATCTACCTTGCGTCCAACGGGTATTACCTTGCTTTTATTTTCATTTAGTTCGAGCCGCCAAGTGTTCCCATATCTACCAACAATTTCCAGCAGTTTCTCTAGCCCCTGTTCAGTTCTAGACATTAACACCATGTCGTCCGCAAAGAATAAGCCTGGTATCTTTATGTCTCCAACATTTACCCCCTCCGCACTCTGAATTAGTTCGTCCCCTAAATCTTTAACATACAATGCAAACAAAATCGGTGAAAAGATACACCCCTGCTTGAGGCCTATATCCATAGGGACTCGTTTTGTAGTGATACTCCCTAGACTGAGTTGGCTTTGCACATCTGTATACAGTGCTTTCATGATTCCCACAAAGTCACCCCCCAGTCCGATGCCCTCGAGCTTTCGCCACATACCTTCCCTCCACACTCGGTCGTACGCTTTTTTCACATCTAGAAATGCCAGAAACATCTTTTTCTTTTCAGCCTTTGTTGATTCTATCAGTTGGGTGAGTGTAAATAGGTGATCAGTGACTCTTCGTCCTTTCCTGAAACCATTTTGAATTTCTCCTAAAAAACCTTTCTCTTCAATAACTTCCTCTAGTCTACCGTATATGACCTTACAGAATACTTTTCCGATGTTACTACTAACTGATATCCCCCTATAGTTATCTAGAACTTCCTTATCCCCCTTTTTGTATATGAACGACACCTTACTTTCCCTCCACTCTCTGGGGACCTCTTGCTTTCGCAGAGCCAGGTTGAAAAGGTTTGTCAGGACTTCAATAAGTGCCTCCCCTCCATTTTTGAGGAATTCGTTCGGAATTTCATCAGTCCCTCCCGCTTTACCATTTTTTAATTTCGAGACCACGTTCCGCACTTCTTCTGCCGTTATTTCGCTACATACGCGATTGGATAGGTTCTCCTCCACCAGTGAATTTCTTTTTGGTGGGGACCCACTGCCCCATCGCCTATCGTTTATCTTTTCCCAGTGCTTGACTAACTCTGAAGCAATACGGCCTTTATCTTCTGTACTTTCCCCATCCACTTTGATACTCTGCACACTACTTTTCCCCCGTTTATTTACCCAGTTCCAAAATACGTTATAATAATATAATAATAACACTTTGGCCAGCCGCTGATTTGTCGCGGTTCTCGAACGAGAAGGCCTTGGTTACCCCTGAACTCCCAACTGCCTCCCTGTTCCCACGCTTCTCCTCTCCTCCCAACATTCGGAGACGAACTGCTTGATGACATCCCTTGCCCCATTCTTCCCAATCTCTCCGATTAGCACATTAACCCTCTCCTTTGAGTCTCCCCCTAACCACATGTCCTTCATTCTCCCATCCCACTTCCCCATTATACTCCCAGTGAATCTCATTCTTTTAGATTGATACTTTGAGCATTCTAGAAGGAAGTGTTCCAGGGTCTCCACCATGCCCAAGTTACACATCTGGCACTCCCTTTCACCGTCTTTCCCAATTTTTCCCCTCAGCTCCAGGGATCGCGACCGCAGCTTGAACAGCAGTGACCCCCCAAATGTGCCATCAAGGTACTCTTCAAAACCTGGCCTCTCTTTATCACGCAGGCCACCCAAAGACCTCTTTGATTTGACCCCCTCTCGCCAATTACGGTTACAGTCCTCCAAGACCCTTTCTCTGACGATTTTTTTTTTGCCCTGGTTTGCCCCAACGTCCAGGTCCGAGATCTCCAATGAGTAGTTCTCTACTAGCTCCCTCACTTGGACCATCCACCCCGTTTTGATATTTGAGTTGAAGATTTGCAGGAACATTACTTTACACCATCGGCTGTCGGGGAGATTCACCAAATAATTAAGATAACCGAGTTTCAACAGGTCTATCCTGTCCTTGATCCTCATCCACCCAAGCTCACCCCTGATTGCTTCTAGCGCTGCGGCATTGCTCGACCCCGTTATCCATCGGCCTGCATCGTTCTGTAAGATTTCCAAGCTCTTTATGGCCGTCTGGTTTAGAGGTACCACTTCCGTACCGTATGTTATACTTGGCAGCCCCACCATTTCCCAAATGGTTTTTCCCACGAAAACCTTATTGAAACTGTTTCTCCCTATAAGTTTCATTTGGTTAAGGATTCGCTTCCCCTTCAGAATCAATTTATTTGTGTGGTTTCGGTAGATGCCTCTTCCTGTAATGTTTATATTTACCCCCAAATACTCGTAATCACCTGTCTCTCCCACACTGATAAGTTTGCTGCTCCCTTCCGGAATGCAGAACTCACCCACTCTCCACCTTCGAGTGGGGTCCACTTTGCGGCCCACAGGTATAACTTTGCTCTTGCTTTCATTAAGTTCGAGTCTCCATTTGCTCCCATATTTCCCAACATTTCCCAGCATTTTCGTTAGCCCCTCTTCGCATTCTGACACTAGAACCATATCGTCTGCAAAAAATAGCCCTGGGATCTTCAAGTTCCCAACTGCTACCCCCTCGTCGCTACGCAGGAGTTCATCTCCTAAACCTTTGATGTACAATGCAAACAGGATTGGCGAAAGGATACACCCCTGTTTTAGGCCTATCTCCATAGGCACACGTTTTGTTGTAATGTTTCCCAGACTAAGTTCACTCTGTACATCTTTATATAATGCTTTCATAATTCCAACAAACTCGCCTCCTAAGCCCAGAGCCTCCAGCTTGCGCCACATACCCTCCCTCCATACTCTATCGTACGCCTTTTTGACATCCAAAAAGGCCATAAACATCTTTTTCTTTTTTGCTTTCGCGGATTCTATCATTTGGGATAGCGTGAAAAGATGGTCGGTTACTCTCCTTCCCTTCCTGAAGCCATTCTGGATTTCTCCCAAAACCCTTCTCCTCAATTACCTCCTCTAGTCTCCCATAAAGGACTTTACAGAAAACCTTTCCAATGTTGCTACTGACAGAGATCCCTCGATAGTTATCCAAAACGTCTTTTTCCCCCTTTTTGTGAATAAACGTCACTTTGCTTTCCCTCCACTCCTTTGGGACCTCTTGTTTTTCTATGGCTAAATTGAATAGGGCAGTCAGGCTTTCCAAGAGTTCCTCTCCCCCTTTTTTGATAAACTCTTTAGGAATTTCGTCCACCCCTCCCGCTTTTCCATTCCTCAATTTTGAGATCACCCTTCGCACCTCCTCTGTTTTGATTTCGCTGCACACGAAGTCCGAGAGATTTTCCTCGACCTGGTTCGGACACTCCGGTGGGTTCCCCATGCCCCATCGCTTATCGTTTACCTTTTCCCAGTGCTTGACTAGTTCTAATGCGATTTGATCTCGCTCTTCTGTAACTCTGCCATCTACTTTAATGCTCTGTTGGTTATTCCCTTTGTTACGTTTGTTCACCCATTTCCAAAATACGCTCGAACTCGACCCCCCTGTCGTTCTTATCGTCCTAATAAGACTGCTATTTCGCACTCTCCGGTTGTCGTCTTTAATCTTATTTACTTTATTTCGTGCTTGTTGGTATTCTTCCTTTGCCACCATGGCCTCATTGCTTTCCACCCCCTTAAGTTTTTTACTTCTCCTGAATGCAGCACATTTTTCTTTTCTAACCTTTATGGCCCTTTTCAATTCTTCGTTCACTCTGTACCCAAGTTCCCGTGTTGGCACCCTAATCTTTCCTACACTTTCCTTCCCTGCCTCCACTAGGCTCGCAACTATGGCGTCGGCCATCTTCTGGATACTACCCCCCTTGTGTACGGCTGCGAGCTTTGGTTTCAGTTTTTCTTCGAACTTCGCCCAGTCGGCATCCTTTTTGAGTTCCCAAATCTCCTTGAAACTTCCTTTCCTTTTCTCTAGGTTTTTGGCCCTCATCGTCACTGTAATCAAGTTGTGATCACTATCCAACTCCATTTTGCCCTCATCATCCACTTCTACCCTTATCACCTCCCTCCATAAATTCATATCTATGAGAATGTAGTCAATTATTGATTTTCTGTCGTTTCTCTCCCAGGTCCATTTCCCCTTACATCTAGCGTCCCTGTTCAGAATCTTCAGACCGAGCTCATTTGTGAAGTTCAACAGCTTCCTTCCATTCCTGTTGACTTTCTTGTCCCCACCCTCTATGCCTTCTTCCTTGTCACCTATGTGTCCATTAAAGTCGCCCATCAAAATTATACCGAGCCCCCTGTTTTCTAGTTCAGTGATATTGGACCTTAGTGTTGAGTATATCGAGTCATTCCACTCGGGTTTACTTCCCTCCACCGCACAGTACACAATCCCAAGGGCAATACTTTTGTTTCTCAGACTGATCTTTACCCATCCAATTTCTTTTGACACATCAGCCGAGGTGATGATATCTTCCAGATCTGTAATCAGCGACGGTTTTAAATCCTCTTTAATGTACATGCCTACCCCTCCCCCCTTATTCTGGCCTTCCGTTCGCCCTACACCTATCCACACACACCCGCTTACTTGGTCTACCCGTTCCTCGTGTCTTACCCACGTCTCGGTTAAGCCCATGACATCAAGCTCCTCTGCCTCGATCAATGTAGCAATTTCACTTACTTTCCGGTGGAGACCCTGGATGTTGCTATAACCCACTTTCAGGGTACCGAGGTTCATTGGCTTCCGCCTACTGGGCCCATTGTTTTCTGGTGCTAGTCTTGGTAAACTTATTCTGTCCCCCTCACTCTTGTTCACCCCACCTATGTCCACTCTCGTTATACTTGCCTCTGACCTCCCACCCCGCTCCTCTCCAAAAAAGGCTCTGCTACCCGTAGAATTTTATCCCCTAATACCCGTTTCCCCGCCCTGCTAAGATGCAGCCCGTCACGCCCGTACATGCTCTCATTGCCCCAAAACGTGTCCCAATGGTCGATAAAGGGAATTCCCAGATCAACACAGTAGTCCTCTAACTCTTCATTTAGTGCCAAAATCCTTGAGTTCCGTTCGTCCCCACCTCCAAGGACAGGAAGGACCCCGGATACGACTACCCTTGCATTCCTACTTAGCAGTTTGCCGACTAAGCCTCTATACGACTCCACCAAACTTACTGACCTTCTCTCCCTGATATTATTGGTCCCCACATGGACCACCACTACCGGTTCCGGTCCTGACCCTGCCACAATGCCGTCTACCCGGTCCCTGAGATCCTCCACCTTCGCCCCCGGAAAGCACAAGACTGTTCGATTGGAACTATCAGGACCACAAACAACATTGTCAATCCCACGTACAATGCTGCTCCCTGCTACAACTAATTTTCTTCTTCTGGCCCCAGTTCCTATATCATCTGCACCTCCTCTCGTTTTGCAAGCTCCTGGCCCCCTCTTTCTCTTAACCACCCTCCTTACCCCGACTGGCCTATCATCATCACCAACCATCTCACCCCCCACACTTTCCCCCTCACTCTGTGACCAGCACTTCCCTTTCTGTTAGTTTTTCTTTTATTTGTTGCATGACCCCTGTTTAAAAATCATTAAAAGGTTGTCTGAAGGGCTATAGTTGACAAAAAATATTTGAATGCTAAATTTAAAATGATGCGACCATATTTTTTTTCGCCTGAACGTTATAATGGTCGCCTATGGGAAAATATTTAGTACTGTGAAACGTATTCTTGTTTGGCTGAAATTAAACAATTGCAGGAATTCGACTGAATAAACCAAAATGTTTTTGGAGTAATGGTTGCGGAATGAAATATTTCAATACGTTGGATACTTTGGGGTTCCTTCTTACGCCTTGCGTATTGTCATATTATTTATGAAACTCGTCGGAAATTCTTAGACCCTTTTCATAAATATTATATGAGAAAAACACTCATTCCATATCCTCTATATATGAACAAAATATTATTTGCGTTTGACTGATTAGGAAACATCAGCAAGAAAAATATTGGCTTTTGCCCGATTCCCTAATTTTTCTGGAAGCCCTGATAGTGGTTTCTAGCACCCAGCCAGTTAATAATGAGTGCAACTCACTGGAAGCTCTGCTGTTGAATGGCTGGGCACTCTTGTGTAAACATTCATTCAAATTACTGCATGTCCAGCATTATTGTATAGTACAGTTCTTGTTGGAAATTGTTCTACTGTATTGTGTAGCTTTCTTCACTTAGCAGATGAAAATTGTATTCACTTTTCTAACATATTTTTCAATTATTTTTTAACCCTTTACCTAACGTAACGGCAAAAACCGGCCAGCGCTATTCTCCAAAATCGCCAATTATTTTTCATTATTTTTTGTCTCAAAAACATAGGTTATGACCCCTCGTTGGAACGAGCTCGTCGAGCTCGTTCCAACAAGGGGTCATAACCTATGTTTTTGAGACAAAAAATAAAAAAAATCAGTTATTCAAGAATTATTTTTGCAAGTGTCGTCTGCTTTTCAGGTTAGGTAAAGGGTTAAACTTTGTAATTTTCACCGCTATATTCAAATAGTTTTTCGCATTGAACCTTGATCTTGATTGTTACATTTTGTTCGGCTGACAAGTTTTGTTTTCGAAAATGGGCATTATACACACTAAAAACTAAAGTGTTAAAACTGACACTTTCAAGGTGTTAAACCCATTCTGACTCTTAGGGTTTGATTTTAACACTCAAAGTGCAATGCTTTAAGCACTTAGACATTACAATCGTCAGACATCTGAAACTTGAATGGATGGCACTTCCCATGTGTCTAGCATTGGAGGTTCTTCCAGAATCGCCCATAATTTGATTTGCGCTTGGTGGGTACATACTTAAAAGGACACAACGCAGATGACGCGGATCAGGCTCGAGAGTTCGAGCCTGATCCGCGTCATCTGCATTGTTTCCTTTTAAGTGTCGCGACATTACACTTGTCAAGTGGTATTATTGTAACACCTGTCAAGTTCTGAGATATCTACACTTGAACAAAGTGCTAGTTCAGCACTTAGTAAGTGTTAAATACAGCACTTCAAGTGTAGTTTTTAACACTTTAGTTTTTAGCGTGTAAATGTTCAAACAGCCAGTTCAGAAGAGTTCCAAAAAACTCAAATATATTAATGACCGGAAAGCGCATAAGTTAGTGAAATGTGGAAGGAGAAACGGACGATTAGAGCTAGAAGACTTGGAAAGAGAAACAGGCATTCCACTCGAAATCTGGTCAAACTGGTTGATGGGAGGAAAAATTAAAATGAAGCAACCAAGTTGACATTCATCAGGCAGAAGCATGGAACTAGATGGCACTTGGAGAATGACTACTGGTGTGGTCTCGTGAAAATGCTTAAAGAGGAAACTGAAAACTTCAAGGCTCAAGCAGAAAGGAATGCACAGCTGTATGAGAGAAATAACAGGATGGCTTTGGAGGATTCAAATAGAAACTGGGAAGTTTTTGTGGAACAGCACTGCATTTTGCTGGGCAAACATAGGGAAAAGATTTGTAACATCAACACACAGAATGGGAAGACAAATGGGAAATCTTCAATAAAGAACTTGTCAGTTTGAAAAAGGAAATTGAACAAAGAAACCAGAAAATTCTCATTCACTGGGAAAAGAAAACTAAAAACCTTGAGCATGAATGCCTAGATGATAGACAACTACTTGAGCAATGCATTAGACTTAGTGGAGAGATCACAGCTGCACTTGAGTCTAAGCTGGAGAGAACTGTTTCAGATTAGTTATGTTACAGGGAAGAATCGCTGCTTGACGAACATTCAGTCGCTGAAAGCTGCACTGAAATAGAAAAGGAAACACAGCCTCATGCTACACAGAAAGGCTATGATGATAAAAAAGGTTTTACAAAAGAGGATCAAATTTACTTGGGCAGTGATTCAATTTTATCTCAAGGATGTGTTGTTGAGCCCGTAATGGAAACTGACACAATTTTGCGACACCACACACTTCTCGCAGATGTAAGAGACAGTGGTCCAGTCGACACATGCAATGATTCGAATCCAACTCCAAGTACTGATGTTCAAATGCTTTCAGAAGAAAATACAAAAACAGTTCTGCCCGTCTCTGCTTTGATGAACGTCCAGACTGTAACATACAGTGCAATGACTCCTCGTCGAATGAAATAATGCTTACAGATCAACAGCCGTCAACTTTCATCTGAAGTCATGCACCTCAAAAGAAGAAACCGAAGAAAAAGAAATCGCGCTAGGAAGAATAGATCTAAACCACAAAGTAACCCACATATCAATTCCATTGTTCTGCAAAACAACTTGAACTCGCAAACTGGAAGTATACATCACAACAGGCCCAATAGTATTCACCCTCTCTTGGCGTACCTGAGCAATACAGGAGAATTTGGCCATGCATACAGGCGCGGCCAGACCCTACAACAAGTAAAACCTCTCCTACTGATAATGTCCCATACGCACCGAGAATGCCACGCCAACTCAATTTTCAAATGGCTTCAGCCGAAAACGCTGTCCACGCAGTCAACCTCCTATCTGGCTGCTGCGTGCCACTTCCAATTTCATCATCGATCTTGGTTCCAGAAAAACTTCAAAGAACAAGCAACGCCCACTGCATAGTATGATGATGGTCCATGTCAGCATACAATCTCACCTGTATCCATGTTATCCGCTAGCCAGATCCAAAATACTGGTCATGTACTTGGTGCGCAACTACAACCAGCTTTCAGAGGAGCTGTCCTTGTACCCATATTCGCAACACATGTGTGCCTCAAATAAGATGTTGGGAGTACAGAAATATATGAAAAGTGTTGAATTATTTTCACATTGCACTTAGCAACGTCACAAAAATTACACTAACACCATTGATGTTGGATGGGAGGCCATGTATGCTACCTTGAGGACATACAACGATGTAGATAATTCAGACACGAGTCTGGACAGTTTGCAACACATTACGGTAAACCACAAAATTGTGAACACATTATATAACTACCATACTCATACAACTCCTCCCCTGAGTTCCAATGTGTTCTATGTGTCAGTAGAGCACATTGGAACTCAGGGGACGAACTCCTTTCATACAACTACCATACTCATATTTCACACCTTTCAGTGCAGGAACGCTCTATATGCTTTCTTCCCTGTAGCATTCAATACATTTCAGAACATTCAGAGACACAGCACCATTCGCATATCAACCGATAAACTCACACACAGTACATAACACACATCCATACATTGTTTTCCGAGGGGTGGTAATGATTGCTTCCTTGTGGTACAGTATTCACCTGCACATTACATGATATTACTTTCACACAAGCATACACGCCGTTATTTTTAACGTTTACCGCTGTTGCCTTTTAAAATCTCCAGTATTATTGTAACAATTCGCAGAACCCTTTTACCCACAATACCAAGTCTTTTAAACAAACTGTTAAAAAATTTTAAACCAATGTTTCAGTTTGTTTTAAACAGAGTGCAATATTTTATAAATAGTATTAACTATCCAGTGTAAACTTTTCAAATGACTGTCAACATTTTTGATGAGTGGTGTGATTTTAGGGAAGGCCTTTGTTGATTTCTCGATTGAGTGCACTCATCAGATTTGTTGACATTTGGCTAGTTTCCATTCGACAAATAAGAAAGGTTTCCCCCTGGAAGCCAGTTTTATGTTGCACTCTTCTTTTAAGGAATGATGACCCGTTGTCTGCCAAACTTTGTACATGGTGCAGATAGTTTGTTGTCAGTAATGGCTATTCATGGCTCAGCATTGATTATAACCGACAGTTTTAGTAGCTGGACAGGTCTGACAAGGAGGCGATTTCTGCTACCTTGTCATTCTCCAGTTAATAAATCTGTAGATGATTACTCACGTGTTTTGTTGAATTGAACTTCCATTTGGAGCTTTTGCCCATGGTGATTTCTGACTGCATGATTTGTTTTGAAACATGTTAAGGGATGATTGTTGGCATTTCCCAACAGTTTTGTAAATGGGTTACAGTATTACACTGACCTTTTGTAAATGGTCTATTATTTGTAGATAATTTGTATGTCACCCTGTTTGGACATCATGACATCCCGTTTGTTTGATTCAAAGTGTAAATAGCTCTAAAAAGGCAGGGGAGGAGTGTTGGACTGGAGGTCCTCTTCAAATATACAGGAATCTGTTGGGTTAATGCATAGTTGTAACATATTATCTCCCTTGATGTGCTCATTGGCGGACAATCTCCCTTTGTTGTCATTCATTGATACGAACTGGTACTGACAAGACGTCTTTTATGGATTAGCTCAATGCTCCACGTAGCGTCACTAAACCTCATTGAATCATTTGGATATATCATTTATCACATTTTACAATTTTATGCGTGACTCCAGGTTCGGTGCTATAAATTTCCGGATATCGTGACCGGCTATTGGAACCGGAAACCCGGGAATTCCCGTTCCTGAGATTAAACCCCAACAGTAAGCAAGCTTTCTCTACACTTGAACATTTGTAGGATCAAATTGCAGATGAAATCGCACAGTGTTCGCAATTAGTTTGTAGAAACACGAATCTCGAAGAGCTACTTACACAGACAAAATCTCGGTTTTGCGATAGCAGTTAGCACGCAGAGAGTCATATTTGCCACATTGTTACAGATCATGTAGCGTTCTAAACTATTATTTAAATCGGTTCTAATTATGTAGGGGAAACAACTTCTAGTGAAAGTCATCGCTCACTGTGAATTTATTATTGTAATGGCGGCTTAAATGTGTGCCCGCATCCAATGTTGTCGTATTATTGAGGCATCAGTGTAATCCACATGGCATGTTCATCGGTCGGCCAGTGTCGGCAGAACCCTAAACAGCCCCCATTATCAATCGAACATGATATTGGCGACGACGAGTTGGGTGATTGTAAGATTGGTTTTGAATTAAGGGGTCGTCCAACATAACTTGGGATATTTTTTGGAAAATTTCCACAATGCCCTAAATACGAATTAAAGCGGTAGTAGGGAGAAATGGGGGATTCAGGGACACCTTTTTTCGAAAAAAATGTACATGTACACGTACACGTAATGTACCCATAGGGTTCAGTGTTAAAACGTGTATAAAATGTACAAACATTTTTTGTACATTTTGTCCCAGAATCCCCACAAGTAGCTTATCGTGTCCTAGACAGTTCAAACAGCCGTTGGCGAACGAGTGCCAATTCGGCACAATGCACGCGGAAGTTAAATTTACGAAAAATCGAAGAAATCGACTTAAAATCCTCTCAGTGTTCGCCATCACGGGTCAGACGGTTCGATCGACCGTTGGTGAACGCCGGCAAAATGCTTTGGAGATTCTGGGACAGCATCAAAATGCGTTTTGGGGATTCTGGGACACCGACGTTTGCAATCGCATTCTAGACGGCGGTGGGTGCGATCCGATCGGTAAAAACGATTGGGGATTCTAGGACAGGAAAATCAATCCTAAAAATTTTTCCCAACATTTGCCAACGATCGATCGAACCGTCTAGAACGCGATGACAAACTCGTGGGGATTCTAAGACAGCAAAATGTACAAGATTAAGAAAACATCGAAAAATTAGATTTGAGATAAATTGTAATAGATCAGTTTTGTCGAGTTTTCATCTCCACTTAGTTGTTTAACGATGCGCATGTAAATGAACGGTTTTTCATTCAATAAATCAAATGGTGAAATCGTGTTCCACTTAAAAGCGTTTTTAAAGATGTAAATTGAGTTTTGATTGAAAAGACGACAATAGTGAAGAAGTGTGTCTCATCAAAAGCTGTTTTGTTAATGTTTCTCGAACCGAAACGTGAGAGAACATTTGTCCCATTTGAGTGTGCTCGTTTGAAGATATGTTAATCAGAAAATTGTGTCATTACTTCAAACAGTATTCTGCTTTTTGATGACACGAATTCTGTTTAAACCCGAAAAACCATCTCATGAATGAAAATGAACCAGTTCAAAAGATTAACTCTAATTTCTTTCTGATTTAAACGCGTTTTGAAACGTTGTATTTTATTGATGTTATTTGAGATTTTAACTATTTGAGTTTTCTCCATGGTGAGAAAATAACCTCTGATACGATTTTTAACATGTTTGAAGCAACGCATTTATCAATGGTTTTATTTTGAGATCGACCCCAGGTTTGTCTTTCAGCGTGAGGAAAATAACTGTCTACGTGATTTAACGCATTTGAAAGCGTTGTATTTTATCGATGTTTATTTGAGACTAACTCTAAGCTTTTCATTGTCGGAAATAACTGTTGATGTGATTTAACGCGTTTGAAGTGATGGATTATCGAGGTTTCATTTGTAATGTTTTTCTTTTTCTTTCCAACTGGTTTTAGTTATATGTATTAAAGACATAAAATTTTATTTATTAAAAACATAAAAATAACCACATTTAATTTTGAGAATAATAAAATAATCGACGTTACCACACTCCAAAAAAGAAATATTAATAATCGAGAGAACAAAAATGTTTTTATACATCAAAGCTTCCAAGCGAAGGGACAAACTCCTCAACGAATATGAACGAGTCAAGAAAAGCATTTGATCCACTGACAGAAGCAGACGAATGGGAGAGATGGAATTAAGATGAGAGACCACCAAACTATTCAAACCCGTGACGGAGGTTCAGGAATGAAGCAAGAAGGAGATCGTCGAGGAACTGAGACCCATAAAAGAGAGTTCTTTGAGAACAGGTCCGTTGCCTGGTAGTTTTACAAGGCAGTTTTCCCTTCAAAGATCTCCACCGGATTATGTTCCCATGGGAATCGAAACCGATATGAGTGAGAGCGATGATGCAGCTTCGACTACTACCACTGGTAGCGTAGCGTCGTCCGACGATGGTGGTCAGAGAGATCTGTTGTATGGAATTTGCGAGGATTCGTATGGTAGGAAATTCGTGGGCAACACTGAAGTGGAAACAGATGGCGAGGATTTAATCATCGGTTCGAATAGGTATGAATTAACTCCTGGACTGCACAAATTGCTCCTTTTTGACAAGCCTGGAGATTACACGGATCAGGATTTCGACAATTACGGCAACATTCTGGTTCAGACCCACACCATGAAGAGGAATAACGATGCCAGAGAGGCGAGACCCAAGGCTAACAGAGGGTACAAGTGGATGAAGGTGGTGAAACCCATATGGGATATGAATAAGAAATTCGTCGAATCGGTGACGGGAAAGGGAGTGACAATCACTTTTCTTCCGTGCGATTCTGATGCTCTATTCGAGAGATTGAATTTGTTGATGGCTAGTCGGCTTGCTGTTAATACTGGAGTGGATAATCAGATAGCGAGTATATGCGACGAATTGTTGAGGCAGAAGGTCTTGGATAGACGAGATTATAAAAGGTTGATGAATGAATTGAAGGATTGATATATAATAAGTAGAGAGAAAAAAATAAATAAATAAATAAACAAAAAAAGTAAATCTACACTAAAAATAATAAAAGTATTTAAACAAAAAAACGATTTTACAAGCGAAAAAACAACATATATTATAAAATAAAAATATGTTGGTGATAAAAAACAGGGGATATGTCAGAACTTACATTCAAGGTGGTTCTGGTATCGTTGATTCTATAATGCGAGCGTTCATGAGCGATGCAGGTAGAAAACTCGCATCGACTGCGTTTGAGGTTGGTAAGAAGATGGCTTTGGATGCTGGTAAGAAAGCCACTTCCGAAGCTAGTGGTAGGTTCGCTTCGGTGGCTGGCAAGAGGGCCGTGGATGCGTTGATCGATAAGTTGATCAGTCCACCGGCGAAGCGAGCTATGTTAGAGCGATCTCCAAAAAGTTGGAAAGATTTTAAGGATGCTGTGGTACCCATACAAGATTTAGCCAAAATGACGAGTGGATCTGGAGTGAAGAGAACCCGCGACAGTGTAATATAAATAAATAATAATAAATATTTATAAACCGAATTTGAAAAACATAAAAAAATTGAGTTTGAAAATCTAAAAAAATAAAAAATAAAAAAAAAAGATGAACGTCAAAGATGTGTCTTGAAACGACACCGCGACCAAGAGGTCGAATAAAGAGTTCTTTCCCAAGAGCATAAGAGGCTTGATAGTGGGCAAATCGAATTGTGGAATGACCAATCTGTTGATGAATCTGTTGTTGCAACCCGACTGGTTGGATTATGACAGATTATTCGTGTTCGGCAAGAGTCTGTTTCAACCCGAATACAGATTGCTTCAAGAGTGCATGGATCATAGATTGCCCAAGAACGTCATAGCCAGAATTTTCGACAGTAGGGAGGAATTTGACAAATAGCCCAAGAACATTAGGTTTCACTAGGGAAAAAAATCGGAGAAAGCTGATTTTTTCAGAGAATGTCGAGTACATGTCACTGAACGATTAGACAAAAGTCCTCTAAAATCCCAGTTGAGCTTTTTTTTCTACAGCCTTTTTTCGAAAACGCGTTTGAAAAAAATTTAAAAAAATCGCACGAACTTTGTAACCTCGAATTGATCCAACTGTATTTTTTGTTTACGCGTATTTCGAGCTACATAATGTCTAATATACATTTACCTAGAGGAAAATGTGCATTCTGTGACAATTTCTGCGAAAAATTATTGAAAATTCACAAAAAAGTATCGGATTTACGCAAAAAATGACGATTTTCCTAACGGATTTGCCCAAAGGGTCGTAGTACAGAACGGGATGTTAGTTGGACAGACGATAAAAAATCCACCACCATTTGAAGACTTTTATCATTGCTTACAAAATAGACATTATGGAAGACCCCCTCTGCTTCTGGCCGAGTTCCCCTTTTGGCATAAAATTCGTCAGCATGAGAACTCAACTATTTTCGGCTTGGGACCGAACAAACACGTCTGTGTCTGTCAGCATTAGATCAATAAATAATATTTACAGAATGTACAAAAATCAATAAATAATATTTACAGAATGTACAAATCAATCAACATGGATTAAGTTACATTGACTATTATCAACGCTATATACAGAAATGACATGACCTATATACATATTATTCATCGAACTCAGAAATTTCCGACAGGACAGTGTTTCTGTGGTTGTTACAAGAATCCGAACTGCAATGACACAAACCTGAGCAAGAGAGTCCTGCCTTCTTACACCCACACCTTTTTGTACAAGCACTCTTGCAACCACAACTGATCAGATTCAGTAGGTTATCGGGGGCACATGGCTTTGTGGCTGCAGTCGGTACAAGAAGTCCATTGTCTAGCGACCACCCCCAATCCGTCGGAGGAAGCGAAGTGCCCAGCCATTGTTGGACCTGGAGATAACATCTGTAGACATGTTGTTGTGCAGCATCGCTGCTTGGTGGGAGTGAGGCTAGGTCGATGGGTTTATTCAGTTTAGATTTTGCTACATAACGCTTGTAAGTGACATATCTATATTGGTCGAGAGAGGAAACAGTTTTACTCCCGTATAAGATCAGGAGAAGTTGTTCCCCGGCAGCGGCTACTGCACTTGGTGTACTGTCATCCGCCAAAATTGTGTTGACATACTGTTGTGAGTCGCTAGTAACATCGGAGACAATTGTACTGAATACTTTCTTCTTACCAACTCGAAAGAGTGCAGAAGTAGTGTCACAACCACTTATAGAATGTGCTACAAGGAGGTTGCTTCTATGGTCACCCATTTTGGTTGCTATTTCACTAAATGAAACTAGTAAGTTTGGGATAATGGAATACATCATGTGAATATTACATCCCGGTTGAACTCGAGAGGTAAGAATGACTAACAAGTCTGTGTCTGTTCCCACAACGACAACATTGTTGTCATCTTGAGCGATGTCAAGTGCAGTTTCGGCTATCAGTACATCAGCATCAGCCTCGGCCTGCTTGGACTGAATATTGATAGCAGATAGCTCCTGCATTAGAAGATCGATCAGTTGGGTTTTGTTCTTGGCATTTGCAAGGAAATTGGATTGGGGTGTGGCGGCTGGTAACTCGGGTGAGATATTGATATCAATGGAATACCTGTCTTTAGATCTACGGGCTTGTTCCATGCCCATTGTCGACATTGTACAAGCATAACCATCAAAAACAACCACGACATTCGCCCCAAAATGTCTCACTAGATAATTGGAATATGATGTACATATGTCCTTATACGACGACTGTTTAGGCCATACAACTGCCCTCAATAAAAATCCACCATCTACAACAAACAGAGAATGTTCTGGGATTTTAGTTTGCTCGGAACCGTATGTTTTGAGGATCTTACCGAGCGTGCTTTTCTGTGTCTTCCTCATTCCAACAGAATCAAACAATGCTGGTGGTTTCGGGGCGAGTTCATATTTGAGATACTCTTCCATCTCTGCTTGTGACTGAATAACACGTGATGCGGTTGAACAGAATTGTGGGGTCAATCACTACCTTACTTCCACGGACTTTGATGCTATTTGCCATCGATGCGAAAGACTTCACAGTGTCAACACGTCGTAGTTTGATGCTGTTGAACGTTTTGCTTACAACATTCGATACGCAACATTCACCAATTTTGCGAACTTGGTCACAGTTCACAGTTTCGTCGGCCACAAGCCCGGTCGCTATAGAGACTAATTGTAGTGGATCTCTATTCTGAAAGGGGGAATGCACTCTGAGCCAGTTCAATAATTTGGTGATATCATTGGCATCAGTCAATTGCGAACTTTGACGGAGATCCCGATGTTGTTCGCCATGACCAGTGTGAACATGAACAAAATTTTCGAGAGCATTACATATCGGAAGGCAAAGAGGTAGTCCATGTACCCATTTCGCAACAGTGCTATCGGTTATTCCCCTGCCATGTGTGAGACCACCAGGGAGCTTGAACATTCTCATTAAACACTGCTCTATGGTCTGATCAGAATATATCCCGTCCCAGAATTTATCTGAGTGCCTTATGGTAAAGTAACCTTTCTCAGTGAACAACTTCAAATCATCCTGTTGCATTATTTCTGTTAGCTCATTCATCTGCTGCAAATAGAGATGAGAACTTCTTGCGTATGCAAAATGACCACCTGCGTGAAATACTGGAATCATATTGCGAACACAATATGTGTGGAGTTCCCAGTCGCCTGTGCGCTCTGCTCTCAAGAACAACTGGAGAAGACCTATTTGCTCGTAGTATTGTACCCAAAGCTTTCCTGTGCGTCCTACGGACGCATTCTGGAGCAGTTCGTGTAATTTTGACAGTAGATGGTTGACACTTTCTTGATTGACAGCGTCAGCTGTTGTACAGTCACCTCTGGCAAGTCCACAGAATATTTCATTGACTTCTGTGCAGTCTATGTTATCTAGTGTTCGGCTTTCTTCAAACACAAGTTTTGTAATGGCAATTTGTGTTAGCAAATGGGCACGAACTGCTCTTGAATATGCACGACCACTGATCAAATGATGGATTGACCCACCAGCATAAACAGTCCCCCAAAGTTCATCCAAGCCGCTACCAGCCATGATCGAACCAATTGCCCCTAAATATGACATAATCATATGGAAGCCACCGAGTCCAACGAAAACTTTTGTCAACTTATCTGACGAAGACACAATCTCCACTGCTTTGATATAAAGTGGTTGGTCTGACTTCACTGGACAAACGTTCAGTCCCTGTTTCTCACATTCAGTTTGTGCAAACATGAGAGCAGTGTAAATTGTGCTCGGGTTGGATGGATCAAAATTAATAAAGGGAAGTATCTCAACATCACTTGTTTCATAATCATCTGATGATGTGACAATGTGCATATATCCAGCCCAAGATGGGCAAGGTACTCTCAGTACATGTGTCAAAGACCAAAGACTGTCGACTGTTTTTGCGAGTTTCAAATTTTTCGGATCAGATTCGCCCAAAGTTGATAAATCCTTCATCACAATTTCGTCAAGACCCGATTTGCTTGGTTTACTGTAACCTTTCAAAGGGATGTACCCGAATTCACCAGAGCCAATATTCGAATGATCACCAGTTAGTCATTTTATCGGAGACTCTTCTGTGTGATCTCTGCTTGGAGTTATACAGGCGATGCCTCCCATACTATGGAAAGTATTCTTGCCATCTAGCGTGCGCACATTAGAATCGGCGTTATCGAAAACGAATTGTGTGAAGTTCGCAAGTCTAGGCGACGGACCTTTGCTTATCATGACAGAATGAACGTATTGTTGAACTTCCCGGTAGCTAGAAGAGAACATTAGTCCATTCAGAATGTCGATCAATTCCCGAGATGCGAATTTCCTATGTATGTAAACTGCTACCGACAATAATACTGGTGAAAAGAATGAACGGGGCCGACAAGAACTTATTAGAGACTGACCTATGGCTGTCACGCATCTCTGGTTGGCTTGGATGTTTTGTCCACGCTGCAACGGAGCAACAATCCCTTGTAACAAGGTTTGGAGTGTATCGGGTAGTAGATCACTAGATACAGATAACGAATCGGGTTTGGGATAAACGTCACACTCGTAAATGGCTGACCGAATATCATCGCGGACTATAGCCGATGCTTTCTTGACGATGCGCATACGTTCATCAGTTTCATTGGTACATTTGTCTGAGTACCACGAATCATATAGTATTTTGTCTGATGAATCTCTGAATGTGACAACATTTTTTAGGGACCTCAGTGTTGTAATAGAGATTCTACTACCGAAATGCTCAAGCAGTTTGGTTTTAAGATGTTTAATTGTGTAACCGACTTCGTCACCAAGATACGATTCAAACGTCTCTGCCAATTCGCTCAAGGAAATCTGACACTCATCGCTGTTCTCCATAAAGGTACACAATTCATGGAATGCAAGTGCTTTCTTGTCTGCAACAGGCCTACCCCGTGAAAGAGTTCGCTCAGGCTTATCTCTGACAAATCCTGTCCAGCAATCATGGTGATACCGACCTTCCTCGGCCACTAGATCGATAGCACGACCGATCCGAGTAAGTACAGACTCACCCCATTCATCACTACGTTTCAAACAATGGGTTCTGATACAATCAACAAAAGTCAATGTTTCAACGGTGTGGACTTCTCTTCTACATTGAACGGGAATATGAGTTTGTTTGTCGGCGGATTCTCCACAGAACAGACAATGGAGTTTAAAATTGAAAGCATCTTGATCAGAGCGCAATTTTTTTGTCATAGATGGACCAGCTTCGTCAGATTCAGCTGCATCTAGAGACATTCTCTTACTTTTTCTTACAGAACTTTCCCGTGTATAATTCTTGTAGCAGAATTTGTGAATTTTCTCACCAACTGTGGGTTTCTTCGAACCGGCAAAAAGATTATCGCCAAGCTCGACGCTTACAGCAACCAACTTTTCTATACCCCGCTCACCAAGTGTAGTTATTCCGGACGAGCCGGTCAACTCATCATTACATTTGATACATTTATCCATTGCCAAAGTCACAACAGAAAAAAGATGATAGACACAATAAACTCAAGTACAATACCACAGAACAGATATCAATGTGCGGACCTGCTTCGTTGTCACCGTAAGGTATCAACAGGTAACGCTAAGTGATATGCCAACAACATAACTGATCAGTTCTACAAATAACACAAGACTCTAATAATCAACAACAGGCAAAATTACATATATATCTATCAAGGGATCATTGGTTTCAATATCTAGGCATCAAATGCAGAGTGTCCAATACTGAACAGAGCTAATTGTGCAATGGACAGACCTGGAATGCGGAATTAAACAGCGTTTCCTGATGAAAGTCGTTCAAGGCTATTTTGCATCAAATTAAAGAGCGTTGTCTGTACATAAAGACCTGGAATGCGGAATTAAACAGCGTTTCCTGATGAAAGTCGTTCAAGGCTATTTTGCATCAAATTAAAGAGCGTTGTCTGTAAAATACAAATTTGTTTATGAGTACACAGCAAGGGCGTGCACACATTACATGCCAATGCATCTTGAGTGTAGGCGAACACCACATTATGTGATTTAATCGAACATGGAAATTGAAACAATGATGCTATAATACGGTATTTGAATGAGAAAAGTCGATGCCGTTTGAATTTGAGTTTAGGGGGTATGGTTAATATTTCACACGTTTCACCAGTTCATTATGGAATAAATGACTATTGTTATATATCATTATAAAGCCACTGCTTTTCTGCAATTTTTGATATATAATTTAACTCCCAAAGTAGTCGTAGATTTGATTTAATGGACGTTGTGTACCGTTGTGTGTATGAAAACAATAATTTTTTTTTCGTAATTTTGTACATTTTCGTGAATATTTCACCATTGAGTGTGAGGATTGGTACAAAGTTGGCATTTTCTGTTGGGGATATGTATTCTCAATATAATTCAGCATGATATTTATGATTCTCACCCTACTAAGGCGAATAAGAATGAGAAATATGGAGCTGGGTCGAATTTTTTTTTTCATCAAAAAAACGCTATAACTAAAAAAGCTCAACTCGGATTCACGGGGACTTTTCACACTTTATCCGCAATGTGTGTCCCGGAAACATATAAAAAAATCAGCTTTCTCCGATTTTTTTCCTTACTTTCTCATTTTTATGTCTAATGTGCCTGGACTAAAAAGCAAAGCTTCTCTTTCGACCATTTTGGATGGTGCACTAATGGAATTGATGAAGAGAAAGGCGTCTTCGAACGTGAAGTGTCGATTTTACGAGAACGCGAGCGACATTCCGGATCCCAGGGAATTGAAATCGGAAAATAAGAATCTCATGATTTTCGACGATCTACTTATGGACAGACAGAACTGATGCAAATCGTATTATGTTAGGGGTCGTCACAGCAACGTGGACTGTTTCTACCTATCTCAGAATTATTTTCGACTGCCCAGACAGACAATAAGGGAGAACGCTAATTTCCTGTGTCTCTTTCGCCAGGATCTCAAGAATCTCAATCACATCTACGGAGATCATGTCACAAATGACATGAGCAGAGAAGAATTCAGGAGATTCTGCAAAAGGGTTTGGGATGGAGGACTTCACAATTTCGTTGTGATCGATTTGACTAGCGAATTTAATTGCGGAAAATATCGGAGCAGATTCAACAAGTTTTATGTTTCCGATGATAATAAAATAGAAAGCGAAACAAAAAAAAATTAGAAAATAATAAATCATCAATAATTTAGTTTTAAAAATAAATAAAAATTAAAAACAAATAATGTTCGAACAAGGAGAATTGTTGGAACTGATAGCCGAGAATACGGCTGCAAAACAGTCCATTCAAATCGTGGTGAGTGGCGATTCGACTCGATTCGGGACGAAATTTGAACCTTCCATCGAATTGAATAGAGAGAAAAGATATGAGATGGCGTTGGTGAATCTGGAGACTTATTTTTCTTTTCCCAACGTCACCGAAAAGAATAACTCGTTCAAGTATTCCAATGGAGTGGATTGGTTGGAGATTTGAATTCCCAAAGGAAGTTACGACATAGAACAATTACATTCAGATGCGAATGAAGACGGATGGAAAAGGAAGCAACAAGATCAGACTCGCTCCCAACCCTAATACCCTACAGACGATGTTGGATTTGGAAGATAATTTTCGAGTGGATTTCAACACGAATGATTCGATAGGCAAGATGTTGGGATTCAATCGAAAGATGTATTGAGGCCACGCGATGTCCGAAAATACGGTCGACATTCTCGCCATCAATAGTATTCTAGTGAATGTCGATGTGATTGCCAGAAGCTACGTGAATGGTAGCGTGCAACCGATGATCTATTCCTTCTTTCCAAATGCGTCGCCGAGTTATAAGATCGTGGAACGACCTCGAAATTTAGTTTATCTACCGGTGATTTTAGACACGTTGTATAGTCTCAAAACCACCTTGATGGATCAAAATGGTGAGCTGTTAGATCTTCGCGGAGAGAGGGTGATGATACAATTTCACATAAGAGAAATATAAAAAAGCAAAAAAAAAAAATATATATTGTGTATATATATAAATAAGAAAATAAAATAAACGCAATATTAATTTACAAAAATTATTTAATATATATAATTATCATTAAACAAAAAAAAAACAATTGAACAAAATATATTTTAAAAGAAAAAGAAATATGGTTGAATACATGGTTAAAAACATGAATATATCTGAAGGACAGAGGAAGAAACTTGAGAGAGTGTTAAATCAAGGTGAGACGGTGAGATTCAAATTCACTCACAAAGATCTGGCGAGTGGTGGTCGGGATTCGATCGCCTGGACCAGAAGTCAAATCAAAAGGATGGAGAAAGTGATTCAGGATGGAAGAGGGTTGATGGTGAGATTGAGTCCCACTCAATTGAGATACAATTTGAGAATGAAAGGCGGTTTCCTACCGCTATTGACAGGACTAATTAAATTACATATATATCTATCAAGGGATCATTGGTTTCAATATCTAGGCATCAAATGCGGAGTGTCCAATACTGAACAGAGCAAATTGTGCAATGGACAGACCTGGAATGCGGAATTAAACAGCATTTCCTGATGAAAGTCGTTCAAGGCTATTTTGCATCAAATTAAAGAGCATTGTCTGTACATAAAGACCTGGAATGCGGAATTAAACAGCGTTTCCTGATGAAAGTCGTTCAAGGCTATTTTGCATCAAATTAAAGAGCGTTGTCTGTACAATACAAATTTGTTTATGAGTACACAGCAAGGGCGTGCACACATTACATGCCAATGCATCTTGAGTGTAGGCGAACACCACATTATGTGATTTAATCGAACATGGAAATTGAAACAATGATGCTATAATACGGTATTTGAATGAGAAAAGTCGATGCCGTTTGAATTTAGGTTTAGGGGGTATGGTTAATATTTCACGCGTTTCACCAGTTCATTATGGAATAAATGACTATTGTTATATATCATTATAAAGCCACTGCTTTTCTGCAATTTTTGATATATAATTTAACTCCCAAAGTAGTCGTAGATTTGATTTAATGGACGTTGTGTACCGTTGTGTGTATGAAAGCAATAATTTTTTTTCCGTAATTTTGTACATTTTCGTGAATATTTCACCATGGAGTGTGAGGATTGGTACAAAGTTGGCATTTTCTGTTGGGGATATGTATTCTCAATATAATTCAGCACGATATTTATGATTCTCACCCTACTAAGGCGAATAAGAATGAGAAATATGGAGCTGGGTCAAATTTTTTTTTTCATCAAAAAAACGCTATAACTAAAAAAGCTCAACTCGGATTCGCAGGGACTTTTCACACTTTATCCGCAATGTGTGTCCCGGAAACATATAAAAAAATCAGCTTTCTCCGATTTTTTTCCTTACTTTCTCATTTTTATGTCTAATGTGCCTGGACTAAAAAGCAAAGCTTCTCTTTCGACCATTTTGGATGGTGCAGCAATGGAATTGATGAAGAGAAAGGCGTCTTCGAATGTGAAGTGTCGATTTTACGAGAACGCGAGCGACATTCCGGATCCCAGGGAATTGAAATCGGAAAATAAGAATCTCATGATTTTCGACGATCTGCTTATGGACAGACAGAACTGATACAAATCGTATTATGTTAGGGGTCGTCACAGCAACGTGGACTGTTTCTACCTGTCTCAGAATTATTTTCGACTGCCCAGACAGACAATAAGGGAGAACGCTAATTTCCTGTGTCTCTTTCGCCAGGATCTCAAGAATCTCAATCACATCTACGGAGATCATGTCACAAATGACATGAGCAGAGAAGAATTCAGGAGATTCTGCAAAAGGGTTTGGGATGGAGGACTTCACAATTTCGTTGTGATCGCTTTGACTAGTGAATTTAATCGCGGAAAATATCGGAGCAGATTCAACAAGTTTTATGTTTCCGATGATAATAAAATAGAAAGCGAAACAAAAAAAAATTAGAAAATAATAATAAATCATCAATAATTTAGTTTTAAAAATAAATAAAAATTAAAAACAAATAATGTTCGAACAAGGAGAATTGTTGGAACTGATAGCCGAGAATACGCCTGCAAAACAGTCCATTCAAATCGTGGTGAGTGGCGATTCGACTCGATTCGGGACGAAATTCGAACCTTCCATCGAATTGAATAGGGAGAAAAGATACGAGATGGCGTTGGTGAATCTGGAGACTTATTTTTCCTTTCCCAACGTCACCGAAAAGAATAACTCGTTCAAGTGTTCCAATGGAGTGGATTGGTTGGAGATTTGAATTCCCAAAGGAAGTTACGACATAGACGATTTGAACAATTACATTCAGACGCGAATGAAGACGGATGGAAAAGGAAGCAACAAGATCAGACTCGCTCCCAACCCTAATACCCTACAGACGATGTTGGATTTGGAAGATAATTTTCGAGTGGATTTCAACACGAATGATTCGATTGGCAAGATGTTGGGATTCAATCGAAAGATGTATCGAGGCCACGCGATGTCCGAAAATACGGTCGACATTCTCGCCATCAATAGTATTCTAGTGAACGTCGATGTGATTGCCAGAAGCTACGTGAATGGTAGCGTGCAACCGATGATCTATTCCTTCTTTCCAAATGTGTCGCCGAGTAATAAGATCGTGGAACGACCTCGAAATTTAGTTTATCTACCGGTGATTTTAGACACGTTGTATAGTGTCAAAACCATGTTGATGGATCAAAATGGTGAGCTGTTAGATCTTCGCGGAGAGAGGGTGATGATACAATTTCACATAAGAGAAATATAAAAAAGCAAAAAAAAAAAATATATATTGTGTATATATATAAATAAGAAAATAAAATAAACGCAATATTAATTTACAAAAATTATTTAATATATATAATTATCATTAAACAAAAAAAAAACAATTGAACAAAATATATTTTAAAAGAAAAAGAAATATGGTTGAATACATGGTTAAAAACATGAACATATCTGAAGGACAGAGGAAGAAACTTGAGAGAGTGTTAAATCAAGGCGAGACGTTGAGATTCAAATTCACTCACAAAGATCTGGCGAGTGGTGGTCGGGATTCGATCGCCTGGACCAGAAGTCAAATCAAAAGGATGGAGAAAGTGATTCAGGATGGAAGAGGGTTGATGGTGAGATTGAGTCCCACTCAATTGAGATACAATTTGAGAATGAAAGGCGGTTTCCTACCGCTATTGACAGGACTCACCGCAAAAGCATTGCCCATTCTCGGGAAGACTCTTGGCATGCGAGCTCTCTCAGGACTTGCGAGTTCGGTAGTTGAGAAATTAATGGGTGGCGGTGGACTGTTTTTGAAGAAGGGAGGAGCCGTGTGTTGTGTTGACACAGTCGACAGTAAAGGATTGTATCTAGAACCTGTGAGAGGTGGCAACCTTTTTACTGGAAACAGTCTCTATCTGAAGAGAGGACAGAATGTCATGCGACTCGGTATGGATTTGCTGTTTGGTGAGGATTCGCCGTTTAAGAATATACCACTTTTGAGTATGTTATTATAAAGTAAAAAAAAAAAATATATATATAGAGTATAAAAAATAATATAATATATATAAAGTATAAAAAATAATATGAAAAAAATAGATGAAAAATGATTTCGATGGCTTTTTTTTTTTTTTGGACGATAATGATGAATATCACGGGAAAGAATTGGAAAAAGAAGTGGAAAAACAATTGGACGCTAATGATGGATATCTCAGGAAAGAACTGGAAAAAGAAGTGGAAAAAAATTGGGATAGATTGTGGAAATTGAAAAGAGGAGGAAATAACCGTTCTTCACCACCACCTTTTATGAGTGTTGGCAAGAGATGCACCACATTCGTTCATAATTATGATAATGAACAAATGTGTTATTATAAAAAACGTAATATATCAAAAAGAAAAGAAGAACCAATGATGAAAGTGGAGAAAAAGGGAAACGTTATTACAATATATATGAGCAATAGTGAAGAAGAAGGAGGAAAAAAAAAGTAATGAAATCTAGAGAGATTGAACATCTCTAGATCACATTACTTTTTTTCTTTTTTTTCCTTCTTCTTCACTAATTGATCTCTCTATTGTTTTTTTATATTTTCAAGTCCGTTATTAACATGTTAACGGTCGTCTCTTCTCCTTTTTCGCATATGTGTTGAATGTTTATCTTTACTTTTACGAGTGTTTTTACTTCAGTCAAAACGCTCTCACCACCCGATTTGTTCACGAGTTCGTGATAGATTTTTGGATATATGTAACTTCTGTAGGGTAATGACAGATTGCTCTTGTCGAATTCTCTGTCTTTGGTGATGATGATATTCTGTAGATCGCTTTCGTACTCGTAAAACAAATCAAGCGTGGCTTCATCCAATTTCAAAGGCATGCTATATTTGTCGTAATTGTGCTTTAAGTCCTTTGTCTTGACCTCGTTCAGTTCGATGGCATCGTGTTGTTGTAATCTATAAATTTTACAACCGAGTTTCTTGCACGTTTTGAATCGTTTCAATTTCAGTTCGCATCTTTTAGGTGTTGTCATGATCGATTATTTTTTTTTGGGTTTTATGAATTATTGCAAATAATAATATATACTTTTGAATTTTGCGTTTTTGTGTTAAATAATAATTTTTGTAAAAAAGTTTTTTTTTCTCTCTAGATATATATACAGAAAGTTTTTAAATTTAATTTTCTTTAATGTGAAATTTTTTGTAAAAGTTTTTTTCTCTATATATATACAAAAAGGTTTCAATTTTAATTTCCTTTATTTTTTTGTCGTATTAATTCAATTTTTTCCATGTTAAGGAAAATAAAAAAAATCGATTAATCTCACAAAAAAATATTTTTTGAGGGAATTAAAAACATATATATAAAGACTATTTTAAAAACTTATTTACAAAAAAATTATTATTTAAACAAAAAATTCAAAATATATTCTTACAAATAAAGCAAACAAATAAAAAAAATCGAAAATTTAGATAAGTATACCATACCTCAGTTAAACGAGATTTGTAAAGAATTAAAAATTCCAAATTTCAGAAATCATAGAAACAAATCAAAAAAAATTAAAGGCATACAGGAGTATCATTCGCGAGGCGATGGAAAGAAAAAAATTGAAAGATTGAAAGTGAACAAACTTAAACAGACTTGAATTGTGAAAAAAAATAAGCCGATGGCAGTAACAACTGACGATAGAAAACGAAATGCAGAGCATGATGAAAAACTTAGAGAGATCATACGTGAGGAGTTAGGTAGTTTGCTCGATGAAAAGGGAAACAAAATGCCAATAGCAATGACGTCAAAAAACGTTCTGGTTGCAAAAAATGAGAAGAAAAAGGTGGCAAAGGGAATCGAAATGTCGACGTCAAAAACAAAAAACGTTCGGGTTGCGAAAAATAAGAAGATGACCAAACGAAAAGCTGTTGAAGAACTGCAAGTTTAAAAAAAATGAAAATAAAAAAAACGAAAACGAGTGATGCAGTTCAGAATCGAGACAAACGACGTATATTGAATGAAATTCGATGAGCAATCGACGAAGGGAGAGGAGAAGAATATGTAGGATGAATCATCATGAAAGCATTTCAATCAAATCCCATAGAACGGGAGAGTGTGATCAAAGGCATTTTTAAAACTTTCGACGTGGTTCCCTCGTTCAAGAAAGTCGATCCGAAATTGTTTATGGAACGGGTGAAGAAAAATGTATTGGATTTGTTTCGTGAACACATGGACGTGGGACTAAAAATTATGATGATACTCCATTGCACGATGAATAAAATCGACATGAACTCCGGCAAGAGCATCGTGAGAGATACATATTTCAGATCTGGCGTCCAACCCATATTTCGAGGTTCAGATTTATCGGACGTTTTCGAAATGATGAAAGACAAGATGTTGACGTCTCTCATGAATTATCAACATAGAGGTAGTAATTGGACGTTCAAAGAGGTGTTGAATCTCGAAATTCATGTGACCAAACACGATTTGTTGAAAGCATCTTCCTACGTGGAATTACCGTATTTCTTAGCTAAAAAAAACGCCATGGTCAACATGAGAAATAGAGACGATCAGTGTTTTAAATGGGCAGTCACCTCTGCTTTATACCCCGACAAAATCCACCCTGAGAGAGTTTCTCATTACGAGGAGACTTATAAAAATCTCGATTGAACTGGAGTGACTTTTCCAATGCCGTTAAAAGACATCGGACGTTTTGAGGATCAAAATCCCACTGTAGCGGTGAACGTCTTGGGATACAACGAGGAAAAATGAACGATCTGTCCTCTCAGACAGACTTCATATCTCGGAAGAGAAAAGACAATTATGTTGTTATTGATTTCGAACGGTGACAATCGTCATTATTGTTGGGTTACAAATCCAAGTCGATTACTGTGGAGACAGAGTAGTAAACATAAAGAAAAGATATATTTATGTTGCAACTGCATGAATGCATTTCGCAGCGAAAAATCGTTAGCGAAACATCAGGAATATTGCAATGAAAATCAAGGCGTTGCTGTCGAAATGCCCAAACCCAACACCATCATGAACTTTCACGATCACAATAGAAGGTTAAAAGTGCCATTCGTCATGTATGCCGATTTCAAATGCTTCACCGTGAAAATGAGTTACTGCCAACCCGACGCTCTTCAAAGTTATGTCGAAAGATATCAAAAACACATTCCTTCGGGCTATTGCATTTATGTGAAATGCGCTTTCGACTCACAACACGACATGGTGTGAAGACGACGACGTGGCTCAAAGATTCGTGGAAGAGTTAGAATCGAAAATTCAAATTTTATATGACAAATTCAAAACTCCAACGAAAATGATCATCACACAAGAGCAGCAGGACGAAAATAACAGAGCCACTGAATGTCACATATGCAGACAATCATTTGACGAGAATTCACAGGAAAATAAGAAGGTCAGAGACCACGATCATTACACGGGTCTGTATCGCAGTCTGGCCCACAGCAAGTGTAATTTAACATATCAAGACACCACTTTCTATCCGGTGATATTTCACAATCTCTCGGGTTACGACAGTCATCTGTTCGTGAAAAATCTCAGAACCTCCCATGAAGAATCAAACTGCATAGCGAACAGTGAAGAAAGATACATTTCCTTCACGAAATGGAAGGTCGTGGAGAAGAAAAGAGTAATTGACAGAGAGACATTGGAAGAAGAAACAAAATCCATTCGTAGAGCCATACGTTTCGTCAACAGTTTTAAATTTATGTCGACCGCTCTGGAAAAATTAGTCGATAACATGAGCGAGGATAAATTTAAAATCATGAGTGAACACTTCAGAAAACGAGTAGACATCATGTTGAGGAAAGGAGTCTATCCTTACAATTACATGAACGATCTAAAGAGATTCGACGACACCGCACTACCTTCGAAAGAAGATTTTTATTCGAAATTATACGAATCCAACATTTCCGACGAGGATTACGAACACGCCAAAAACGTGTGGAAATCGTTCAATATGAAAACCATGAGAGATTATCATGATCTCTATCTGAAGACCGATGTTCTGCTCCTGGCAGACGTGTTCGAAAATTTTCGAGACGTCTGTCGTCGAAATTACGATCTGGATCCTGCTTGGTATTTCACTGCACCCGGTCTGGCGTGGGACACTTTGTTGAAGACCACCAAAGTCCAATTGGAATTATTATCCAACATGGACATGTTGCTCATGTTCGAAAAGGCCACGAGAGGTGGCGTCTCGATGATCTCCCACATATATTCTGAAGCCAACAATCCCTACATGAATGAAGGTTTCGATTCAGAATGATTGAATAAATACATACAGTATTGGGATGCTAATAATCTGTATGGTTGGGCCATGAGTCATCCTTTACTGATTGGAAATTTCAAATGGGTGATGGAACCAGAAGAGATGCAAAAATGGAGAGACTATCCTTGCATTTTTAGAAGTCGATTTGAACGATCCAGAAGAGTTACACGACCTACACAACGATTATCTGCTGGCTCCCTAATGAATGGAACCAGTCGAAGGAGATGACGAAAAACTCATTCCCAATTTATATAACAGATGTAAGTATGTCGTCTACAGTGAGAGTTTGAAACAATACATCGATCATGGGATGAAATTCCTTGACATACATCGCGTCATTCGATTCAATGAAGAGCCTTGGATGAAAAAATACATCGATCTCAACACGAATCTCAGAATTCGAGCCGAGAATGATTTCGAAAAAGATTTCTTCAAACTCATGAACAACTGCGTGTATGGTAAATCAATGGAAAACATCAGGAAGAGAACCGACATTCGACTCATCACATCCGACAAAAGAGCTAAAAATTTAGTGAGGAAACCCAATTACAGACACCGAACCATATTTGACGAAAATCTAGTGGCCGTCCACATGCAAAAGACGCACCTGAAGTTCGACAAACCGTATTATCTCAGACCGATCATCTTAGATATCAGCAAGCAATTGATGTACGAGTTTCACTATGATTACATCAAACAGAAATTCAGCGAAAAAGCCAAACTATTGTTCACCGACATGGACAGTTCGGTTTACGAGATAGAGATGAAAGACGTCAACCGAGATATATCTCCAGACGTGGCTGCATGGTTCGACATGAGCAATTATCCCATCGATCACTTGTCCAACATTCAATCGAACGACAACAAGAAGATGTTGAGTAAATTTAAGGACGAGAGTGTCGGTAAACAAATCGTTGAATTCGTGGGTTTGAGACCCAAACTGTACACTTATCACCTAGAAGGCGAAGAGATCAAGAAGTGCAAATGAGTTAAAGAGTGCGTGGTGAAGAAAAACATCTCTTTCCGGGAGTATAAAGATTGTCTGTTCGGAAGTGGACCAGTGTACAAGATTTACCTAACAAACCCCTATCCAACATCGATCTGTTGAATGTGGCGAAGGACTTGAAAATCAAAGATTTTCGAGGTGTGTTTTCCAGAGATGCCTTGACAAAGAGAAGATCTCAATGACGACAGTCGGAATGCAGAATTTTAAATCTGGACGATTTATCGGGCGAAGGCACTCACTGGTTGGCGTGGTTCAAGAACGGGAAGAAGAAGAATTATTATTTCGACAGCTACGGAATCTCGCTGCCGAAAGAAATAAACAACTATTTTGACAAATCAGTGGTTCGTTACAACACGGAACGAGTGCAATCGCCGGATCAAGTGTTTTGCGGTCACCTGTGTCTCTACATTCTCAAGAGATGGTCAGAAGGAGATTGGTTTCAAGACATTCTCAACGATTTACATTGGAGAGAGATTTTTATTTATAGTATGTAGATAAAGGTAAAAAATTATTTAAAAAAAAAACTTAATCGAATAAAACAAAAAATAAAATAAGCGAAAAAAATAATTCATTCTTAAAACTACGTTGAAATATATTTTTAAAAAACCAAAAACATGCCAGTCAATAAATTTGGTAGGAGTGATGACGAAAGTCACCCCAAAAAGAAGAGGAAGACGCTCGAAGTCGGCAATGGTTACGATGTTGCCAACTTGGACGAGCATTACGTTCAGAGATACGAACCTCAAGAGGAACCTTTGAACATGATTGATAACAAGCTCTACAATCTTCCCGAGCCAATAGATCTTGCAGATGCGGTGACTACAAAATACATTGACAGTGGGAACGCGGATTTCAAATGAATCATGCTAGATAATTACGTGGATAAATCCATGACCGACGATCTTGATCTGAAATCCAAACGTTTGGTGAACGTTGCGAATCCCATAGATTCCACCGATGCCGCGACCAAGAAATACGTGGACGACTCTCATGCACGATTCAGCAAACACCTGAGAAGTAGATACGTTCAGAAAACAATGCAATCGGAATTGAACGCCAATTCTAACAAGATAACGAACGTGGCCACTCCCACGAATCCCAAGGACGTGGCGCCCAAACACTATGTAGACCTGAAGCAAAGAAAGTCTGACAAACGAGAAATGAAATCGGATCTGAATGCGGGATTCAACAAGATATTGAATCTGTCGAAGATCGACAACGTGGACAAGGACTCCACCACGGTCAACAAGAGCTACGTGGATTCCACCATGATACGATCTCAAGAATACATAAAATCGCAAGTGGAAATCTCTACCTGAACAAACAATCCGGCGGAACCATGGAGGGCGGCATCAACATGAACGGTCAGAATTTATTCGGTCTCGATCACAATCCCAAATTCGATTCCTGCGTGGTCAGCAGGCAGTACATGGATGACAACTCAGTCTGGAGAAAGGGCGACATCATGGAAGGTAAACTAGACATGGGTGGACACATGCTCACGAATCGTGTGGGCCGAGGAGAGCGGTGCGTTAGAGGGAAAGCCAAATGGTCTTTTGGAAATGGAGGTAGTGGATCACAACATGGTCAGGTGGGATATCCCATGGTGATGGGAGGCAAAATCATTCGAATGGGTCTGGCTTCCACAGATTTGAATAACAGGGTGGTCGTCAATCTCATGGTGAACAGAGTGGAGAGCGATAGGAGATACAGCATCGAAAAGACTGAGAATCAACACTCGAATGTCAGCACGTTCGGCACGCCTCTCAAATTGAATGTCGGAGACAGGATTAATTTCATTATGAAAACCAATAATCCCGAAGCCACCACTTCCGTGGTGAGCCTACTGATCAAACTAGATCCTCTGAACAAACAGTGAACATGTGGAAATAATTAATTAAAAATAATGAGTAATTATTAAAAAACAAAAAAAAATAAAAAGTAATGAGATTTAGAAAGATGTTCAATCTCTCTAGATCTCATTACTTTTTTTTTTTTTTGGTTTTAATACGTTCTTTACCTTTCATTTTTTGTAATTATTTTTTTTTTTAATTTTTATTTATATTTTTTTTTCTTTCTTTCCTTTTTTTTTTTTTTCTTCACACACACACGTCTCTCATCGAACGATCGACATCTTATTTCCATCTGATTCGAATTGTAATTATCTGACAGGACCAGGGCAAAGGACTCGGTTTTTCTCGTCACGTTCTTGTCGAACTGCATTTTAACCTGAATGTCTAAGACGCTACTCTTGAGTCATTCGCTCTGTTTACTGATGTCAAATACGAACATGGGATATATCAACTTGTATTCGGTGGGAGATATATTAGGGTTGCTCATCAATTCGTCCGGACCGTGATACTTCTTTCTAAAATCTGTGGCATCGCCGTACAGTCTGGAGAAATCATTCTTGTTGAACGATGCATTGTAATCGATTGCTGGATATCTCGTGGCGTTCAGAAACACTTGCATGTTTCTCAAATTGCAGTGATCGAACAGCGATGCGTTTCTTTCTTGAGACCCGTCCCTGTCAGTCTGAAACGCGACCACAATGAAACGTGGTCTCTCGGAAGCAGATTTCATGGTCAATCTACAAATGAAGTGGTTTGTGGAAAGCGGAATGCTAGCCGTGTCACACTGTCTCATTCTAAATCCCACGGATAATTTACTCTTAGATTCTATGATCTTGTAGAGATGCATTTTTTCCATGGTCGAAGGCTGCACGTGCGGAATGAACCACGATATCTTGTGTAGAGTTAACTCAGAGTCTCACTATCGCGTTGTCGTCTCCCTTTCGAATCAACGTTAGATTGTGTTTGAATCCGTACATAATCTTGTTGTAATCATCCGCAAATCCGAAGATGTGTTTCAAAGGTATCCTGAATGAAAAGGCTCCTTTGGGTCTGGACGTAGTCGAATATCGCGACGGCGCCGACGCTGGCGGGGCCGACGCTGGCGGGGCCGACGGTGTCTTTCACCCACAACTGATTAAGTCCCCTGGATTTCGAAAAATCATCCAGATACGTCAAGAGTCAGAACATCGTGGTGGCCTGACCGGGATGAAACACGGATTCTATCTCTTTTTCCGGACAGCCAGAAAGTTATTGGCTAGAGTGACCTTGTTGTCGATGGCGTATTCGGTCCTCTCTTCCTTGGTGAGACATCCCTGCACCACTATGTAACTCTCGACAGGATGAACAAATAGATCTTGGGTTTCGACATTGGTTCTTATCTCTCCCGCATTTTTCAAACTCGTTCCGGTTATTGGTTCGTATTTGTGTACCTCGTATTCCTCAATGCTTTCGTCTTTCGGCATGCCTTGTGCAATATCTAGGATATTTATCATTTTGAAGGTTTTGTTGTTTTTTTTTGTTTATTAATTCGTTTGCTTTTTTTCTAAAAATAGTTTTTAATTATTTATTATTATTTTTTTTCCTTTATATATATGTGTGTAAACAAGAAAAATGTTAAAAGAGAGTAAATATATATTTTTGTATTATTAAAACTTCGTCTTCTGCAATTGTTGTTCATAAAACTTTGCGATGATCTCTTCACCATCCAAAGCTTCGATTTCATAAGTCACCGGATTGGTGTGAAATATTCTGATTATCATGAAGATTTCCGTGGTCCATCGAGGAATGTAACCCTTTTTGAAGTGCTTCTTATAAGCGTAGATTCTCACTCGATCGCCGACCGCAAATTTCGGCGGTCTAGACTCCTTCCTGATCTTAGATCTCTCGGGATATAGATTCGCGTACACCCGTTTTTCGTTTCGAGGATCGCTAGCTTCTGTGGGGGTCATCTTGATCGATCTGTGTCACGTGTTGTTGTAATCTTCGACCAGACCGTTCAGAGCGTATATGTATTTCTTGGTCGGATTTGCCGTGAAGTACCTGTGCACCTTTTCCTTCATCGTTCGATTCCAACATTCCACGACGCTGGCTTTCTCTTCATTTTCGATCGAGTAGAGGTTGACCAACCAACGAAACATTCTTGTTGTAGAATTCCTTCCCCTTGTCCACCCACAATTTATTCATTTTTTTTGAAGACGAGTTGAACACGCTCTTCAGAGCCTCGGCGACGCAAGGTCCTTCTTTATTCTTCAAGGCTCTGATCCAACCATATTTGGAAAACACGTCGATGACCATCAATAGATATTTGATGCCCTCGTTCCACCTCGAAGACGATCTCATGTCTACCATGTCGGGGGACCAAATGTCGTCCAAACCCTTCACGAACACCCTTCTCTTTCGAAATTTGTGCACAATGGGCTTGTGTAACTCCTCATCCAATTCGCTCGTCAATAATCGCTTCTTCTTCTTTTCCGAGATGCTTTTTTTTTAATGCCCCATCCGAATCAACGTTTTCTACCGATCACTTTGCTGACCAGCGAACGTTCGAACTTCTCTCTCCTGGTCAGATTCGATACGTCTCTCAATTTCACCAACATGTTTTTGTCGCAAACGTCATTGCGAGTCTTGGTGTCGAGATGTCTGGCGTAGCACAAATTGTGATCATACGTGGCTGTATCCACCCTATTCACGGGTTTGCTCCAAAATTTTGGAGTTAGATCGGCATTGTGTCTCTTGTTCAATTTCGTTCCGGGTCCCATGAAACTGTGACCCGGCAGATGCATTTGGAAAGGTAGATTATTGATCATTTTATTTGCGACGCCTTTGCCTCTCATCATTTTTTTTTTTGACGAATTGAGTCTTGATCGAACCACACACCTTGCAAATTCCGCGAAGCATCTGTCTGTCGTTTTTAGTTCGTACTTCTCGAGAATTACCCGTCTCGGTTACTCTCTTACATTTTACGCAATACATTTTTTTTATAGGGTTATTTAAATAATTTCGTATTTAATTTTTTTATATATAAATTTACTATTTTTTTAAAAAAAATTCTATTCTTATTATATATATATTATTTTCAGTCGCTGCTCTTGAGTTCTATCAACTTACCGAATTCCTCCCTGGCCTCTTTCCTCCCACTTTCAACGAGAGAATCCTTCATCTCTTCCTTGATGATCTGACGAGTCTTGATTCTCATGGCTTCTTTGACGGCCTTGTATTTCGTTTTCTCACTCAATATCATGAAGTATTCGCCATCTAATATCCTACCGTCTTTCAATGCCATCGAGATCATTTCGGATATCGTGTCGATCTTGGAGTCAGCCAAGACGCGAATCTTTGCGTGTTTCCTAGCCTTCAGATATATTTTCCTATTCCAAAAGTTTCCGACTGTGCTAAACAATCTGGTGGCGAGAGCCACTCCTTCTATGGTCAACATGATCGGAAGGCTGGCCGCGGTCAACAACAATCTGATGCTGGCCGCGTGTAAACCCTTGGAAATCGTGATGAGTGTCGTGTCGACCGCGTTGACGAATTTCATGAGTATTTCTTCTTGATAGAACGACGAGAGTCTCTCTCTCTCTCTCGTCAGATACAATTGGATTCTACTGATAGGTTATGACCCCTCGTTGGAACGAGGAACGAGCTCATAACCTATGTTTTTGAGACAAAAAATGAAAAAAATAATGAAAATTAATTATCGATTTTTGTGAATCGCGCTGGCCTGTTTTGACCGTTACGTTAGGTAAAGGGTTAAGAATATTGATAGCGAGCGAAAGCGATCCGAAGGATCGCTTGCTTCAAGGATCGCTTGCTTCGCAAGCTATTAAGCAGCACGTATGTACCGTTTGTATGAACTCAAAGCCAAGCTAATCTGAAAGGCATCAACTTCAACATTTTTCAACAGAAGTGTTATTCATGGACTCTGACATGTTTGCGCATGGCGGAAATTGACATTCGCAATTGAAGAAATGATTTATTTATCGAAGAACGATACTACATTTTGGCAGTATATTTATGTGGCTACTAACAGTTGGTAATAGTAACAATAAATGCTACACGCTATTTGTGAAAAAATAAAAATGAACGCAGCAATTTCCGTAACTCCTCGGATAAATTCCGGAAAACAACGACGCCATAAATAGTTATTAAAGAATTATTTTTGCATGTGTCGTCTGCTTTTCAGGTTAGGTAAAGGGATAAATATGACGAGCAAGCAACAGTCAAGCCTCCCCAAACAGCAACTACAGAAGGGCGATAGTTTCGAAACAAATGAAGCATATCAAACTATGTACACAAATGAATTAGAATCAATGCTTTCTACCTTAACGAAGCTGATTGATGTAAGTATTCTGCACACAGGGCAGGTCATGTCTGTTGTTTTGGCCCACTTGGACATTCAAATGGCACCCTTGGCAGCTGTCATTGCTCGTGCAACCCCAGAAATGATCACAGATAATACCAAATGAGGAAGTTTGGTAGTTTTCCCATTTTTAGTATATCAATCTCATCTCCTTTTACCAATTTGACACAGATCTCATACAAAATGGCAGAGAATTGTGGGGGTATGGTCACAGCAGACTCACAAAAGCCACATTGAACATTCTTCATTTTACATTGATGCACTCTCTCGTGACTCCATACTTGTTCTTCTGAACTGTGTGGATTTGGGTGAACTTCATAAAAGGTAAACAAACACAAGAAAAATGGTAGCTCTTTTGAAATTTAGACATCCTATATTACAATTAGTCTTGCTGTCCGTTCCTTCCAAGAATGAGAAAAAGATTCCTTCGAGATCTGTACTAGAAGGATTGCAGAATTTAAATATTCAGTAAATTTAAGGTATTTTATTGTATAGTATCTGGTCTCTTACTTATGCCATAGCAGACTTTCAGGCAGTGTCTTCTGCCACATGGTAACGGTTCCATGTCCAATATTATTTTCCACAAAATCTGTTTCATTCCAAAAAAATGATAAATAATTTATTGAGGTTATTCCTTTCTGACCTTTTCTGGACTTTGGAGAAAATTACCTGAAATTTAATCAAAGTTAGGTTGGACGTCACCTTAACATTCGTATCAAGTTCTTTCATCAAATCTGAATAAATTATACAATGGTATCTGTGCTGCCACAGTACGCACCCTTCGTTTGCAACCCTGACGTCCGAGCTGTTCGATGAGGCAAAATGGTTATCGCGTCTGAAGACCCTGTTCATAGCATACGGAATCGACAATGATCAAGGTCAAAAAGCTCACGTTTGCAGGTAACATTTTAAATGACTTTGTTGACACATTTACTATGGAACAACTGGAACAGGGTGAAAATTAAACTCATTTTTTAAAATTGTGTGAGGCAATCACAGGACATCTCAACCCGCAAAGCAACGATGAATTCCAGAGGTATCTCTTTCGCCATACTGAACGGAAAACTGACGACATAGACGAATTTTATTCGGAACTTAAATAAGTCGCAGCTATTTGTGCATTTTATGACCTTGATTCAGAGGTGAAATCTCAATTAATCACAGGTTACAAATCAACTAAGGTGCACGAAAACGGCCTTTCAAATCCAAAGATGACTCTGAACGACTTACTGATTTATGCTCGTACACTTCAGCTTACCACGGCACAAGCTAAGCTCATGGCGACGCCCGAAATTCATCGTCCTCATTCACCGGGACAAACGAACCCACCACGCCGTCGTTCAGCGAGTTACGCTTTTCGGACAAGTATGATAATCGTCCTCAACGTACGAGTCAACAAACATGTCGGAATTGTGGAGGTCAATGGCCACACAAGGGAGGTCTACGCGGTTGCCTTGCACACAACAAGTGCTGCAATTCATGTCAAAAACTCTATCATATTGCTACAATGTGTCGTTCTAGTCAGCCTTCGTCAACAAAGCCACGACCCCCAAACAGACTTTCTGTAAATCTAAAATTCACCATGTTGGATTGAATGAAGAAACAACCGCCGTTAATTCCGAAAGACGGTGTACCAATTCTGAGGAAAGTGAATATGTGTTCACAGCTTATAATAACGGAAACTTACCACATTCTACGATCAATGTTCGAGACCGTCCATTTCAGTTTTCAGCTGATTCTGCCGCTTCGGTTAACTTGTTATCGCTTCGTGATTTTGATTTGCTCAATCCAAGACCAACTCTCCAACAAACTCACAAGACAATCAACGCACATTCGAGTCAAAATCCCATCCCAGGGTTAGGAACGTTTCATGCAGATCTAAACTATTTGGATACAAGCATCACAGGAATCATCTGTGTCGTACCAGGCAGTTAACGACCCATCCTGATCAGGGAAGCAAGCAAAGCCCTGAACCTACTCACAGAAGTTAATCACGTCATTCATATCGTATTCAGGGGATCTGATGAAGCAAGCAATATCCCGATCTTTTACGGGGTTAGGCTTATTAACCCTTTGAACCCGGGTGGTATCTTCCATGTCAGTTCAATGGCAGCAACTGGAAGAGTTCATATTCATTATTTGGGGGTAGAGCCTTAAACAACAATAAATAAATACCTTTTTCTATATAGTGTCCGGAGAATGGATTATAAAACATTGTACCTCTAATGCTTTTGTCTGGATGGCCAATTATTTCAGCACACAACTTAACCGCAACGTTGTTTGTTAGTTATGGGAAGGCTCTGTCGAACAACTACGTTTCCCCAACAAGTCTTCAACATTAACCCTTTAACCCTGGTGGTATCTTCCATGTCAGATCAATGACAGGAATTGGAAGAGTCCATATTCATTATTTGGGGAGAGAACAATTAATACTTTCAACGTGCAGCCTTGTGGCTGCACCTTGAAAATATTGATTGATCTACCCCACACATTCACTTAGCAGCCATACAACTTTTGAAATTATAACGTAAACTGTTCCTGGGCCTGAAAAACGGTCTCTCGTGTTCAAAGGGTTACAGGACAAGAAAGTGAAATTGCACATTGATCAAGAGGTGCAGCCCGTGACTCAATGCAACAGAAGAGTTCCTTTTCACGTCCGTAAGTATATCGAAGATCAACTCAAGAAAGATGAGGAGCTTGGTGTTATCGAAAAGGCAAAAGGTCCAACACCATGGGCATCTCATGTAGTTGTAAAACCCAAATCGAAACAGCCTGGGAAAATCCGTGTGTGCGTCGACATGCGCTCTGCGAACAAAGCGATTAAAAGAGAACGACATGCTACAACAACATTTGATGAGCTGAAAACGATGTTATCCGCCGTTAAAGTATTCAGCAAGCTAGATCTTAACCACGGTTATGGAATCTCGTTCCATCACGTCATGTGCCACACATCCTGGGCTTTATCGTTACCGTGGACTTATCTTTGGTGTCAACTCAGCAAGTGAGATTTTTCAAGAAATGATACGTCAAACACTTACAAGCCTTAACGTTGTGGTAAACGTTAGCGATGACATTCTCTGTTATGGTTTATCACAGCAAGATCATGACGCCAATCTTCATTCATTGTGCCGACGCTTACGCGAGAGAGGCCTGATACTCAACCCAGACAAATGTGTTTTCAACAAAACATCTGTAAAATGTCTTGAACATGTGTTCGGAGAAACTGGTGTTAAATCAAATTGTGAAAAGCTCAATACGATCCTTAATATGCCCACACCATCCAATACATCAGAGGTGCGAAGCCTTCTCGGGAATGACTTGAACGTTAGAGATACAGTTTTGCTGAAGAATCATACATGACTCAAATCTGACACTCCGTATCAACCTATTCCTTTCGTAATCACAAACAAGAAGGGTTCTATGATCACCGCTCAAAGAGGCCAACAAAGAGTGACCCGAAACAGTTTCTTCTTCAAAAGATCACCAAGACCACCAGCTGTTACAAAGATTGAATATGATTATCCATCAGACTCTGAAGAGGATCTTCCACATTCTGACATCCAACAGTCACAAACTGAACCCGTTACTGACCACTGTGATACACGCTCTTCTGTTCCTCGACGTTCTAATCGCACCATTCGCTTTCCGAGAAAGTTAACTTTATTGTGCATTAAGACACTTTCCGATTTCCCAGGAGAAGTGAAAAATATGGAAAAAAGCTGTTTAATACAAAAACATACGACTTAAAATTTAATTGGAATGGCGAGTCATTTATCTTTGCAGGTAGTCAATTTTCACAGTTGTTTAATTTCATTTTGCGCGAGAGTTTAAATCTCGTCAAGCCGACAATTTTTGATAATTAAAAGAAGAAACCGCTCTTTCCGCACCTCCAGCGTTTCGGCCTCGTGGCCTTAATATCATATGCCAATGTATTATTTCTCTATAGTTGATTAGTGAGAGGACTATTAATATTTCATTATGTGATAATTAAGTGTTTCCACCCTGATGAAGGCCATAAGGCCGAAACGTTGGAGGAACGGAAAGAGCGGTTACTTCTTTTAATTATTGATAAATATGGAGTCCCTTTTCTTTGGACTTTTACTTTGTGCTACTGACAATTTTCAGCTCATCACTTTCATTTTGTGCTACGAATGATATAGACAATGGATAATTTTTTCCTATTTCAACAAACTGTGCGAACTGGACACAATAATCGACAGATGTTTTATCTTGGAAGGCATTGGGAAAGGGGGTGGGGTGATGTAGTGTTCAAAACTGTAATTTAAATCGGTGCTAATAGTGCATGGGAAACAGCTACCGATGATGGTCATCGCTCACTAGATCCTATCATCAATCGAACATTATAGATCCGGCATAACCTTTCGTTTGCAGGCAATGATGACTGCATATGTCTACGTTTTCCAATCATCAAATTGCGATTGCTTATACGTAAATGCGTGAACGTTTTTTTTTTGCGTCTTTGGATGTTGTCTACAGAAAATATACATTTATGTTCCAATAAGACAAAACACCTCGCCCTCTGATTGGTTTAGAGCTCGCTTAGTTTTTTTCTATGTTTACGGCTCCTGTGGCATATGTTACCGTCTGACGTCACCACACGAAATATTTGAACAGAAGATAACAATAGGATGAGATTCAATGTGCATACTGCCTATAAAATCGTATTTTCGAGGCCAGTGATCAATAGAGACCTATAGCACAATGAACGATGACTGATAAGAATTACGAATGGGGTATCACGTCACTGGAAGATGAGTTCTTCGTATCAGTTGTAGTTTTCTCTTATCCGTAGTTACGATTACGATCATATAGCAAAATGTCTGAGAGCGTTTCCGTGCCACTTAATGTGGAAGATCACTCTAAAATTGTGTCTTTACTGTGTGGTGTCCTTAAACTCCAAGTGGCACGAAGTTTGAATGGTAGGATTTTCTCAAAAACGGACTCGTAGTCAATTCTGCGAAAAGCTCTATTGGCCGCACGACAAATTTACGACTACTATTGACTTTTCGTAATTTGTATTAGTCGTCGTTCGTTTTGCGAGAGGTCTCTATTCCATGAATGTATACTCACAACTCACTTATACGTTTATGATTTGAACTGTGATGGAGTAACCTCGGCCCCTATCTACGTTATTGATTGTCTGTTGTCGAGTGACGTTATGGGGTACACGAGAGATATATTTACTAAATTTGTTATCGTTAAAGGTACCCTTTTAATTCAAATTGCCTTGTTCATTTCACGATGTGGGTTTTGGGCTATGGGCAGGGTCTTATTGGAACATATACATTATTGTGGTGAATTGACGGTAACATGGACTGCGATTTGCGGATCGGAGCGTATATTCAATCACGACACTTCACGTCTCGGTTGAACATAAGCTCATTGCCGCAAACCTCAGACCACATTACCGTGAATTCATCACAAAAACTTAAAATGTTGTGCGTCTCTTTAAACTCTCTGTTAAATTCGAAGTTTGTTTTTTCCATCCTTTTTTTCGTCATTGTAATTACGCTTTAGGAAGGTTCTGAAGTGTTGGATTTTCAGTTTTTCTCGAATAGCACCAATTTCTCAGTTGTAGCGATTTGTTGTTCTGTTACAGGGGACATGTACACCACCGCATTTATCTGCAAGACCAAGGCATCTAGAAATAACGGAATCTAGAGGTGTATAGTTTTCGGATTCAATTCTAGCCTCTGTTAACAGTGATGAAGATGATGTCTGGATTAATTTCCTTACATGTTTAATTATTTGTATAGTAGCCTCTATGTAGATAGCATATCTACCTAATTCCGCTCTCGCTGCGTGATTGGATAATTTCCTGTTAATCCCAAACACCCTTTTATAGAACTGTAGGTGAATGTGTTCCCATGGAACCTTGTCATCATGAGCAATATTCATTTCAATATCACACTTCCATAAATACATAGAACGACACGCGTGGGTGAATGGGTTAATCGATATGGCACAAGTGCCAGCGTGGAAGGATAGAACGAGAGGCCACAGGCCTCGAGTTTTACTCCTCAGCGATGGCACAAGTGTCGTATCGATTAACCCATTCACACACGCGTGTCAGTCTGTGTTTATTACACGCCTTCACGTCTATAAAATCAACTATTAGAGGGACACTCAGCAATTCATTTGACAACTATCAAACAAAGAACGCATTTTATCGCCAACCAGATTTGCGAGGGGAACCCGTGTTACTGTTTCGTCCTCTGAGTTCCAATGTGTTCTATGGTCTAATGGAACATAGAACACATTGGAACTCAGGGGATGATTTCTAGCTATCGCTAGCGACTCAAATTGTAATTGCTGCGCACGATTTGTAGAAAATTCCAGTGAAATTTCGCTTCAGTTTAAAAATAGTCTGTCAAAGATTTCCGTTCCGCACATATGTGGGAAGAGATTTTCATTTTCCACATGGCTTAGTATTGCAGTAGGTGGCGATTTCAAAGAACATCCGTGTAATAAAGAATAATATGTTTAATAAGTGAATGTAAAAGTTTCTTGAGAACCGTTATCGCCGGTGCCCATTTCTTTTTGAAAGCAATTAATAGACTGTACAGTACTTTGTGCCTTTGTCCCCAGTTCCTGTTGCGCCTTGACCAGTCTTCCATTGTTTGTGAAACGTGGGCCAAGATATCATTCAGATTCTCGAGTAATTGTATTTGAAGCTATGTGGAATACAGTGGTTTTAATTTTACGGGAGTGGTATGTCATCGCCTTTGTTATCTGATACCAGTACCAGGTCATCTACAAAAAGAAGATGATTAAATTTAATGTCATTTAGTTTAACAGGCGCCTATTATTTTTATCAAAGTGCATCAAACGCCACCAATAAAAACGTTAAATGATGTCGGCGAAATAACACAGACTGACCTGACACCGATGGTCGACAATTGTGCAGAGCTCATACCAACTTGTGTTTTTATTAGGTGAGTTATTTTGAGAACTTAACATGGTGAATATGTTACCACATACAATATATGCCCATCATGTTACGTTTTACAAAGAGTATAATTTAGGTCAACAGTGTCAAAGGCTTTTTTTGAAATCCACAAAAACGACATATAGTGTTTTCTCATTTTTATAATTATTTATGGCCGTTTTGAGAATGTAAGCGCTGTGGATTGTATCTCGGTCTTGTGGAAAACCAAATTGATTAGCGGTTATTGATGAATTAACCTCAAGAAATGTGTTAATTCTTTCATTCGGAATCTTAATGTATAACCTGTCAAGGGCATTGCTTACAGGTATTACACTGTTAGAAATTACCGTTAAATTTACGGTAATCTACTGGCAACCAGCAGCAGATGCTCTCACCGTAAATTTTACTGTAACTACACTTTCTCCTCAAAGTGTAATCACATCAACGGATAAGTTTAGATGGGGCTTGTTTTTTCAGTGCGATGGCAATCAATTCTTTAATTACAGCATTTGCATAACAGAATCCTACAGGTTGACTTATCTGGGAAATGTCTACTCTTAAAATAGACAAATTAATATTTTTATTGCTTTCCAAAGTGTGATTTACTGGGATTTCCGGGTTTGATTATAAACGATAACTTCACAAGTGAATTATGCAATCAATAATTGGGCTATGTATCCGTGCGCGCAAACGAAGACGCTTTGTCGTGGGTGTAATGGGGACTTCATTGCTTTTTGGTTTTTTTAACCCTTTACCTAACATGAAAAGCAGACGACACTTGCAAAAAAAATTCTTGAACAACTATTATTTCATTTTTTGTTTCAAAAACATAGGTTATGACCCCTCATTGGAACGAGCTCATTTTATAGACAAAAAATGAAAAAATAATGAAAATTAATTGGCGATTTTTGAGAATAGCGCTGGCCGGTTTGGGCTGTTACGTTAGGTAAAGGGTTAAATAATATAATTATCGTTAATAATGAAAAGTAATAAACAGAGTAATCGCTTGACTGGACTGGTTACGTGAAATAATTCATGAGAGGTGAGGGACTATACTGTAAAACACTCGTACGCATTCGCGCACTCGTGTTTGTATAACGTCCCTCACCTCTCATGAATTATTTCACGTAATCAGTCCAGTTAAGCGATTACTCTCTATTTAACCTACAGCCAATCGGCTGCAGGTTAAAGAAATTCATTGGTCTACGTTTGATGACGATCGAACAAGCGTTTGGTATTGTCAAGCTGGATATACAGAGCAAAATCTTTGTTCTGATTCTCTATCGAACGAAATGTCTCCATTGCAAAAATACGGATTTTTACTGTAACATTTACGGTAGTTTCCCGGTAGCTTTTTTCCAGCATTTAACCACATTTTCAACAGTATTTTTTTTACATTGTTTGCATAAAAAGAGAAATGACACTTCATTCATCTTCCTAAGATCATAAATTAGTTTAAGGTTATAAACGATGTAGGATTATAGTAACTTCATTGCCCTCTGCAGGTTTAGCGGGTAATTCTTTGAATAAATACTACTCCAATACAATAGGTTTTTGTATGTCTTAGGCGTAATACCAAACATGGGTAACAAATTGGTATGAGAGATTACCGTGACAAAAGGCTGGTACGGTTCGACATCAATAGAAGTACTTGAGTGTAGGCACAGAGACCACTGTTTTAGAAGTTAAGTAATTTCGACGTACCAAATACATTAATTTGCACCAACAAACGAAAGATTTCCCCTGTTCAGTTGCTTTTCATGCACACTGAAGGCCGAAACGATGCTGAACCCTTTAAAAAACAAAAGTTGAAGACAACGTTCAGGGACGATGGAAGCTGTATGAAAGTGGGAGGGTTGTGGTTCGGGTCGAGTCGAATCGGGCCTGGCCGGGTGGGATTGTGGGCAAAAATATCCAAGATCCACCGGACCCTGGTTGGGTTATGTCATATTTAACCCTTTGTCTAACACACTCTATAGTTATTATTTTCTACCTGTTACCTTTCTTATAAATTATTGTTAAGACAGTGTTACTCCAGATCTGGGGATAGTGATGCAATTTAAACACCAGATTAAAAATTTATTAAGTGATCAATAAGATAAGGTGTGACCGTTTTCAGGAGTTCTTTTATAATATTATCACGACCAGATGCTTTATCATTTTGAGGCGTTTAACTGAATACATTATTTCACCTGCAGATAATTTATCGTTATTTAGTGCAAATTGACAATCTTGATTTCTGTTTTTCGTGTCAGGACTGTTGAATTCGTTCGACGGTATACATTGAAGAAGTTAACAGTTCTGTCAGTATCCAAATGTTGCTCCGCGGATTTGTTCCTTCGTATTGCGAAAATTATCTGCAGATATGCCGTGGGGTCTGATGTTGACAGGCATTCTAGTTTAGCGCTTATGATTTTCAAATACAGCTTTGATTTTCTTTTCGATGCTTTCTTATACGCGTTTTTATGTCATATCAAACTTATGAAGCAATGACTTGTTATAGGGTGGGTTGAAGAGATTTGATTGCGTCACACAGAATACCTTTTACTTGTTTGCATTCGCTATCAAACGATGTCCTCTTAGGTCTATTTTTAGATTCCATGAGAGGAATGCCCTTCGTGACTGATGTATTGATCATACGCAGTATTTCACTGAACTCTGCCACGCGTCAGTGGGGCCTTTGTAATCCTATGTATAAGGCTTCATCAAAAAAGTTGGGTTCTTTTATTTTCAGCTTCATGGCCACATAAAGCTGTTATATCACTCATCTAGTTGTCGGATGTCCACTTCATCGAGAACTTGGGCTTGGTATATTTCTGATTTACGGCGGATATAAATAAATAAATAAATAAATAAATAAATAAATAAATAAATAAAGCTCTTTAGCATGGTAGTGGACGGACAGGTGACAGCTATATACTCAGAATACATATTAACACGCAAAAAGTGGGTAGAAAAATCAAGGCGAAGAGATTCCCAGGCTTTAGTAATACAACCTAATCGAATATCAGGAGTGTATTAACTCGCGGTCATTCGAACAGATACGAGCAGTGACGCCGCAATATAAACACTTGTTCTTCGTTCGCTCCATCTTCGAATGTAATCGCCTGGAACACAGTGCGTGAGATAACATCAATACAACATCATAGTCCGCCCAGCGACTACACATCCGAAAGGATCCGGCGCTGTACAAGATACACATACAGATAAATAATAAATAAATAAATAAATAAATAAATTTCAGCAGCATTGTTAATTTGAAGTGGTCAGAGTCAGTGTTCACACGGGCCCGACATATTGGCTGCCAATTAGAATTTTTGTTCCATGCCAAATGAAAGATTTGGAATCTGAATGTACATTTGGAACAATTTAACCACACTAAAGCATTGCAGATGGTACATTGTTGCACTCAAAGTACGATATTTTAATTTAGTGTTACCTGACACTTTTAAGTATAAAGTTAATTAAAAGTAAAAGGCGATTATTAACGTTTAAAAAGTAATTTCATGAATATTACTCACTGCTTATTCACTTGAAATGAATTAGTAGTAAATAAATTATTTTATCATATGACTCGTCCGTTTTGTTCACTTTAAAACATTTGATATTTTGTTTTCATATTAATCGGTGATAAATAAAGCCTTCCGCCAATTTCATTGGTCAGTTTCAAAACTACACAGTTTGATTGGCTGAACAAAATACAACTGGGCCACATTTCCATAATTTGCATAATTAGAGTTGGGAGCTTTCATTGATCAATTTCAAAACTGGACAATTTGATTGGCTAAACTAAATACAACTGTGTGACATTTGTATAATTTCAGTAGGGAGAATTTACGTTATCTGTCCTATTTAGGGTGGGTTATTTTGTATTAATCTTTTACCTTCAAGAAAAACGCCAATCATTTTTTTTTAAATTTTCACATTTTGCTTCCAAAACATAGGTTATGACCCTCATTGGAACGAGCTCGAGGATGTTTTTTCCAAGTGCCGTCTGCAACTCAAGCTAGGCGATGGGTTAAAAAGTCATACTAAGTGGCTAATTTGTGAGTGTGTGTGTCATATGATAAATAGAAAATGAAATGAGTGTTTTTCTCACATAATATGTATGAAACTCGTCCGAATTTTCCGTTTGGGATCGCCAGAGGCTCGCCCAAATGGAAAATTCTTAGACTCGTTTCATAAATATTATATGAGAAAACATTCATTCCATATCCTCTATTTATTACACACATGTTCTATGAATTCACCATCTACAGCAACACTAAACTATTTTTAAATAGAAGCGAAATTTCACTGAAAGTTTCTACAAACCGTGCAACGCAATTTCAATTTGAATCCCTAGCTTTAGCTGTAAATCGTCCCCTGAGTTCCAATATATTCTATGTGCCCGTAGGCACATAGAACACATTGGAACTCAACAGACGAAATAGTAACACGGGTTCGCCTTGCAAATTTGGTTGGCGATAAAATGTGTTCTTTTTGTTGATAGTTGTCAAATGAATTGCTAAGTGTCCTAATAATTGTTGTTATAGACGTGAAGGCGTGTAATAAACACAGAACGACACACCCGTGTGAATGTGGTTAATCGATATGGCACTCGTACCATATCGATTAACCACATTCACACACGTGTGTAGCTCTGTGTTTATTACACGCCTGTGTAAACAGACAGCAATTTTATCGAAAACGTCTCACATAAATAATAAACTTCATATAAAAATTGATGAGAAAATTCAACCTGTCGTCAATCCAACAAGAAAGATAATTGTGTCATTCCGAGGCCGTATCAAAAACAGTTTTACAGAAATGGAACACAAAAGAGCAATCCGAAAGTGAACCCACAGATTTGATAAGCTCATTGGTTGTCGTGGAAAATACGAACAAGAAGTAACGAATCTGTTTAGACCCAGATATCTAAACAAACCAAAAAAAGGAGAACGCGTCCTATTGCCGACATATATAAAGTTACAAGTAGGATGTCAGGAGCAAAGATATTCTCGAAGTTCGACGCAAACCATGGCAACTGGTAACTAAAATAAGCCTGGAGAGTCAGCTTCTTACAACATACAACACACCGTTTGGAAAATACCGTTATCCAAGAACTCCTTTTGATATAAAAGTCCCCAAGTAGTCTTTCAAAAAGGAATATCACAGGTTTGTGATGAAATCGAAGGCATTCAGACTGACCACGGTGACATATTAGTGTGGAGCTGAACACAAGAAGAATACGACGAACGGTTAAAATCAACACAGAAACGTTGTGAAGACATAGGACTCACTCTGAACAAAGACAAATGTACAATCGGTGTAAATTCCTTTATATACCTTGGACATAAGTAGTATAGCACGTATGAATCATGCCCCATTACCCGGACTTTTGCCGGAGAGCTAGTGTTAAATTCCCATAGGAACCGGACTTCTTTGCTGGAGCAATTTTTCATTGCAAAAGTACGGCTCCTTGCAGCTAGATCCGCCAAATTGTGTAGGTACTGTATATATAAGTAGGTGATAATTGCGGATTTACCAGTCACTTTGTACATGTACGTGTACACGATGCGTTCACCAACGTGGAATTCGGTGTTAAATCGCACGCTTGTTCACAAAATGTACAGTGATGTTGAATCACCCATGTTTTTTGTGACTCCTAGATTGCACTTTTAACGTTCAAATACTCGTGGTGAACGCGCGTTTTTAAAAAAAGGGTGAAATTGTACATCTTCACTTTTATCTTTCACTTTAAAAATTTTTGTCGACGTTCCCATCGCAGATCAGACCATCGATCCATCGTTGGCGAACGCGAGCAAAAAATTCTGGGTCATTATCAAAAAAACGGCCTGCGGATTCTACATCACTGATGTAGAATCCGCAATTGTTTTGAGGCGGTGGGTTTTTCCCATTTATGACGTCATTAGGGGAATTCCCCACTATAGGAATTCCCAAACTCAGCTAATTGAGCGATCGGATCGCTCGATTCTCCGTCAATCGACCGATCGGATCGCTCGATTCTCGTAAACTCGATCATACGGTGTTATCTCCCCTCGTCGTGGGGTGGGGGAATATCCTAGGAAATAAATAAAAGTGATTGATATATATAGGAGAGAAAAAAAAATATATAAATAATAGTTATTTAGAAAATTAAATATATCAAATTGAATAGATAATAAAAACGTAAATCATGAGCGATTCTCAGGATATTAGAGTGAGGTTTCTTTTAAAAATGCTGTTGAGAGCCTACGCATTCTGCGTGAATGAACAACTAGGTCGTCTCTTGTTAGAACGATGCATCGGATGTCGGGATCACCTAGACTTCGATCACGAGAATCATTCGTGTCTGTGGATGGAAAGGGAAGATATGGTCGTCAAGTATTTCGAACCGGCATTCGAACGCGTTCAAATCAATAAAGTGATCGCGTTTTGGAAGAGATTACTCTACTGTAAGGATCAAAGCAAGCCTACAGTTTCGGAAGAACTGAAATTGGCGCATAAAAGTCTGACTTTAGAAGACAAGGGATGCGTCATGAAATTATTGTTCAACGAAGCATACGTCTAAGTTTTCTCGTTGATATAAAATAAGGGAGAATAGAAAATAAAAATAAATACACACATAAATTTTTTTATCTAATATTAGAAAGAAAAAAAACAAAAATGAGAACCAGAAATAAATTGTATCCGACGTTAGTGGACGACGAGGACGAGAAGCCGAACGGCGTTTTGCCGACGGCGCCGTAGCTAGAAGAAAGAGAAAAAGGAGAGAGGTATCGCATCGATCAAATCAATAGAATCCAAGCGTATCTAATTCGAGAGAGAGATTCTCGTCGTTCCCTCAAGAAAAAGTATTTGCATTTCGTGACAGTCGTCAACGCGATCGACACGACACTCATCATGATTTCCCTGGGTTTACACGCGGCCGGCATCGGATTTTTGTCGACTGCGGTCGGCGTTCCAATCGTGTTGACCGTAGAAGGAGTGGCTCTCGCCGCCGGATTGTTTAGCACGCTCGGAAACTTTTTGAGTAGGAAATTATATCTAAAGGCGAGGAAACATGACAAGATTCGCGTCTTGGCCGACTCCAAGATCGACACGATATCCGAAATGATCTCTATGGCGTTAAAAGACGGCAGGATATCGGACGGAGAATACTTCGCGATATTGAGCGAGAAAACGAAATATGATGCCATGAAAGAAGCCGTGAGAATCAAGACTCGTCAGATCATCAAGGAAGAGATGAAGGATTCTCTCATGGAAAAGGGGAGGAAAGAGGCCAGGGAGGAATTCAGTAAGATGATAGAACTCAAGAGCAGCGACTGAAAAAAAATATATATATAATAAGAACAGAATTTAAAAAAAAAAAAAAATTAAATTTATAAATGCATCTGCCCGGTCACAGTTTCACGGGACCCGTCACGAAATTGAACAAGAGACTCAACGCCGATCTGACACCCAAATCTTGGAGCAAACCTGTGAATAGGGTGGCCGCAGCCGCGTACGATCATGATCTGTGCTACGCCGGACATCCCGACACCAAGACTCACGACGACGTCTGCAACAAAAACATGTTGGGGAGATTGAGAGGCATATCGAATCCGACCAGGAGAGAGAAGATGGAACGTTCGCTGGTCGGCAATCTGATCCGTGCGAAACGTCGATTCGGATGGGGCGTTCAAAAAAAAAAGCTCATCTGAAAAGAAGAAGAAACAATTATTGATGAGCAAATTGGCCGAGGAGTTACACAAACCCACAGTGCATAAATATCGAAAGAGAAGGGTGTTCGTGAAGGGTCTGGATGATATTTGGTCTGCCGACTTGGTCGACATGAGATCATTTTCGAGGTGGAACGAGGGCGTCAAATATCTATTGACGGTCATCGACGTGTTTTCCAAATACGGTTGGATCAGAGCTTTGAAGAATAAGTCGGGACCTCTCGTCGCCGAGGCTCTGAAGAGCGTGTTCGACTCGTCTTCTCAAAAACCGAGTAAATTGTGGGTGGACAAGGGAAAGGAATTCTACAACAAGGACGTTCGTCGATTGGTAGACCTCTACTCGATCGAAAACGAAGAGAAAGCCAGCGTGGTGGAACGTTGGAATCGAACGATGAAGGAAAAGATGCACAGATACTTCACGGCGAATTCGACCAAGAAATACATATACGCTCTGAATGGTCTGGTCAAAGATTACAACAACACCCGACACAGATCGATCAAGATGACTCCCGCGGAAGCTAGCGATCCTCGAAACGAAAAACGGGTCTACGCGAATCTATATCCCGAGAGATCTAAGATCAGGAAGAAGTCTAGAACGCCGAAATTTGCAGTCGGCGATCGAGTGAGAATCTACGCTTATAAGAAACACTTCAAAAAGGGTTATACTCCTCGATGGACCTCGGAAATCTTCATGATCATCAAAATATTTCACACCGATCCGGTGACTTACGAAATCGAAGCTTTGGATGGAGAAGAGATCATCGGAAAGTTTTACGAACAACAATTACAGAAGACGAAGTTTTGATGAAGAAGACAAAATTTTTTTTTATTTACTCTCTTTAACATTTTCTTGTTTACACACATATATATAAGAGAGAAAAAAATAATAATAAAAAATAATTAAAAACTATTTTTAGATAAAGAAAGCAAGTTAATTAATAAACAAAAAAACTAAAAAAATCCTTTAAAATGACAAATATACTAGATATAGCACAAAGCATAGTGAAAGGTGAAAGTATTCAAGAATATGAGGTTCACGAATACGAACCGGTAACCGGGACGAGTTTGAACAACGCGGGAGAGATAAGAATCAACGTTGAAACTCAAGATTTATTCATACATCCTAGCGAGAGTTACATAGTGGTGCAGGGATGTCTCACAAAGGAAGATGGGAGCGACTACGCCGACGATGACATGGTTACTCTAGCCAATAATGACATCATGCATCTATTCAGTAACATAAAATATCTGGACAAGAGATAGAATCTGTGTTTCATCCCGGTCAGGCCACCACGATGTTCGGACTCTTGATGTATCCTGATGATTTTTCGAAATCCAGAGGACTTAATCAGTTGTGGGTGAAAGACACCGTCGGCCCTGCTAGCGCCGGCACTGCCGCGATATTTGACTACATCGTTAAGACGTCCAGACCTAAAGGAACGTTTTCATTCAGGATACCTTTGAAACACATCTTCGGATTTGCGGACGATTACAACAAGATCATGTACGGATTCAAACACAATATGACGTTGATTTGAAAGGGAAACGTCGACACAATAGTCAGACTCACTCCGACCAATGCAGGTAAGATAACTCTACACAAGATATCGTGGTTCGTTCCGCACATGGAGCCTTTGATCATGGAGAAAGCGCGTCTCTACAAGATCATAGAATCCAAGAGTAAATTACCTGTGGGATTTAGAATGAGACAGTGCGACACGGCTAGCATTCCTCCCTCCACGAATCACTTCGATTGGAGATTGACGGTGAAATCCACTTCCGAGAGACCGTGTTTCATTATCGTTGCATTTCAGACCGATAGGGACGGGTCTCAGGAAAAGAATGCGTCGCTGTTTGATCACTGCAGTTTGAGAAACATACAAGTGTTTCTGAACGCCATGAGATATCCAGCAGTCGATTACAACGCGTCGTTCGACAAGAACGATTTCTGCAGACTGTACGGCGACGCCGCTGATTTTAGAAAGAAGTATCACAGTCTAGACGAATTGATGAGCAACCCCAACATCTCTCCCGGCGAATACAAGTCGATGTATCCCATGTTCGTATTCGACGTCAGTAAACAGAGTGAATGACTCAAGAGTAGCGTGTTAGACATTCAGATCAAGATGCAATTCAATAGGAACGTGCCGAGAAAAACCGAAGTGTTGTTATAAACGTATCATATCACAAAGAAAAAGAAAAAAAGAAAAAGAATAAGAATCGACGCTGAAAATTGAGATAAAAGGAAACGTCATTATAATATATGGTGATAGTGAAGAAGAAGAAAAACAAAAAAAAAAGTAATGAGATCATCTTTAGATCTCATTTTTTTTTTGTTTTTTTTGTTTTTAATAATCACACATTTTTTTTTTTTAATTCATTATTTTCCACACGAATTGATGAGCAACCCCAACATCTCTCCCGGCGAATACAAGTCGATGTATCCCATGTTCGTATTCGACGTCAGTAAACAGAGTGAATGACTCAAGAGTAGCGTGTTAGACATTCAGATCAAGATGCAATTCAATAGGAACGTGCCGAGAAAAACCGAAGCCTTCGCCCTGGTCCTGTCGGACAGAGAATTACAATTTTCGAGTGTGTGAAAAAAATAAAAAGTAATGAGTCATTATTAAAAACAAAAAACAAAAAAAGAATAAAAAAATAAATTCGTTTTTAATGATATTTTTTTAACAAAAAAAAAAGTTTCATCCGAGAAAAAATCGTCTTTTTTCAACATTCTCGACGTACAAAATGTTACAATTCCTAAGTAGTCACATAGAAAACGAAATACACATTCCATTTTCATGTTTGAAAAAAAAGGAGATATTTACAATTACGTTCTGAATTATTTAAAAGATCGCGTGCTATTCACTCGAGAGAAACAAAAAGGATATTTCGTGACGAAGATATTAAAACTCGAAGAGATCTTAGATTGTTCGATCCTGTGCAATCGTCTCTCCGTTTCCGTCAGATGTTCCATCCTGTGTTGCAAGCCAAAAAACAAAAAAAAAGATGTGGAAAAATGGTTAGGTAAACAGCGGGATAGACGGTTGGAAATGAAAAGAATGAGACGCTTTCCACCATCACCACTACCTTCTGAAGAGAATGGTAATGATGCGAGTGTTACCAAGAGATGCACAACATTCGTTCCTAATTATGATTCGGATCAACAAAAGTGTTGTTATAAACGTATCATATCACAAAGAAAAAGAAAAAAAGAAAAAGAATAAGAATCGACGCTGAAAATTGAGATAAAAGGAAACGTCATTATAATATATGGTGATAGTGAAGAAGAAGAAAAACAAAAAAAAAAGTAATGAGATCATCTTTAGATCTCATTTTTTTTTGTTTTTTTTGTTTTTAATAATCACACATTTTTTTTTTTTAATTCATTATTTTCCACGCGTTCACTGTTTGTTCAAAGAATCTAGTTCGATCAGTAGACTCACCACAGAAGTGGTGGCTTCAGGATTATTGGTTTTCGTAATGAAATTAATCCTGTCACCGGCGTTCACTTTGAGAGGCGTGCCGAATGTGCTAACATTCGCGTGTTGATTCTCAGTCTTTTCGACGCTGTATCTCTTATCGCTCTCTACACCATTCACCATGAGATTGACGACCGCTCTGTTATTCAAATCCGAGGAAGGCAGACTCATTCGAAGGATTTCACCTCCCAACGGCATGGGATATCCCACCTGACCATGTTTCGATCCGCTACCTCCATTTCCGAAAGACCACTCAGCTTTTCCCTCATCTAAGGCGCCGGCCTCTTCGGCCCACACAGTGATCAATTGTCTAGCATATTTGACTTTCTCCACCACCGAAATCAGGGTGAAGGCACCCGTCATGTTCATAGGATCCGGTAGATTCGTGAGCGCGTGTCCACCCATGTCTAGTTTACCTTCCATTCCTTTCTCCAGACCGAGTTGTCGTCCACGTACTTTCTGCTTTCCATGCTGGAATCGAATTTGGGATCGTGACTGAGACCGAATAAATTCTCACCGTTCATGTTGATGCCACCCTCCATGGTTCTGCCAGATTGTTTGTTCAGGTAGAGATCGTCCACTTGCGATTCTACGTATTCTTGCAATCGTATCACGGCAGAATCTACGTAGCCCTTGTTGACTGCGGTTGAGTCCGCATCCGTATCGTCAATCTTCGACAGATTCAATATCTTGTGGAATCCCGCATTCAGATCCGATTTCATTTCTCGTCTGTCAGACTTTCTCTGTTCTAGATCTACGTAGTGTTTGGTCGCCATGTCCTTGGGATTCGTGGGAGTGGCCACGTTCGTTATCTTGTTAGAATTAGCGTTCATTTCCGAGTGCATCATTTTCTGAATGTATCTATTTCTCAGGTGTTCGCTGAATCCCGCGTGAGAGTTGTCCGCGTATTTCTTGGTCGCGGCATCGGTGGGATCTACGGGATTTGCGACGTTCACCAAACGTTTGGATTTCAGATCGAGATCGTCGGTCATGCTTTTATCCACGTAATTATCCAGCAGGATTCGTTCGAAATCGGCGTTCCCACTGTCGTCGTATTTTTTAGTCGCAGCATCTGCGAGATCTATCGGCTCAGGAAGATTGTAGAGCTTCTTATCATTCATGTTCAAAGGTTCTTCTCGAGGTTCGTATCTCCAAACATAACGTTCGTCCAAGTTGGCAACGTCGTAACCATCGTCGACTTCGAACGTCTTCCTCTTCTTTCTCGGGTTGACTTTTTCGTCGTCACTTCTACCAAATTTATCGACTGGCATGTTGTTGTGGGATTTTTTTTTGTTTTTAGAAAAATATGTTCAAAATGCAGTTTATTAAAAATGAACTATGTTATTTTATTTTTCGTTTTTTATTCGATTAAAATTTTTTTTAAATAATTTTTTATCTTTATATATACTATAAAAAAAAAAATCTCTTTCTAATGTAAATCATTGAGAATGTCTTGAAATCGATCTCCTTCAGACCATCTCTTGAGAACGTAGAGACACAGGTGACCGCAAAACACTTGATGTGGTGATTGCACTTGTTCCGTGTTGTAACGAACCATCGATTTGTTGAAATAGTTCTTTATTTCTTTTGGCGGTGAGATTCCATAGCTGTCGAAATAATAATTTTTCTTCTTCCCGTTCTTCATCCACGCCACCCAGTGAGTGCCTTCACCCGATGAATCGTCTAGATTTAAAATTCCGCATTCCGATTGTCGAGGTCTTCTCTTCGGCAAGGCATCTCTGGAAAACACTCCTAGAAAATCTTTGATTTTCAAATCTTTTACCGCATTCAACAGATCGATGTTGGATAGGGGTTCGTTAGGTAAGACGACACCTTCTACGGATATCTTTATTTTCTTATTCATAAATGCGTATATATTTTTTTTATTTATTTTATTATAATTTACAAAAAATGACGTTATTTTTTTTTCTATTTTTTTCTTTTTCTTTTTAATCTAACTTTCTCGATGTCACTATCGATTTCTATAATTTTGTGTTCATCTAATTCTTCTTGATTTTCTGGAATCCTATCATCCGCAATCGTATCTGGAATCTTATCATCCACAATCGTATCTAGAATCCAATCATCCCCATTCATATCGTCTAAAATTAGATCCAAAGTCCAATGTCCGCGTGCCAAAGTGCTTATTTTATCGTCTAACATGAATCTCTTATCGTCGTCGGCTGTCAGCAAAATCTTGTTGACTATTTCGGTATACAAGTCATGATTTTCGCTTCGAATCGATTTCATAGTCTTATACACCGGACCACTTCCTAACAGACAATCTTTATACTCTTGGAAAGAGATGTTTTTCTTCACCACGCACGCTTTAACTCCTTTGCACTTCTTGATCTCTTCATCATCTTCTAGACGATAAGCATACAGTATGGGTCTCAAGCCCACGAATTCGACGATCTGTTTACCGCCGCTCTCGTCCTTAAATTTACCCAACACCTTCTTGTTGTCATTCGATTGAATGTTGGACGGATGATCGACGGGATAATTGCTCGTGTCGAACCACGCAGCCACGTCCGGAGATATATCTCGGTAGATATCTTTCGTCTCTATCTCGTAAACTAAACTGTTCATGTCGGTGAACAGTAGTTTGGCTTTGTCGCCAAATTTTCGTTTGACGTAATCGTAGTGAAACTCATACATCAATCGCTTGCTGATATCTAAGATGATTGGTCTGAGATAATACGCTTTGTCGAACTTCAGGTGCATCTTTTGCATATGAACGGCCACTAGATTTTCGTCGAATATGATTCGGTGTTTGTAAGTGGGTTTCGCCACTAATTTTTTAGCTCTTTTCTCAGACGTGACGAGTCGAACGTCGGTTCTCTTCCTGATGTTTTCCATCGATTTACCGTACACGCAGTTGTTCATGAGTTTGAAGAAATCTTTTTCAAAATCGTTCTCGGCTCAAGGTCTGAGATTCGTGTTGAGATCGATGTATTTTTTCATCCAAGGCTCTTCGTCGTATCGAATGATGCGATGTACGTCGACTAATTTCATCCCTTAATCGACGTACTGTTTCAAATTCTCGCTGTAGACGACGTAGTTATGTTTGTTAAATAAATTGGGAATGAGTTTTTCCTCGTCTCCTTCGTTCAGTTCCATTCGTTCGGGAGCTAGCGGATAATCGTTGTGTGGATTGTGTAATTCTTCCGGATAGTTCAAATCGACTTCTAAAATGCAAGGATAATCTCTCCATTTTTGCATCTCTTCCGGTTCCTTCACCCATTCGAAATTTCTAATCGGTAAAGGATGACTCATAGCCCAACCGTACAGATTATTGGCGTCCCAATACTTATGTATTTAGTCGACCGTTTCGAATCGAAACCTTCTTTCATGTAGGGATTGTTAGCCTCAGAATGTCTGTGGGAGATCATCGAGGCGCCACCTCTCGCAGCCCTTTCGAACATGAGCAACATGTCCACGTCGGATAATAATTCCAATTGGACTTCGGTGGTCTTCAACAGAGCGTCCCATGCCAGACCGGGTGCGGTGAAATACCAAGCGGGATCCAGATCGTAATTTCGACGACAAACGTCTCGAAAATTTTCGAATACGTCTGCCAAGAGCAGAACGTCGGTCTTCAGATAGAGATCGTGATAATCTCTCATGGTCTTCATATCGAATGATTTCCACACGTTTTTGGCGTGTTCGTAATTCTCGTCGGAAATGTCGGATTCATATAATTTCGAATAAAAATCTTCTTTCGAAGGTAGTGCGGTGTCTTCGAATCTCTTTAGATCATTCATGTAATCGTAAGGATAGACTCCTTTCCTCAACATGACGTCTACTCGTTCTCCGAAATGTTCGCTCGTGATTTTAAATTTATCCTTGCTCATGTTATCGACTAATTTTTCCAGAGCGGTCAACATGAATGGATTTCGTTTTTTCTTTCAACGTATTTCCGTCGATTACTATTTTCTTCTCCATGAGCTTCCATTTCGTGAAGTAAATGTATCTTTCTTCGCTGTTCGCGATGCAATTTAATTCTTCGTGGGAGGTACCGAGATTTTTCACGAACAGATGACTGTCATAACCCGAGAGATTGTGAAACATCACCGGATAGAAAGCGGCGTCTCGATATTTTAAATTACACTTGCTGTGAGCCGGACCACGATACAGACCCGTGTAATGATCGTGGTCTCTGACCTTCTTATTTTCCTCTGAATTCTCATCGAACGATTGTCTGCGTATGTGACATTCAGTGTCTCTGTTATTTTCGTCCTGCTGCTCTTGCGTGATGATCATTTTCGCCAGAGTTTTGAATTTGTCGTATAACATTTGAATTTTCGATTCTAACTCTTCCACGAACCTTTCAGCCACGTCGTCGTCTTCGCACTGTTTCGTGTAGGTGAAGGGACCCATGTCGTGTTGCGAGTCGAAAGCGCATTTCACGTAAATGCAATAGCCCGAAGGTATGTGTTTTTGATATCTTTCAAAATAACTTTGAAGAGCGTTGGGTTGACAGGAACTCATTTTCGCGGTGAAACATTCGAAATCGGCGTACACGACGAATGGTACTTTTAACCTTCTATTGTGATTTTCAAACTTCACGATGGTGTTGGGTTTGGGCATTTCGACGGCGACACCTTGATTTTCGTTGCAATATTTCTGATGTTTCGCTAATGATTTTTCGCTGTGAAACACGTTCATGCAATTGTAACATAAAGATATCTTTCCTTTATGATTATTATTCTGTTTTGACAGTAATCAGGTCGGATGTTTAACCCAACAATAATGACGATTGTCACCATTCGAAATCAATAATAAAATAATCGTCTTTTCTCTTCCGAGATACGAAGTCTGTCTGAGAGGATGGATCTTTCGATTTTCGTCGTCGTATCCTAAGACGTTCACCGCTACGGTGGGATTTTGAGCCTCGAAACGTTCAATGTGTTTTAACTCTGTTGGAAAAGTCACTCCGGTCCAATCGAAATTTTTAGAAGTTTTCACGTAACGAGAAACTCTATCGAAGTTTATTTCGACAGGGTATAAAGCGGAGGTGACTGCCCATTTAAAACACTGATCATCTTTATTTCTCACGTTGACCACGGCGTGTTTTTTAGTCAAGAAATACGGTAATTCCAAGTAGGAAGATCCTTTCAACGGTTCGTTTTTATTTATGTGAATTTCGAGTTTCAACACCTCATCGAACGTCCAATTACTACCTTCATGTTGATAATTCGCGAGAGACATCAACATCTTGTCTTTCATCTTTTCGAAAACGTTCGATAGATCTGAACCTCGAAATACGGGTTCGACGTTAGATCTGAAATATGCATTTTTCACAATGCTCTCGCCGAACTTCACGTCGATTTTATTCATTATGCAATGGAGTATCATCTTAATTTTTAATCCCACGTTCATGTATTCGCGAAACAAATCCAATACTTCTTTATTCACCCGTTCCATGAACAATTTCGGATCGACTTTCTTGAATGAGGGAATCACGTCGAAAGTTTTAAAAACGCCTTTGATCGCACTCTCCCGTTCTACGGGTTTTAATTGGAATAGTTCCACAATGAGTCGTATTACATATTCTTCTCCTTTCTCTTCGTCGATTGCTCGTTGAATTTCGCTCAATATATCTTGTTTGTCTTGAATCTGAAGTGCATCACTCGTTTTCGTTTTAGTTTTTCTTTTCTTTTCTTTGGAAACTTGATGTTCTTCAACGGCTTTTCGTTTAGTCGTCTTCTTATTTTTCACAACCGATGCATCTTTTGACGTCGTTGCTATCGACATTTCGTTTGCCTTTCTAGCGTTTCGCAAATATTCTTGTATGACATCAATTTTTTTTTATTTAGTTCTATGATTTCTGAAATCTGAAATTTGTAATAGTTTACAAATCTCGTTTAACTGAGGTATGGTTTTCTCATTTAAATTTACCATTGTTTTATCTGTTTGCTTCATTTGTAAGAATTTTTTTTTTTTTGAATTTTGTATTAAATAATTTGTTAAAAAAGTTTTGCTTTTTTACTCTTTTTATATATATATAATAAAAAAAAAAAAAAAAAAAAAAAAAAAGTTAAATTTTAAATTCAATTTTTTTTTCTTTAATGTGTTTTTTTTATTCAAAGACAATTTAAGACCGCTTTTATTTCTCGCTCGCAAACCGAACACGTTTTCTCGTGTTCGGAATAACATTCTCTACAGTAACGCAGGTGTGCGCACGGTAGAAATAAGACGTTTGCGACACCTTCGCAGACCAGACACTTGGTGGTGGACGTTTTACTCAGTTTGTTTTTGACGAGTGACGATAACTCGTCCACTTCCGCCATGAATTTGATGAGATGTTCTAAAGTTATGAATTGAGACAGGGTCTTGTTCACGATGTTTAACGCATCGTACAATTGTTCCTTGGTGTATCCAAGTTGTAACATATCCATCAATAATTTTTGGTTTTTATCTCTATCCCTCTCTTCTTTGGATTTTGATCAATCCCAACGTTAGGATCTTGTTCAAATAATCGCATTCGTTTTTTTTCAATATTACTTATGTGTTCTAGTAAAGGTACGTCGTGAGGTTCCCAATTCATCAAATGTATGTCACAACAAAAACATTTGACTTTGTCGCCTTTACCCACGTAAACGAAACCCGCGGCGGCTAAATCTTCGGGTTTTTGAGCGAGATGCGAAGGCCAATTTTTAAACGTTTGAAGTCTTGCACGTTCTAGACTATAATCCGGATGTTTGGACTTGATCATTGTTTTTACCTCAAAATTGAGTTTGTAAGAATATTTTTTTTTTAACTTTTATTTATATATAAAGAGAAATAAAGAGAAACTTTTTTAACAAATTATTATTTAAATACAAAATTTAAAATATACATTATTTGCAAGAATTCATAAAAACCAAATAATCGATCATGACAACAACAACTAAAAGATGCGAATTGAAATTGAAACGAGTTGAAGCGTGTACGAAATTAGGTTTTAAAATCTATACATTACAACACAATCCCATCGAATTGAACGAGGTCGAGACGATGGGCTTAGAGCGCTACTATGACAAATATCATATGTGTTTGAAATTGGATGAAGCCATGCTCGATTTGTTTTGCGAGTATCAAAGCGATCTGCTGAATAATATCATCGTCGCCGAAGACAGAAAATGCGACAAGGACGATTTGTTGTTGTTCTTTAGAAATTACATATATCCAATAATCTCACTCGAACTCTTGGACAAATCGGGTGGTGAGAGCGCGTTCACCGATGTAAAAAAACTTAAAAGAGTAAAGATAAACATACAAGACATTTTCGTACGTGAGAAAATGGCGCATGTCAACATGCTAATAACGGACTTGGAAATATAAACAATAGAGAGACTGAAATGTTAAAATTTAACTTTTTATATATATATAAAGAGAAAAAAAACTTTTACTAAAAAAATTTTTACATTAAAAAAATTAAAAATTAAAAAAACAACTTTTTTATATATATATAAAGAGCAAAAAAAAAACTTTTTAAACAAATTATTATTAAAATACAAAATTTAAAATATACATTATTTGCAAGAATTCGTAAAAACAAAAAAAAAACTAAATAATCAATCATGAGGACAACAACACCTAAAAGATGCGAATTGAAATTGAAACGAGTCGAAACGAATAAGAAATTCGGTCATAAAATCTATAGATTACAACGACACGATCCCATTGAATTGAATGAGGTCGAGACGAAGGGCTTAGAGCACAAATACGACAAATATAAGATGCCTTTGAAATTGGACGAAGCCATGCTCGATTTGATTTATGAATACCAAAGCGACCTGCAGAACATCGTCATCGCCTAAGATAGTGAATTCGACAAGGACGATTTGTCGTTGCCCTATGGAAATTACATATTTCCAAACATCTCATTCGAACTCGTGAAGAAATTGGGTGGTGAGAGCGAGTTGACCGATGTAAAAAAACTCAAAAGAGTAAAGATAAACATTCAACATGTTTTCGAAAAAGGAGAAGACACGAGTGTCAACATGCTAATAACGGACTTGGAAATATAAACAATAGAGAGATTGATTGTTAGCGAAGAAAAATGAAAAAAAAAAGTAATGAGATCATCTTTTGATCTCATTTTTTTTTTTTGTTTCTTCGCACTCTGTCTCGCGATATTCGTCATTATCGTCTAATTGTTTCTCCACCTTTTTTATCCATTTTAAATATATTATTTTATACTTTCTATGATTTTATATTTTATATAATTTTATATTATAATAACATATTCAAAATCGGTATGTTCTTAAACGGTGAATTCTCACCGAGCAACAAACCCTTGCCGAGTCGCTCAACGTTCCGTCCACTCTTCAGATAGAGACCCTTTCCTCTCAGAGAGTTGCCACCTCTAACAGGTTCTAGATACAATCCTTTACCGCTGTCGTCTACGTGGACGCGACACACAGCTCCTCCCTTCTTCAAAAACAGTCCGCTGCCACCCATTAATTTCTCAACTGCCGAACTAGCGAGTCCCGTGAGAGCTCCCACGCCGAGAGTCTTTCCGAGAAAGGGTAGTGCCATTGGGGCGAAGGGTAATGCTTTTGCGGCTATTCCTGCCAATAGCGGTAGGAAACCACCTTTCATTCTCAAATTGTATCAATTGAGCGGGACTCATTCTCACCGTCAACCCTCTTCCATCGCGAATCGCTTTCTCCATCCTTTTTGATTTGACTTCTGGTCCAGGCGATCGAATCCTGACTGCCTCTCGTCAGATCTTCGTGAGTGAATTTGAATCTCACCGCCTCAAGTCGAGTTGTTAACACTCTCTTAAGTTTCTTCCTCTGTCCTGTGGATATGTTCACGTTTTTAAACACGTATTCTGTCATAATTCTGTTTTTTTAAAATATATTTACTTCAATTGTTTCTTGTTTAATAATTATATTAAAATAATTTTGTAAAATTAATATTGCGTTTATTTTATTTTTGTTATCTATATATATAATTTTTTTTTTTTTGCTTTTATATTTCTCTTATGTGAAATCGTATCGTCACTCTCTCTCCGCGAAGATCTAACAGTTCACCATTTTGATCCGTCAACGTGGTTTTGAGACTATACAATGTGCCTAAAATCACTGGTAGATAAACTAAATTTCGAGGTCGCTCCACGATCTTATAACCTGGCGACACGTTTGGAAAGAAGGAATAGATCGTCGGTTGAGCGCTACCATTCACGTAGCTTCCAGCAATCACGTCCACGTTCACCAGAATGCTATTGACTGCGAGAATGTTGACTGTATTTTCAGATGCCGCGTGGCCTCGATACATCTTTCGATCGAATCCCAACATCTTGCCTATAGAATCGTCCGTGTTGAAATCCACTCGAAAATTATCTTCCAAATCCAACATCGTCTGTAAGGTATTAGGATTGGGAGCGAGTCTGATCTTGTTGCTTCCCTTTTCATCCGTCTTCATTCGTGTCTGAATGTAATTGTTCAAATCATCTATGTCATAACTCCCTTTGGGAATTCGAATCTCCAACCAATCCGTTCCGTCGGAATACTTGAACGAGTTATTCTTTTCGGTGACGTTGGGAAAGGAATAATAAGTCTCCAGATTCACCAACGCCATCTCGTATCTTTTCTCTCTATTCAATTCGATGGAAGGTTCGAATTTCGTAGCGAATCGAGTCGAATCACCACTCACCACGATTTGAATGGATTGTTTTGCAGCCGTATTCTCGGCTATCCGTTCTAACAATTCTCCATGTTCGAACATTATATTTAATTTTATTTTTTTATTCAAAATTAATTATTTGAAGATTTATTATTTTCTAAATTTTATTTTCACGCTCTATCTTATTATTATCATCGGAAACATAAAACTTGTCGAATCCGCACCGATATTTTCCGCGATTAAATTCGCTTGTCAAATCGATCACGACGAAATTGTAAAGTCCACCATCCCAAACCCTCTTGCAGAATCTCCTGAATGCCACCGCGCTCATGTCGTTTGCGACATGATCGCTGTAGATGTGATTGAGATTCTTGAGATCTTGGCGAAAGAGACATAGAAAATTAGCGTTCTCCCTTATCGTCTGTCTGGGCAATTGAAAATAATTCTGCGACAGGTAGAAACAGTCCATGTTGCTGTGTCGACCTCTAACGTAATACGATTCGCATCGGTTCTGTCTCTCCAAAAGCAGATCGTCGAAAATCATGAGTTTCTTATCTTCCGATTTCAGTTCTCTAGGATCCGGAACGTCGCTAGTGTTCTCATAAAATCGACACTCGATGTTCGAAGATGCATTTCTCTTCATCAGTTCCATCGCCGCACCGTCCAAAATGGTTGAAAGTGGAGCTTCGCTCTTGTCGAATTCCTCCCTACTGTCAAAGATTCTGGCTATGACGTCCTTGGGCAATCTACGATCCATACACTCTCGAAGCAATCTGTATTCAGGTTGAAACAAGCTCTTGCCAAACACGAACAATCTGTCGTAATCCAACCAGTCAGGTCGGGACAACAGATTCATCAACAGATTGGTCTTTCCACAATTCGATTTTCCCACTATCAAACCTCTTATGCTCTTGGGAAAGAACTCGTTATTCGACCTCTTGGTCGCGGCGTCGTTCCAAGACATATCTTCAATGTTCATCTTTGTTTTATTTTGTTTGTTTGTTATTTTAGATTCTTTTCAAACACAAATTTTTTATGTTTTTCAAACTCTGTTTCTAATGTTATTATTTATTTATATCACACCGTCGTGAGTTCTCTTCAATCCGGATCCACTCGTCATTTTGGCTAAATCTTGTATGGGCACCACAGCATCCTTAAAATCTTTCCAACTTTTCGGCGTTCGCTCTAACGCAGCTCGCTTCGCCGGCGGACTGATCAACTTGTCGATCAACGTGTCGGCTGCCCTCATGCCAGCCACAGAAGCTATCCTACCACTGGCTTCGGAAGCGGCTTTCTTACCAGCATCCAAAGCCGTCTTCTTACCGACCTCAAACGCGGTCGATGCGAGTTTTCTACCCGCATCGCTCGTGAACGCTCACATTATAGAATCGACGATGCCAGAACCGCCTTGAACGTAAGTCCTGACGTATCCCCTGTTCTTTATCACTAACATATTTTATTTTTATGATATATTTTTGTTTTTTTCACTGGTAAATCGTTTTGTCGTTTTTAAATACTTTTATTATTCTAGTGTAAGAATTTACTGTTTTATTTTTTGTTTGTTTGTTTGTTTCTCTCTACTTATTATATACACATCAATCCTTCAATTCGTTCATCAGCCTTTTATACTGGTTTTTATTCAAAACCTTCTGTCTTAACAATTCGTCAGATATAGTAACTATCTGATTATCTAATCCCGTGTTACCAGCCCGTCTGCTCGCCATCAACAAACTCAATCTCTGAGACAGAGCGTCGGAATCGCTCGGAAGAAAAGTGGTTTTCACCCCTTTACCAGTCACCGATTCGACGAACTTCTTGTTCATATCCCATATGGGTTTCACCACTTTCGTCCACTTGTAACCTCTGTTGGCTTTGTGTCTTGTCTCTCTGGCATCGTTATTTCTCTTCATGGCGTGGGTCTGGACCAGAATGTCTCCGTAATTGTCGAAATCCTGTTCCGTGTAATCGCTGGGCTTGTCGTAAAGGAGCAATTTGCGCAGACCATCAGTTACTTTATACTTATTCGAACCCACGATCAATTCACCATCGTCCATTTCCACTTCTGTGTCGCCTACAAAAGTTCTACCGTCAGAATCCTTATGAATTCCATACAACAGATCTCTCTTACCGCCATCATCATCGGACGATGCGACGCTACTAGTGGTGATAGTCGAAGCTGTATCGTCGCCCTCGCTCAAATCTGTTTGAATTCCCGTAGGAACGTAATCCGGTGTAGATTGAACGGAATACCGATTTCCAAAACTAGGAGGCAACGAACCCATTCTCAAAGAACTCTCCTTTATGGGTCTCAATTCTTCGACTATCTCCTTCCTGCTTCGCTCTTGACCCTCCGTCACGGGTTTAAATATTTTTGTAGCTTCACGTCTGAGTTCCATCTCACCAAGACGTCTGCTTCTGTCAGCAGACTGAATGCCCTTCTTAGCACGTTCATACTGGTCTAAAATTAGATCTCGGCGTCTAGGATTCATCTGTAAAAACATCTTTCGTTTTAATTGTTTTTATTATTTTCAAAATTAAATGTATAATTATTTTTATGTTTTAAGTAAATAAAAATCTTCCGTCTTTAATATAATAACTAAAACCAATTGAGAAAAAAACCATTTACAAAATGACACCTCGATAAATAGTTAAAAATATTAAAATAGCATCCGTTTCAAACGTGTTAAAAATCAGAAAGAAATAGTTTTTCAGATAAACCATTTAACTTGACAAATTAATCTCATTTGAATAAAAACCTGTAATAAATCTCAGGCGTGACAAAATAGCGTTCTCAGTAAGTGTTTATACAGTAAATGTCACTTTGACATGCAACCTGCTTGTCAGTTTTGATAAAACCACAGACTGACAATTGTAGACTGACATTCGAATGAAATGGTTAACACGACGCCAAAGGCGCACAGGAGCTCTATTTATCACTTTTATTTATTTCCTAGGATATTCCCCCACCCCACGACGAGGGGAGATAACTCCGTATGATCGAGTTTACGAGAATCGAGCGATCCGATCGGTCGATTGACGGAGAATCGAGCGATCCGATCGCTCGATTAGCTGAGTTTGGGAATTCCCATAGTGGGGAATTCCCCTAATGACATCATAAATGGGAAAAACCCACCGCCTCAAAACAATTGCGGATTCTACATCAGTGATGTAGAATCTGCAGGCCGTTTTTTTGATGATGACCCAGAATTTTTTGCTCGCGTTTGCCAACGATGGATCGATGGTCTGATCTGCGATGGTAACGTCGACAAAAATTTTTAAAGTGAAAGATAAAAGTGAAGATGTACAATTTCACCTTTTTTTAAAAACGCGCGTTCACCACGAGTATTTGAACGTTAAAAGTGCGATCTAGGAGTCACAAAAAACATGGGTGATTCAACATCACTGTACATTTTTGTGAACAAGCGTGCGATTTAAAACCGAATTCCACGTTGGTGAACGCATCGTGTACACGTACATGTACAAAGTGATTGGTAAATCCGCAATTATCACCTACTTATATAGTATGCTATGGCATGTATAGTGATATATGTACACATGGGGCTTTTGGTATATATTATAGGTAAGTGGTGGAAAGATGATGGGAAAATTGGGTTCTCTTGAAAGTTTTTCCCGCGAAACGGTTGACGTTGCTATTGACGTCGTGACGTCATGATACGCGCGCAACGTCATAGAGATGCTGACCGCTATTATTGTCCAGTATACAATCTGATATAACGTTCTTCGTGTCAGTGGATGTCGGGCCTCTCGTATGGGGTGGGGTGATATGGTAGTAGTGGTATATATCTATGTTGGTATACTATTAGCCCTTGGGTCTTCATATTATGCTATGTCTACTATAGCTAGGTCAAGCAGTATTGTGGGCATGGGGTTCATGTATGGTCGGCCAGTGCGGTATTGCAAGATAGTCCTTGGTGGTTTAAGTTGGACAGTATAGGATGAATGGTCTGTTCCCTATTACCCCCTTAGTACTATTAACCTAACGAATCCTTTGTCTTATCTTCTGGCTGGTATTGGTAGTTCGTAATGCTAGGTCAGGCAGTACTATAATCGTTTGTTTAGAAGTGGGGTATAGGATGCATTGTATATACTGCTGTAGGCCCCTGCATGTCCCATGTTAACCCTTAGTACTATCAATCCACCTGATGGTTCATGTTATCCTATGGCTGGTATTGGTAGTTCGTAATGCTAGGCAAAGCGGTATTGTGGGTAGGGTTACTGTCTGGTAGTTTAGAACGGTACTATAGTATGGCGGTATATACACCTATAGGCACCTGTTAGTGCTTGGTACTATTAACCAACCAATTGCTTTGTACTATTCTATGGCTGGTATATGTAGTATGTTATGGTAGACCTAGTGATTTTGTGGGGTGGGGTAATGCTTGGTAGTTTAGAACGGTAGTATAGCATAGGCTATACATATCCCTGTAGGTCTCTTGCTGGCCCTTGGTACTACTGATCCACCAGGTGCTTCATATTATTGAGCGGTATTCTGGGGTCGGCTCAATGCCGGGTAATACAGAACGGCAGCAGAGTATGGTTGGTATATTCCTCTGTGGGTCCATCCTAACCATTGATAATATTAACCTACCAAATGCTTTGTATCATCCTGTTACTGGTAAGGTGGTACGTAATAGCAGTAGTTCTGACCCTATTCCAAGTATTCTTGTTGTTTCATTTATCTAGATCATTTGTATAAATTATAACTAACCATTGATTTCCCATCATCTGTATGCAGAGTTATCTCCCTTGTGTATAATAAAAGCCTATATCCAATGGCCATATCCCCGGGCACCCCAATTTTGGCACCCCTTTTTGGAAAACATATGACCTTCGGCACCCCTTTTTTGTCATATGTGCTTATGTGAAAAAGCACAATGTGACACAATGTGCCCTAGCACAAAGGCACATGCTTTATGTGCCGATATGTGCTTATGTGAAAGGCACAATGTGACAAAATGTGCCATATCACATAGGCACATACGGGTATTTGAGGATACCTTTGGCCTGGTATTGTTTTATTCGAGGATACCTACTGGAGAATCCCTTTTTAGGAATCCCATTTGTGGAATCCCTTTTTGGAATTAGAGTCAACCGTTTCGCGGGAAAAACTTTCAAGAGAAGCCAAATTTCCCCATCATCTTTCCACCACTTACCCATAATATATACCTATAGCCCCATGCGTACATATATCACTATACATGCCATAGCATACTATACATACAGTACCTACACCATTTGGCGGATCTAGCTGCAAGGAGCCGTACTTTTGCAATGAAAAATTGCTCCGGCAAACAAGTCCGGTTCCTATGGGAATTTAACACTAGCTGCTCCGGTAAAAGTCCGGGTAATGGGGCACGATTCATACGTGCTATACTACTGACATATATTAACAGCCGAGGGCATACAACCGGACAACGAAAAAGTTAAGTTTATTATGGAGATTCCTTCGTCGACTGACAAGAACGAAGCCAAAATTTGATGCGGACTGTCAATTTTTTTATCTGAGTTTCTTCCGGACATGTCCGAAATAACAGAACCCATTAGAAATCTTCTGAGGAAGAATGTAGAATTTGTATGGGAAGCCGAACAGAGAAAATCCTTCTCGAAAATATAAGCAATTCTGAAAGAACGATTACTGGAATATTTTGACGGAAATAAACCTATAACTGTTAGTTGTGGCGTCAATAAGTCTGCACTCTGCTCTGTTGCTTCAAGGCTGCCAACCTGTGGCATATTAGTAGTATAGCATGTACAAGAACGAGCCCCACCAGGAGCTTTGTCGGTGCAAAGAGTGTTAAATTCCAATGGAAACAGGAGCTTTCCTAGTGTAACATTTCCCAGTGCAAAACATCGGCTCCACCCAGTTGGATATGCACGTGGTCTACGTATTACAGGTATACTATATTATAGTTAGGTATACATATATGCATGGTATGGTTTGGGGTATTTATTATGGGTGTGTTGCTGGAAAACTGACGGGGCAGGTGGGTTTCTTTTTGAAAGTTTTCCCCGCGAAACGGTTGACATTGCTGATGACCCCATTTTTAATTCATACATTACAAACCTAGTTTCTAGAGACTCTTTGGGAATATATGAGCACTTAACGTCAACAATAAACTCTTTGTGCCTTCCCTTTTAAAAATTTGTCGGGCACAGGGGAAATCGGAGAGGGTTTCCGAAAGGGCACAAGGACAGAGGGGGACATTCGATTGTCGTTTAGAGCCTTTATCAGGAATCGGGTACTAATTATTTGGTATGAGCGAGAGGGGGGGGGGACCTGAGAATTAGTTTCCTTTTTTCAGTGTGAAAATTTAAAATGCCTAAAACACGAACAAGTCAGCGAGAGAGCACAAACTCATATGTTGGAGTGCAGAGGACAAATGTTAAGGTCAAGCCCATGCCTGAAGACAGTACAGAAACGGATATTGCTGGTGTTCAGCAAGGTTACGTTTAACAGTTGGTCACAGATTGTACACAGACAGAATCAGAAAATCATCACCAGCACTCGCAACTCGCAAGCTGAATTGGGTGCTACCCAGCTTACTAAATCAGGTGGGTGTGTTCTATTTTCGATATTCCTCTTGATACTTTTCCCATTCCCTTGGTCTCTGAGTCGACTGCTGCGACGGTTTGATTGCGCTTTTACCGATATTCAAGAAATACAAAAGTCTTTTGAAAACATATTTCTCAAAACAACGCAACAAGGTGATTGGGTGGTAAATTTGTATTAATTGGCTATCGGTTTGTTTATATATACAGGGGTTTTGTTTCCTCGCTTTCATTCGTCGGGAAAATACTGATTCTTTCAATATCGTGAAGAAGAGGTTTGTTCTGGTGTCGCAAAACTTGTGATAGCATTTTTTAATTTGGTGATGGCTAACTTTATTTGGACCAAAGGCTGTGGACACATTGTAAGATGGAAGAGCTTTCAGTGTATGATCGTGTATTATTGTGATAACTGAGTCCAGCGCGATCGGGGTTGTTGGTAGACTGTGGGAGACTGTGGCTGAAATCGTCAACTGAGGCGAGATTAGAGCAGGGGTGGACTGGGCCAAAAATGTTGCCTGGACACGTACCAAAGGGCAAAAATGGTTGTACCAAAGTGGGCCCGTACTCATCAGGCCGACAGTAGGTTTCTAAGGCGGATTCTCGACCACTTGTGCACGATTTTCGTACATGTACACGTACATCGATGTACACCTCCATAGGATTTAGTGTTAAAATCGTGTACGGGTACACGATTTGTCGTTTTTTTTATGGTGGTACAGAATCCGCAAGCGGATTCTGTACCACTGGATTCTATATACACGTCGCTCAAGAGTATGAAATTTTAAGGAAAAAAAGGTGTACTGTCTGATACAGAATCCGCAAATGGGTTTCCCCCATAGGATTTAGTGTTAAAATCGTGAGCAAAAAACGTGTTGCGGATTCTGTACCAGCATCAAAAAGTGGTTTGCGGATTCTGGACCATCCGTATCTGTACACGATTTTAACACTGAATCCTTATGGAGGCGTACACGGAAACCCATTTGCGGATTCTACATCAGAAATCGACTTATGTACGACACATGGAAAAGAGGTGGTACTGAACCCGCAAACCCACTGCCATTTCTGACGTAAGTGGGGGGAATACCCATAGCAGATTTTTCCAAACTTAATAGACTACTATTGGGCGCTCCCATTTCTGACGTAAGTGGGGGGAATACCCATAGTGGGATTTTCCAAACTCAACAGAAAAAAACTAAGTTTTTTGAAAATCCGGTTTTCGTTCAAAAGAGTCGACCATAAAACATGAGTGTCAGTTTTTGTTATGTAAACGAAAAAAAAATTGAGTTTAGAAAATTAGAAAAAAATGAGGGGTAAAAACTGACACTCATGTTTTTGTTCTGGTGTGAATGAAGGTTTTCGTTCAAAAGAGTCGACTATAAAATATAATCTGTAAAAAAAATAGACATTCATGTTTTGTTTCAATGTAAACGAAAAAAATTGAGTTTGAAAAAATTAGAAAAAATCGGAGGTAAAATGTTTGTTTACGTTTTGTCACTGCGAATTTTGTGAAATAAATTTTAATAAAACACTTTATAGAATGTTTCATTCAAATAAAAATAGTTTGTAGAACTGACACGCATGTTTTTGTTGTGGTGTGAATGAAGGTTTTCGTTTAATGGATCGTTTTAATAATAGATAATAAAACGCATTTTTCCACTCAATTAGGTTTGAGTGGTAAATTTTTAATATATTCGTGATAATGTTCGGAGATGTGAATGAATCCTTTTAACAGACGTAATTATTCTCAAATGCATTAAATCAGAAACCGGTTTCTTATGTACTAAAACTTTTAAACTTTTTCAAAGTTCTCTCAGTTCGACACTGAGTGAATGATTTTGAGATATGAATGAAATCCTTTTAACAGACGTAATTATTCTCAAACGCGTTAAATCAGAAACCGGTTTCTTATGCACTAAAACTTTCAAACTTTTCAAGTTTTCCCAGTTCGACACTGAGTGAATAATCGGTGATGCAATTTTTAATGCGTTCGGAGGCAAAACGCATTTATATGGGTTTTATCGTGTAAAATGTTTTTTCTCAACTGTTTTTTTAGTTATTATATTAAAGACAGAAGATTTTTATTTACTTAAAACATGAAAAATAATTATACATTTAATTTTGAAAATAATAAATAACTCACATTAGCATACTCAAAGGAATATTAATAATTTAAAAATGTTTTTACAGATGGATGCTAAACGTCGATATCATATTTTAAACGAATATGAACGTGCCAAGAAGAGCATTCAATCGGCTGACAGAAGCAGACGTCTCGGAGAGATGGAATTGAGACGCGAAACTGCAAAAATATTTAAACCCGTGACGGAGGTTCAAGAGCGAAGCAAGAAGGAGATAGTTGAAGAATTGAGACCCATAAAAGAGAGTTCTTTGAGAATGGGTTCGTTGCCCGGTAGTTTTGCAAATCAGTATTCCTTTCAATCTACACCGGATTACGTTCCCACAGGGATTCAAACCGACGTGAGCGAGAGCGATGATACAGCTTCGACTATCACCACTGATAGCGTCGCGTCGTCTGAGGATGGTGGTAAGAGAGATCTGTTGTATGGATTTTATAAGGATTCGGACGGTAGAACTTTTGTGGGCGACACAGAAATGGAAATAGATGATGATGAATTAACCGTCGGCCCGAATAGGTACAAATTAACTTCCGGACTGTGAAAATTGCTCCTTTACGACAAGCCTAGTGATTACACGGAACAGGATTATAACAATTACGACGACATTCTGGTTCAGACCAACGCCATGAAGAGAAATAACGATGACGGAGAGTCGAGACCTAAAGCCAACAGAGGTTACAAGTGGACGAAAGTGGTGAAACCTATATGGAATTCGCATAAGAAGTTCGTCGAATCGGTGACTGGCAAAGGGGTGGAAACCACTTTTCTTCCGAGCGATTCTGACGCTCTGTCTCAGAGATTGAGTTTGTTGATGGCAAGCAGACATGCTGGTAACACAGGATTAGATAATCAGATAGTTACTATATCTGACGAATTGTTAAGACAGAAGGTTTTGAATAAAAAACATTATAAAAGGCTGATGAACGAATTGAAGGATTGATGTATATAATAAGTAGAGAGAAACAAACAAAATATATAAAATAAAAAATAGTAAATTTTACACTAGAATAATAAAAGTGTTTAAACAACAAACGATTTATCAGTGAAAACAAATATATATTATAAAAATAAAAAAATATGATGGTGATAAAGAACAGGGGATACGTCAGAACTTACGTTCAAGGCGGTTCTGGCATCGTCGATTCTATAATGCGAGCATTCACGAGTGATGCGGGTAGAAAACTCGCATCGACCACGTTTGAGGTCGGTAAGAAGACGGCTTTGGATGCTGGTAAGAAAGCCGCGTCCGAAGCCAGTGGTAGGATAGCTTCTGTGGCTGGCAAGAGGGCAGCCGATGCATTGATCGACAAGTTGATCAGTCCGCCAGCGAGCAAGCTGCGTTAGAGCGAACGCCGAGAAGTTGGAAAGATTTTAAGAATGCTGTGGTCCCCATACAAGATTTAGCCAAAATGACAAGTGGATCCGGATTGAGGAGAACTCGCGATGGTGTAATATAAATAAATAATAATATTAAAAACTGAGTTTGAAAAAACATAAAAAATTGTGTTTGAAAAAAATCTAAAATAACAACAAAAAAATAAAACAAAGATGAACATTAAAGATATGTCTTGGAACGACGCCGCGACCAAGAGGTCGAATAACGTGTTCTTTCCCAAAAGCATAAGAGGCTTGATAGTGGGAAAATCGAATTGTGGAAAGACCAATCTGTTGATGAATCTGTTCTCCCGACCCGACTGGTTGGATTACGACAGATTGTTTGTGTTTGGCAAGAGCTTGTTTCAACCCGAATACAGATTGCTTCGAGAGTGCATGGATCGTAGATTGCCCAAGGACGTCATAGCCAGAATCTTTGACAGTAGGGAGGAACTCTACAAAAGTGAAGCTCCTCTTACGACTATTTTGGACGGTGCGGCGATGGAATTGATGAAGAGAAATGCATCTTCGAACGTCGAGTGTCGATTTTATGAGAACGCCAGCGACGTTCCGGATCCTAGAGAATTGAAATCGGAAGATAAGAAACTCATGATTTTCGACGATCTGCTTTTGGAGAGACAGAACCGATGCGAATCATATTACGTTAGGGGTCGACACAGCAACGTGGACTGTTTCTATCTGTCGCAGAATTATTTTCGATTGCCCAGACAGACGATAAGAGAGAACGCTAATTTTCTATGTCTCTTTCGCAGAGATCTCAAGAATCTCAATCACATCTACGGCGATCACGTTGCAAACGACATGAGCGTGGCGTAATTCAGGAGATTCTGCAAGAGGGTTTGGGATGGAGGTCTTTACAATTTCGTTGTGATCGATTTGACTAGCGATTTTAATCACGGAAAATATCTGTGCGAATTCGACAAGTTTTATGTTTCTGATGATAATAAGATAGAGCGTGAAAATAAAAAAAAAATAGAAAATAATAAATCTTCAAATAATTAGTTTTGAAAAAATAAAAATAAAATTAAATATAATGTTCGAACAAGGAGAATTGTTAGAACGGATAGCTGAGAATACGGCTGCAAAACAATCCATTCAAATCGTGGTGAGTGGCGATTCGACTCGATTCGCGACGAAATTCGAACCTTCCATCGAATTGAATAGAGAGAAAAGATACGAGATGGCGTTGGTGAATCTGGAGACTTATTATTCCTTTCCCAACGTCACCGAAAAGAATAACTCATTCAAGTATTCCGACGGAGTGGATTGGTTGGAGATTCGAATTCCCAAAGGAAGTTACGACATAGACGATTTGAACAATTACATTCAGAAGACGCAAATGAAGACGGATGGAAAGGGAAGCAACAAGATCAGACGCGCTCCCAATCCTAATACCTTACAGACGATGTTGGATTTGGAAGATAATTTTCGAGTGGATTTCAATACGGATGATTCTATAGGCAAGATGTTGTGATTCGATCGAAAGATGTATCAAGACCACGCGGCATTTGAAAATATGGTTGACATTCTCGCAGTCAATAGCATTCTGGTGAACGTGGATGTGATTGCTGGAAGCTACGTGAATGGTAGCGCTCAACCGACGATCTATTCCTTCTTTCCAAACGTGTCGCCGGGTTATAAGATCGTGGAGCGACCTCAAAATTTAGTTTATCTACCAGTGATTTTAGACACGTTGTATAGTCTCAAAACCACGTTGACAGATCAAAATGGTGAACTGTTAGATCTTCGCGGAGAGAGAGTGACGATACGATTTCACATAAGAGAAATATAAAAGCAAAAAAAAAAATATTGTGTATATATATAAATAACCAAAAAATAAAATAAACGCAATATTAATTTTACAAAAATTATTTAATATATATAATTATCATTAAAACAAAAAAACAATTGAAGAAAATATATTTAAAAAAAAAGAATTATGACACAATACGTGGTTAAAAACGTGAACATATCCGCAGGACAGAGGAAGAAACTTAAGAGAGCGTTAACAACTCGAGGCGAGGCGGTGAGATTCAAATTCACTCATGAAGATCTGACAAGTGGTGGTCAGGATTCGATCGCCTGGACCAGAAGTCAAATCAAAAGGATGGAGAAAGCGATTCGTGATGGAAGAGGGTTGATGGTGAGATTGAGTTCCGCTCAATTGAGATACAGTTTGAGAATGAAAGGCGGTTTCCTACCGCTATTGGCAGGGATCGCTGCAAAAGCATTACCCTTTGCCACAAAGGCATTACCCTTTCTCGGGAAAAACTCTCGGCGTGGGAGCTCTCACGGGACTCGCGAGTTCGGCAGTTGAGAAATTAATGGGTGGCAGCGGACTGTTTTTGAAGAAGGGAGGAGTCGTGTGTCGCATCCACGTAGGCGACAGCGGTAAAGGATTGTATCTAGAACCCGTTAGAGGTGACAACTCTTTGAGTGAAAATGGTCTCTATCTGAAGAGTGGACGGAACATTGAGCGACTCGGCAAGGGTTTGTTGTTTGGTGAGAATTCGCCATTTAAGAATATACCGATTTTGAATATGTTATTATAATGTAAAACAAAATTATATAAATATAAAATATAAATCATAGAAAGTATAAAATAATATATAAAATGGATAAAAAGGTGGAAAAACAATTAGACGATAATGATGAATATCGTGAGATAGAGTGCGAAAAAGATGTAGAAAAATGATTAGATGCTAATGATGGATATCTTAGGAAAGAACTGATAAAAGAGTTAAATAAAGATCGGGATATGCAGTTGCAATTTAAAAGAATGAGACGTTTTCCACTGTTACCACTATCTTCTGAAGAGAATGAAGATGTGGAAAAACGATTAGACGCTAATGATGGATATCTTAGGAAAGAACTGATAAAAGAGTTAAATAAAGATTGGGATATGCGGTTGAAATTTAAAAGAATGAGACGTTTTCCACCATTACCACTATCTTCTGAAGAGAATGGTAATGATGCGAGTGTTACCGAGAGATGCACAACATTCGTTCATAATTATGATTCGGATAAACACATGTGTTCTTATAAAAACATAGCATATCACAAAAAAAAAAAAAAGAAAAGATGAATCGATGCTGAAATTTAAGAAAAAAGGAAACGTTATTATAATATATGGGCAATAGTGAAGAAGGAAAACGAAAAAAAAGTAATGAGATCTAAAGATGATCTCATTACTTTTTTTTTTCCTTCTTCTTCGCTAAAAATCAATCTCTCTTTTGTTTATATTTCCAAGTCTGTTATTAGCATGTTGACACTCGCCTTTTCTCCTTTATCGCAAATGTGTTGAATGTTTATCTTTACTTTTTTGAGTTTTTTACTTCGGTGAACGCGCTCTCACCACCCGATTTGTTCAAGAGTTCAAGTGAGATGTTTGGATATATGTAACTTCCATAGGGCAACGACAAATCGTCCTTGTCGAATTCTCTATCTTTGGCGATGACGATATTCTGTAGATCGCTTTGGTAGTCGTAAAACAAATCAAGCGTGGCTTCGTCCAATTTCAAAGGCATGCTATATTTGTCGTATTTGTGCTCTAAGCCCTTCGTCTCGACCTCGTTCAATTTGATGGGATCATGCCATTGTAATCTATAGATTTTAGAACCGAGTTTCTTAGACGTTTCGACTCGTTTCAATTTCAATTCGCATCTTTTAGGTGTTGTTGTCATGATCGATTATTTGGGTTTTTTTGTTTTATGAATTATTGCAAATAATATATATTTTTAAATTTTGTATTTAAATAATAATTTGTTAAAAAGATTGGTTTTTTTTGCTCTTTATATATATATAAAAAAAAGTTTTTTTAATTTTTAATTTTCTTTAATGTAAAAAAAAATTTTTTGTAAAAGTTTTTATTCTCTATATATATAAAATAAAAAGTTTAAATTTTAACATCCTTTTTTTCTCATATTAATTCAATTTTTTTACATTAAGGAACATAAAAAATTGATTAATTTCATCAAAAAAATTTTTTTTCACATTAAAGAAAAAAATTTAAAAAAATCTTTTTTATATATATAAAGAGTAAAAAAAACAAAACTTTTTTAACAAATTATTTAAATACAAAATTCCCCCAAAAAATATTCTTACAAATGGAGCAAACAAATAAAAAAATTTAAATGAGAAAACCGTACCTCAGTTAAACGAGATTTGTAAACTATTAAAAATTCCACATATCAGAAATCATAGAACTAAATCAAAAAAAACTGAAGTCATACAGGAATATTTGTGAAACGCTAGAAAGGCAAACAAAATGTCGATAGCAACGACGTCAAAAAATGCATTGGTTCTGAAAAATGAGAAGAAGAAAAAGATAGTAAAAGGAATCGAAATGCCGACGTAAAAAAAAACAAAAACGTTTCGATTGTGAAAAATAAGAAGACAACTAAATGGAAAGCCGTTGAAGAACTTCAAGTTTCAAAAGAAAAAGAAAAAAAAAACTAAAACGAAAACGAGTGATGCACTTCAGATTCTAGACAAACGAGATATATCGAGCAAAATTCAATGAGCAATCGATGAAGGGAAAGGAGAAGAATATGTAGCATGACTTGTCACAGAACTATTCCAATCAAAGCCCTAGAATGGGAGAGTGCGATCAAAGGCGTTTTTAAAACTTTCGACGTGGTTCCCTCGTTCAAGAAAATCGAATCCGAAATTGTTTATGGAACGGGTGAAGAAAAAAGTATTGGATTTGTTTCGCGAACACATGAACGTGGGACAAAAAATTAAGATGATACTCCATTGCGTGATGAATAAAATCGACGTGAATTCTGGCGAGAGCATCGTGAAAAATGCATATTTCAGATCTAATGTCGAACCCGTATTTCGAGGTTCAGATTTATCAGACGTTTTCGAAACGATGAAAGACAAGATGTTGACGTCTCTCGCGAATTATCAACATGAAGGTAGTAATTGGATGTTCGATGAGGTGTTGAAACTCGAAATTCATATAACTAAAAACGATTCATTGAAAGGATCTTCCTACGTGGAATTACCGTATTTCTTAGTTAAAAAACACTCCGTGGTCAATGTGAGAAATAAAGATGATCAGTGTTTTAAATGGGCAGTCACTTCTGCTTTATACCTGGTCAAAATGCACTCCGATAGAGTTTCTCGTTACGAGGAGACTTCTAAAAATCTCGGTGGACTGGAGTGACTTTTTCAACGCAGTTAAAACACATCAAACGTTTCGAGGCTCAAAATCCCACCGTAGTGGTGAACGTCTTGGGATCCGACGACGAAAAACGAACGATCTATCTTCTCAGACAGACTTCGTATCTCGAAAGAGAAAAGACGATTATTTTATTATTGATTTTGAATGGTGACAATCAGCATTATTGTTGGGTTAAACATCCGAGCCGATTACTGTTGAGACAAAATAATAAACATAAAGGAAAGATATGTTTATGTTATAACTGCATGAACATGTTTCAGAGCGAAAAATCGTTAGCGAAACATCAGGAATATTGCAATGAAAATCAAGGTGTCGCCATTGAAATGCCCAAACCCAACACCATCGTGAAGTTTGAAAATCGCAATAGAAGGTTAAAAGTACCATTCGTCGTGTACGCCGATTTCGAATGCTTCACCATAAAAATGAGTTCCTGTCAACCCAATGCTCTTCAAAGTTACGTCGAAAGATATCAAAAACACATGCCTTCGGGTTATTGCATTTACGTGAAATGCGCTTTCGATTCACAACACGACATGGGTCCCTTCACCTACACGAAACAGTGCGAAGACGACGATGTGGCTCAAAGGTTCGTGGAAGAGTTAGAATAGAAAATTCAAATGTTATATGACAAATTCAAAACTCCAGTGAAAATGATCATCACGCGAGAGCAGCAGAACGAAAATAACAGAGCCACCGAATGTCACATATGCAGACAATCATTCGATGAGAATTCAGAGGAAAATAAGAAGGTCAGAGACCACGATCATTACACGGGTCTGTATCGCGGTCCGGCTCACAGCAAGTGTAATTTAAAATATCGAGACGCCGTTTTCTATCCGGTGATATTTCACAATCTCTCAGGTTATGACAGTCATCTGTTCGTGAAAAATCTCAGCACCTCCCACGAAGAATTAAATTGCATCGCGAACAGCAAAGAAAGATACATTTCATTCACAAAATGGAAGCTCATGGAGAAAAAAAGAGTAATCAACCGAGAGATGTTGGAAGAAAAAACGAAATTCATTCATAGAAGCATACGTTTCATCGACAGTTTTAAATTCATGTCGACCGCTCTGGAAAAATTAGTCGATAACATGAGCAAGGATAAATTTAAAATCACGAGCGAACATTTCGGAGAATGAGTAGATGTCATGTTGAGGAAAGGAGTCTATCCTTACGATTACATGAACAATCTAAAGAGATTCGACGACACCGCACTACCTTCAAAAGAAGATTTTTATTCAAAATTATACGAATCCAACATTTCTGACGAGAATTACGAACACGCCAAAAACGTGTGGAAATCATTCGATATGAAAACCATGAGAGATTATCACGATCTCTATCTGAAGACCGACGTTCTGCTCTTGGCAGACGTGTTCGAAAATTTTCGAGACGTTTGTTGTCGAAATTACGATCTGGATCCCGCTTGGTATTTCACCGCACCCGGGCTGACGTGGCACGCTCTGTTGAAGAAAACTGAAGTCCAATTGGAATTATTATCCTATGTGGACATGTTGCTCATGTTTGAAAGGGCTGCGAGAGGTGGCGTCTTGATGATCTCCCACAGATATTCTGAGGCTAACAATCCCTACATGAAAGAAGGTTTCAATTCGAAATGGACGAATAAATACATACAGTATTGGGACGCTAATAATCTGTACAGTTGGGCTATGAGTCATCCTTTACCGATTGGAAATTTCGAATGGGTGATGGAACAGGAAGAGATGCAAAAATGGAGAGACTATCCTTGCATTTTAGAAGTTGATTTGAACTATCCAGAAGAATTACATGATCTACACAACGATTATCCACTGGCTCCCGAATGAATGAAACCGAATGAAGGAGACGAGGAAAAACTCATTCCCAATTTATGTAACAAACGTAACTACGTCGTCTACAGTGAGAATTTAAAACAATACGTCGATTACAGGATGAAATTAGTCAACATACATCGCATCATTCGATTCGACGAATAGCCTTGGATGAAAAAATACATCGATCTCAACACGAATCTCAGAATTCGAGCCGAGAACGATTTCGAAAAAGATTTCTTCAAACTCATGAACAACTGCGTGTACAGTAAATCGATGGAAAACATCAGGAAGAGAACCGACGTTCGACTCATCACATCTGAGAAAAGAGCTAAAAAATTAGTGGCGAAACCCAATTACAAACACCGAACCATATTCGACGAAAATCTAGTGGCCGTTCACATGCAAAAGATGCACCTGAAGTTTGACAAACCGTATCATCTCGGACCGATCATCTTAGATATCAGCAAGCGATTGATGTACGAGTTTCACTACGATTACGTCAAACGAAAATTTGGTGATAAAGCCAAACTACTGTTCACCGATACAGACAGTTTAGTTTACGAGATAGAGATGAAAGATGTCTACCGAGATATATCTCCAGACGTGGCCGCGTGGTTCGACACGAGCAATTATCCCGTTGATCACCCGTCCAACATTCAATCGAATGACAACAAGAAGGTGTTAGTTAAATTTAAGGACGAGAGTGGCGGTAAACAAATCCTCGAATTCGTGGGCTTAAGACCCAAACTGTATGCTTATCGTCTAGAAGATGAAGAGATCAAGAAGTGCAAAGGAGTTAAAGCATGTGTGGTGAAGAAAAACATCTCTTTCCAAGAGTATAAAGATTGTCTGTTAGGAAGTGGTCCAGTGTATAAGACTATGAAATCGATTCAAAGCGAAAATCACGACTTGCATACTGAAATAGTCAACAAGATTTCGCTGACGGCCGACGACGATAAGAGATTCGTGTGAGACGATAAAATAAGCACTTTGGCATGCGGACATTGGATTTTGTATCTAATTTCAGACAATAGGATTTCAGATATGATTGTGGATGATAGGATTCCAGATATGATTAAGGATGATAGGATTCCAGAAAATCAAGAGGAATTAGACGGATTCGAGATTATGGAAATCGATAGAGACATCGAGAGAGTTAGTTTAAACAGAAAAAGAAAAAAAAAATAACGTCATTTTAGTGAATTATAATAAAATAAATAAATAAAAAAAATATATATACGCATTTATGGATAAGAAAATAGAGATATCCGTAGGTGTCGTCTTACCTAACGAACCCCTATCCAACATCGATCTGTCGAATGCGGCGAAGGATTTGGAAATCAAAGATTTTCTAGGCGTGTTTCCTAGAGATGCCTTGCCGAAGAGACGACCTCGACAATCGGAATGCGAAATTTTAAATCTAGACGATTTATCGGGCGAAGGTGGCGTGGTTCAAGAACGGGAAGAAGAATTATTATTTTGACAGCTACGGAATCTCACCGCCGAAAGAAATAAAGAACTATTTCAACAAATCGATGGTTCGTTACAACACGGCACGAGTGCAATCACCAGATCAAGTGTTTTGCGGTCACCTGTGTCTTTACGTTCTCAAGAGATGGTCTGAAGGAGATCGGTTTCAAGACTTTCTCAATGATTTACATTAGAGAGAGATTTTTTTTTTTATAGCATATAAAGGTAAAAAAAAATTATTAAAAAAATTTTAATCGAATAAAAACGAAAAATAAAAATAAATAAAATAATTCATTTTTAATAAACTGTGTTTGAAATATATTTTTTAAAAACAAAAAATCTCAAAACAACATGCCAGTCGATAAATTTGGTAGAAGTGACGACGAAAAAGTCAACCTAAAAAAGAAGAGGAAGACGCTCCAAGTCGATGATGGTTATGACGTTGCCAACTTGGACGAACGTTACATTCGGAGATACGAACCTCGAGAGGAACCTTTGAACATGAACGATAAGAAGCTCTACAATCTTCCTGAGCTGATAGATCTCGCAGATGCTGCGACTAAAAAATACGTTGACAGGGGGAACACTGATTTCGAACGAATCATGCTAGATAATTACATGGATAAAACCATGACCGACGATCTCGATCTGAAATCTAAACATTTGGTGAACGTTGTGAATCCCATAGATCCCACGGATGCGGGACCAAGAAATACGCGGACGACTCTCACGCGAGATTCTGCGAACACCTGAGAAATAGATACGTTCAGAAAACGATGCGTGCGGAATTAAATGCCAATTCTAACAAGATAACGAACGTGGCCACTCCCACGAATCCCAAGGACGTGGCGACCAAACACTATGTAGATCTGGAACAGAGAAAGTCTGACAGACGAGAAATGAAATCGGATCTGAATGCGTGATTCCACAAGATATTGAATCTGTCGAAGATCGACGACACGGATGCGGACTCAACCGCGGTCAACAAGGGCTATGTAGATTCTGCCATGATACGATCACAAGAATACCTAGAATCGCAAGTGGATGATCTCTACCTGAACAAACAATCTGGCGGAACCATGGAGGGTGGTATTGACATGAATGGTGAGAATTTATTCGGTCTCAATCACGATCCCGAATTCGATTCCAGCGTGGTCAGCAGGAAGTACGTGGATGACAACTCGGTCTGGAGAAAGGGCGGACATCATGGAAGGTAAACTAGACATGGGTGGACACATGCTCACAAATCTACCGGATCCCTTGAACATGACGGATGCCTGCACCCTGATTTCTGTGGTGGAAAGAGTCAAATATGCTAGACCAGTGATCACCGTGAATGCCGTGGAGGCTGGCACCTTAGAGGAGGGAAAAACCGAGTGGTCTATTTCGGAAACGGAGGTAGCGGATTGAAACATGGTCAGGTGGGATATCCCATGCCATCGGGAGGTTAAATCATTCGAATGGCTCTGGCTTCCTCGGATTTGAATAACAGAGCGGTCGTCAATCTCATGGTGAATGGAGTAGAGAGCGATAAGAAATACAGCATCGAAAAGACTGAGAATCAACACGCGAATGTTAGCACATTTGGCACGCCTCTCAAAGTGAATGCTGGAGACAGGATTAATTTCGTTATGAAAACCAATAATCCCGAAGCCGCCACTTCCGTGGTGAGTCTACTGATTGAACTATTTCCTTTGAACAAACAGTGAACGCATGGAAAATAATTAATTAAAAAAAATAATGTGTGATTATTAAAAACAAAAAAAAAGTAATGAGACTTAGAAAGATGTTCAATCTCTCTAGATCTCATTACTTTTTTTTTTTTTTTTTTGTTTTTTTTTTTTTAATAATTACTCATTACCTTTTTTTATTTTTTTATTTTTTTTTTTTTCACACACGTCTCTCATCGAATGATCAACATCTTATTTCCATCCGATTCGAATTGTAATTCTCTATCCGACAGGACCAGGGCGAAGGCTTTGGTTTTTCTCGGCACGTTCCTATCGAATTGCATCTTGATCTGAATATCTAAGACGCTACTCTTGAGTAGTTCACTCTGTTTACTGACGTCGAATACGAACATGGGATACATCAACTTGTATTCGCCAGGAGATATGTTAGGGTTGCTCATCAATTCGTCTAGACCGTGATACTTCTTTCTAAAATCAGCGGTATCGCCATACAGTCTTCAGAAATCATTCTTGTCAAACGATGCGTTGTAATCGATTGCTGGATATCTCATGGCGTTCAGAAACACTTGCATGTTTCTCAAATGGCAGTGATCGAACAGCGACGAATTCTTTTCCTGAGACCCATCCCTATCGGTCTGAAACGCAACCACGATGAAACGCGGTCTCTCGGAAGCGGATTTCACCGTCAATCTCCAATCGAAGTGATTCATGGAGAGAGGAATGCTAGCCGTGTCGCACTGTCTCATTCTAAATCCCACGGGTAATTTACTCTTGGATTCTATGATCTTGTAGAGACGTGCTTTTTCCACGATCGAAGGCTCCATGTGCGGAACGAACCACGACATCTTGTGTAGAGTTATCTTACCCGCATCGGTCGCAGTGAGTCTCACTATTGCGTCGTCATTTCCTTTTCGAATCAACGTCAGATTGTGTTTGAATCCGTACATGATCTTGTTGTAATCGTCCGCAAATCCGAAGATGTGTTTCAAAGGTATCCTGAACGAAAACGTTCCTTTAGGTCTGGATGTCTTGACGACGTAGTCGAATATCGCGGCGGCGCCGGCGCTAGGAGGGCTGACGGTGTCTTTCACCCACAACTGATTAAGTCCTCTGGATTTCGAAAAATCATCAGGATACGTCAAGAGTCCGAACATCGTGGTGGCCTGACCGGGATGAAACACAGATTCTATCTCTTGTCCGGATAGCATGTATTTTATATTACTGAATAGATGCATGATGCCATTATTGGCTAGAGTAACCGTGTCGTCGGCGGCGTAGTCGCTCCCATCTTCCTTGGTGAGACGTCCCTGCACCACTATGTAACTCTCGCTAGGATGTATGAATAGATCTTGAGTTTCGACATTGATTCTTATCTCTCCCGCATTGTTCAAACTCGTTCCGGTTACCGGTTCGTATTCGTGAACCTCATATTCTTGAATACTTTCATCTTTCACTATGCTTTGTGCTATATCTAGTATATTTGTCATTTTTAAAGTGTTTTTGTTTTTTGTTTATTAATTAGCTTGCTTTTTTTTATCTAAAAATAGTTTTAATTATTTTTATTATTATTTTTTTGTCCTATATATATGTGTGTAAACAAGAAAATGTTAAAGAGAGTAAATAAAAGAAATTTGTTTTCTTTATCAAAACTTTGTCTTCTGTAATTGTTTTAATTATTTTTATTATTATTTTTCTCTCCTATATATATGTGTGTAAACAAGAAAATGTTAAAGAGAGTAAATAAAAGAAATTTGTTTTCTTTATCAAAACTTTGTCTTCTGTAATTGTTGTTCGTAAAACGATGGTCTCTTCTCCATCCAAAGCTTCGATTTCGTAAGTCATCGGATCGGTGTGAAATATTTTGATTATCACGAAGATTTCCGAGGTCCATCGAGGAGTATAACCCTTTTCGAAGTGCTTCTTATAAGCATAGATTCTCACTCGATCACCGACCACAAATTTCGACGTTCCAGACTTCTTCCTAATCTTAGATCTTTCAGGATATAGATTCGCATAGACCTGTTTTTCATTTCGAGGATCGCTAGCTTCCATGGGAGTCATCTTGATCGATCTGTGTCGCGTTTTGTTGTAATCTTTAACCAGACCATTCAGAGCATATATGTATTTCTTGGTCGAATTCGCCGTGAAGTATCTATGCATCTTTTCCTTCATCGTTCGATTCCAACGTTCCACCACGCTGGCTTTCTCTTCGTTTTCGATCGAGTAGAGGTCGACCAATCGATGAACGTGCTTGTTGTAGAATTCCTTTCCCTTATCCACCCACAATTTACTCGGTTTTCGAGAAGACGAGTCGAACACGCTCTTCAGTACCTCAGCGACGCAAGGTCCCGCTTTATTCGTCAAAGCTCTGATCCAACCGTATTTGGAAAACACGTCGATGACCGTCAATAGATATTTGACACCCTCATTCCACCTCGAAAACGATCTCATGTCGACCAAGTCGGCAGACCAAATATCATCCAAACCCTTCACAAACACCCTTCTCTTTCGAAATTTACGCACGATGGGTTTGTGTAACTCCTCGGCCAATTCACTCGTCAATAATCATTTCTTCTTCTTTTCAGATGCGCTTTTTTTTTAACGCCCCATCCAAATCGACGTTTCGCACCAATCAGATTGCCGACCAGCGAACGTTCTATCTTCTCTCTCCTAGTCGGATTCGATATGCCTCTCAATTTCCCCAACATGTTTTTATCGCAGACATCGTTCCGAGTCTTGGTGTTGGGATGTCCGGCGTAGCACAGATCGTGATCATATGCGGCCGTGTCCACCCTATTCACAGGTTTGCTCCAAGATTTAGCAGTCAGATCGGCGTTGAGTCTCTTGTTCAATTTCGTTCCAGGTCCCATGAAACTGTGACCAGGCAGATACATTTCGAAAGGTAGATTATTGATCATTTTATTCACGTTGCCTTTACCTTTGCTCGCGTTCTTTTTTTTGATGAATCGAGTCTTGATAGAACCACACACGTCGCAAATTCCGCAAAGCATCTGTCTATCGTTTTTAGTTCGTACTTCTTCCTACTCAAACAGTTTCTGAGCGTGTTAAACAATCCAGCGGCGAGAGCCACTCCTTCTACGGTCAACACGATCGGAATACCGACCGCGGTCGACAACAATCCGATGCCGGCCACGTGTAAACCCATGGAAATCGTGATGAGTGTCGTGTCGATCGCGTTGACGAATTTCACAAAACGCGAATACTTCTTCTTGAGAGAACGGCGACAATCTCTCTCTTGAGTTAGATACGCTTGGATTCTATTGATTTGATCGATGCGATACCTCTCTCCTCTTTCTTTTTCTTCTAGCGACAGTGCCGTCGGCAAAACGCCGTTCGGCTTCTCATCCTCGTCGTCATCTAACGTCGGATACAATTTATTTCTGGTTCTCATTTTTGTGTTTTTTTTTCTTTCTAATATTAGATAAAAAATTTATGTGCGTATTTATTTTTATTTTCTATTCTCCCTTATTTTTATATCAACGCGAAAACTTAGACGTATGCTTCATTGAACAATAATTTCATGATGCATCCCTTGTCTCCTAAAGTCAGACTTCTACGCGCCAATTTCAGTTCTTCCGAAACTGTGGGCTTGTCTCGATCCTTACAGAAGAGTAATCTCTTCCAAAACGCGATCACTTCGTCGATTTGAACGCGTTCGAACGCCGGTTCGAAATACTTGATGACCATATCTTCCCTTTCCATCGTCAGACACGAATGATTCTCGTGATCGAAGTCTAGGTGATCCCGACATCCGACGCATCGTTCTAACAAGAGGTGACCTAGTTGTTCGTTCACGCAGAATGCATAGGCTCTCATCAGCATTTTTAAAAGAAACCTTGCTCTAATAGTCTGGGAAGCGCTCATGATTTACGTATTTTTTATAATCTATTCGATTTGATATATTTATTTTTAAATAACTATTTATTTATATTTTTTTTTTCTCTCCTATATATATCAATCACTTTTTTTATATCCTCGGGTAACGTGGCAGTGGGTTTGCGGGTTCAGTACCACCTCTTTTCCATGTGTCGTACATAAGTCGATTTCTGATGTAGAATCCGCAAATGGGTTTCCATGTACGCCTCCATAGGGATTCAGTGTTAAAATCGTGTACAGATACGGATGGTCCAGAATCCGCAAACCACTTTTTGATGCTGGTACAGAATCCGCAACACGTTTTTTGCTCACTATTTTAACACTAAATCCTATGGGGGAACCCCATTTGCGGATTCTGTATCAGACAGTACACCTTTTTTTTCTTAAAATTTCATACTCTTGAGCGACGTGTATATAGAATACAGTGGTACAGAATCCGCTTGCAGATTCTGTACCACCATAAAAAAACGACAAATCGTGTACCCGTACACGATTTTAACACTAAATCCTATGGAGGTGTACATCGATGTACGTGTACATGTACGAAAATCGTGTACAAGTGGTCGAGAATCCGCCTTGTATACCTACTGCCGATCACCGAAAAGTTTTCGAACCAAAAGAACGCTGTTTCCTTTCATCTGGCAGATCAATGGCAGACTGGACAGCTGGTATGGCAGTCCACATAGAAGGCATTTCGATAAACCGACAGTCTATACAATCAGATCTATTTCGTCTTTTGGTCATTTTCACGAAATTTGCGACAACAGGTTGTTGGGCTGCATAAATTTTGGGGAGCCTGGCGAGCTCCCGATAGGGGGCCCACCAGAAAAGTTCATGATAGCCCATTCGGCCAGCTCACCTCTAGATTAGAGAAATATATGTTGAACAATTCCGCTTTTAGTGATTTGAAACGATGAATTGCTTTTCAGTCTCTAGCACGAATCCTTTAGTTTTTACAGGAGATAAGAATTTTGATGTCCTCTCTCATTCGCATGCGCCAGTTGTACAGGAGGTTGGGAGAAATAGTTTATTTTTCATTTGAGGAGTTCAGAAACAGTTTGGATGTGTTTGAGGCGATGGGTTTTTTTCCGATGGCAGTGGAGTGTTTTCTGCTTTGGCCATTCGGTACAGACGTTTCCTCTTTCGAATTGATTTTCTAATATTGTTGGGCATCCTATGTGGTTGGTGAGACTTACAAGTGATCATGTTGTGTGTGTGTGGGGGGGGGGGGGGGGGATGAACGCGTCATAGCATATTGTTCTATAATCTTGGTCAACTGAGCCTCACATTTAGAATGAGCCAAATATTATCCTAATTGGAGCACCACAGTTTCTGTGTTGATTCCAATATAACGACTTTTACTATTGCACTGAATTTTGCGCCTGGAGGTTTTTAATTCCTTCTTTAGAATTTTGAGGTACTAGGTTACTGGACTATGGTATATGACTAGTTCCGCAAACAATGGGTCATTACTACTACTTTGTTGATATTGCTTAATTAGAGAATTTCAACCTTCGAGGGAACCCTGGGGAGTGAAGCGGTGCTTGTTTACTGTGGTAAACAAGCTCTGATGGCGCACTTATATTCAACCAATGCTAACCCTGCTTGTGCTGAGTTAGTATGTTGGGGAATGTGGCAGTTACTCGCCGTTGCTCCGTGGTTCTCTTCGGGTACTCAGGCTTCCTCCACCCGAAAAACTGTCCGTCGCGAGGTGACCCTGGCTGTCGAAAGTGCCGTTAAACCCAATAAATAAATAAATAAATATATAAATTGACACTCGGCCCAGATGCATTTAGCATGCAAGAGTTTTTTACACAAGCTCTGCAAATCTTCGAAGTTCGCTTCGATTTGAAATCGTTCTGATGATTTGATTCAAGTCGAGCCGAATCGTCGAAATGTTCTCAAAATCCTTCCAAGTGACTCCCCTTGAACTCCGCTTCTGTCATCAGATCTACCGCAAGAAGACTTGATGATAGAAGTTCAAGGAGGTTCTGCTCCCGAGAATACTTTGAATCCGTCCTCGAACATTCCGCCCTTTTTGATTGACTTGCCCACATAGACTAGTCGTCGTTGAATATAATACTTGGCGGCCGTGGACTGATCACTTTCCACGAGTTTACAATACTCTCCCAAAAAAGAAAGTGTGCATGCTAAAAAATAAAACCTAAAAAGATATATATCATTTTCATTCATGGAAATTTTATTCAATCACAGATGAGTCAATTTGTGATCAACACGAGAAATTTCATTACGCTACGACGAATACTCTTGGTGCCATGGAGAGTCAAAGACACTAAGGGTCAAACACAAAAGGCACACACTCAATATCTGGTATGACCTCCGTCTGCATCGACTACTGCTGTGCATCTACGCCTCATGGAAGCGAACAAGTTAGCATGGAAGTGTTGTGGGATGTTGTTCCATATTCTGATAAGCTGTCTTTGGAGTTCCACAAGCGTTGACGGTGCATGGGGAAGCCGGTGTAGCTGACGTTTCATTTCAAATGCTGGGCAACCTCTCTGTGTGTTCTGCCAGCCCTAATCATACCCAGGGCAAGGAGACGTTGATTCATTGTCAATCTTGGCATGCTAATGTGGGGTCGTTTTAACAGCAGCGCAAGTTTGAATGTGAACGATAGGAAGGCCTTACTTTAGTGTTTAAATACCCAAGGATTCACACTGCTGCATGAATTTTCAGACTCTCCACGTGCAAAACATGCCTTTTCACAAACGTGCAGCACGTCATTTAACGTTAATGCAATTTTAACGGGGAAAACTGTTTTTGTGTTCAATATAACTTATTCATGAACAGGTTAACACTCTTTACACCTACGAAATTATTTTTTTGGAGTTTGATCAATTTCTGCAATGCACACTTTCTTTTTTGGGCGAGTATAGTAGATTCCTTACACTAATTATAGGAATGATCGTCAAAAATTTAATTAGCACATGCCTCTTCTACGGCTGTATTGGAGCGAGAGATGGGCAATATACTGAAAAACCGAACCGATACCGGTTCCATGGGGATACCGAAAAAACTGAACCAAACCAATCGTTGAATACCGATACCGTCTAGATTTTCAAATTAACACATGCCTCTTCTACGGCTGTATTGGAGCTAGAGATGGGCAATATACTGAAAAACTGAACCGATACCGATATCATGGGGATACCGAAAAACTGAACCAAACCAATCGTTGAATACCGATACCGTCTGGATTTTCAAATTTTCCTACATTCGCTATTTATAAGTCCCTGTTGAAAGTCGAAAGGTTCATTTTCATGACAGAAGTGATTGATTTTCTTCTGTTTACCCTCAATGGACTGGGCAGCTGTCCTGTATTCCCACTAGACAAAAAAACCTTACATGTCTAATTGCCAGCAGTGATTTTTAGTCAAGTCTTGGCAGGCTGTTAAGGCAGCCAAGACCTGACTAGAAATCATTGCCCGGGTGTTTTGTTTATTATTAGCAGGACCCCATAAAGATGGAATGGTTAGGGCACATGCTTAGGTCTTTAAAAATTAAAGTGCGTTTAGAACAAGTCACAAAATTACTGTAGATATGATTTGTGGTCGTAAAAGGATGTCACTGTTGAGCTCATTAGCAGTGTCATTTATAGCGTTGTGGTAGAATGATACTACAACAACTTATTCAGTTTTTTCTGATGTAAATTCCCCTTTGGTACTATCATCAAATCTCTGACAAGTCCGATACTGAATACCGAACCGATACCGAGGTATATACCCCACAAAATACCGAAACCAGTACCGCCCTCAAAATTCCAATACCGCCCATCTCTAATTAGAGATAAATTCAATACCGCCCACTCAGTACACCTACAAAGCTTGCACTGTTCAACACGGTTTGACCATGACTGTTGGAAGGGCCCATAAACTACAATAAACCCACAAACAAAAATGTGAGGGTGAAAACGACGCACTGCTTCAGACATTTCATGCTGAAACGTCTTTTCTTGCAACCTTCCCTACACTACTCACCGAATTACTACCAAACTTGGTATGTGTACTCCAGTGACATAGGCAGTATCTCGACCTGGGGGTCGGGGCATGGTCATAAACAAGCTCCCATACACTGTTATTTACATCATTGGTGACCCATGTGACTTAGTGGGATGGAAGGAACACAATACACAAATCTGCCTCCCAACAACAAAACAGTCCCTGTGTACTGATCGTAATCCGCACGCGGAATGTGATGTTCACGCATGCGTTTATCGGGTAATAAAAATCATTAGTAGCAAATTTTGATTAATGAAGCACTGAGTTGTACCCGGTGCTTCATTAATTTAAATTTCTGATGATTATTCCTTTTATTAGTGTTTAAAATCTAATATTATTGGTTCTGTGAAAATATTGCCCACCCGTGAAAAGTGACAAGTCCACGACGGCCGTACTATATTCTGAAAAATGTTTGGTGCGTTCCCCATGTGTCCCCTCCCACTCCCAGTTCCTACGTCCCTCTGTACTCAGCTCTGTCCAGAAAGTGTTGCCAGCAAGTGGATGTTTTCATCCGTGAGGGTGAAATTGGGTCATTACGCGAACATGTCATGTCAATATGGCTTGCTTATCTCCCATGATTTGCATCAACTTTTTTTACCCACCTTGGATACGTTGTGATCAACATGGGGGCTGAACGTTGCCTAGAACCTAAACAAGGAAGTGTAAATTATTACAATCAATACGTATTTGTTAATTACATTGCGTTGCCTTTTGATGCTGTTGTGGAGAATATAGCTTGTATTGCATCAAATACCCTTTCCAAAGGCTGTGAGGCATCAACTGATTTATATATTCCGCTCTTCCGATAAAAATCCAGCACTGCTTTGATATAGTTGTGGTGTCTAATCAATCGTCCCTCCAGAGATGCCGCATTATCTTTTGGTTTGAGAGTTAAGGGTTCGCCAGTAATCTGTGAGAAAAAAATCGATTACAATTCACCAGTGTGCATGAAATGTTACATTAAGGTGTCATGGTGTGATAAAAATTTTAAAAATATTCATATAATAAGAAAACATGAAACAGCTAAAATATCATGGAGATAAGATATGCAACTTCCCCAACGAAAAATGTGGGAATTGTATTCACCACTGTACCAATGGCGGAGACGAAAGTTCTAAGAAAGGGGAGGGATTGCGGGACCAAAATTTTGGAAAGGGATGGACACGTTCACGCCCAGGCAATGATGGGAGTATCTCTGTATTCCATAAAACGTCAGTCCCTCCGCACCACTTCGGCCCGATCCGCTCCACCATCCCCACTCAATCCTACCATGAGCGGTTTTAATGGCGTGCTTCCAAACAACAAAATAACATTGGACAAATGCAAGCAATATCGCCAAAGATGGATGTTCGGCCGCAAGTGCGCAACTTAATAGCCTCTCAATAACCACAGAAAAGGCACAAAACCCCGCTAATAACCGCAAATGTTCTAAACAAATATTTACATAAATTTTACCCATAATTCTTTCGTGACACAAAATATCAAAATTCCAGGTCTCAGCTCATATACACTGGAAAAAGATAGAACTGTCAGTATAGTTTTTGTAAAGCTGTATTGTACAAGAATGAGAAAAACTGCCTCGAAAAAAATGCTCTTTGAAAGTGAGATTATCAAATGTTAAAATTATAAAATAATTTTTGACAGTCTCAACGTATAGTACAGTCGCCGTGGACTGGTCGTAATCCACGCGTGGGCAGTGATGGTAATAAGGTAATAAAAATCGTCCGCTGCAAAATTTTAATTAATGGAGCACCGGGTTGTACCCGGTTGTACCCGGTGCTTCATTAATTAAATTGTTGATGATTATTCCTAATATTATTGAGTCCGTGGAAATATTGCCCACCCGTGGAAAATGACCATTCCACGGCGGCTGTGCTGTATCTTATGTGTGATATAGAATGGAAGTGCACTAAGAGTGAATCTTAAACTAGAAAGAAATACCACACGACAATATTCGCCAAATTGTTTCTGTTCTCATTCCCTAAAGAGAAGAATGTAAATCCCGGTTAACGAAAATCTGAAGTTGAGAACTTTAACCCCCGGAATCAAGTAATCACGACAAATACATATGCTGTTCCCGTTTTGTTGTATTCTTGTGGCGTTGTAGAGTGCACTAAACACGAACTTAACCCTTTACCTAACATGAAAAGCAGACGACCCTTTCAAAAAAAAATTATTGAATTACTAAATTTTTTCAATTTTTGTCTCAAAAACATAGGTTATGATCCATCGTTGGAACGAGCTCGTTCCAACGAGAGGTCATAACCTATGTTTTGGGGACAAAAAAATGAAAAAAATAATGAAAATTAATTGGAGATGTTTGAGAACAGCGCTGGCCGGTTTTTGCCGTTACGTTGGGTAAAGGGTTAACCAACTCAACACTCTACCAAGACGGGTCATGTCTGATAACAGAAGTCAACACCCGCATTCCACCTTAAGTCGTTTACCGATAAATTCTGGAGAACGTGATTTGATTTATAGGCTATGTAGACTCTTCATAACAGATTTTTGTTTTGCACCTTTATGCATTTTTATTTATCTGAAGATCATCGCGTTAAGCTCCGCAAGACACGTGACGACAGCAGGACATTTCATAATTACCCCCAACGTATCAAGACTGTTGGACAGAGTCTCAGCTTTGGGGTTGTTGTTACATCTGGTAATGTATTGCTGGCCGGTACAGCGGTGGACATCATCCAAGAAAAGATGTTTTTGAAATCGATGCAGGAAAGCACTTTCTGGTAAAACACAGCATAGTGTTTACGTGCAATGTGTGGAACAAAACATCAACTTTTGAGATTATTCTGCTTCAATGAAAAGTAAGGTCTTAAAAGTGAAACAGGGGTTTCCTTTTCGCTGATCAAGACAGGTCGCTTACAACACGAAATCGTCAGCTAGTGACTGTGAAGCAACATGTAAACCCTAAATACATACTCCGTGATGAGTTTAATGACACTGCTCGAGATCTTTCCAGCAGACGCCCTGCTTTAGCACCAACATTATGATAACGTCATGAAAATATGGAGTGTTACTTTTATTATCAACTTCATCATGTTTGTAGCTTTTACCGCTTACCCAACACACAGGATATCAAAATGTATTACTTAATTTTTTTTTTTTTTAATTCTTCAAAACAATTCCTCAAAACCATACCATGTGACCCCTCATTGGAACGAGCTCGACGAGCTCGTTCCAATGAGGTGTCACATGATATGGTTTTGTTAAAATCTTTTTAATTTTTTTCTCTTTTGCTTAATTTGTAAATTACGCGGGTTGATGCGGCCGGTTTGTCGTCACAGGGTTAACTCTGAGGTACATCCATAGTACGACCCTCAAAATGCACAGGGCGTCATGGAAAATGATAACTTTAAGCTTTCGTTGAATTGGCAGATTTACAATCAAGGCCCCCAGTAGCCAACAAATCTGATCTTATTTTGTTCGATAAAACGGGTGATTTATATTATCGAATTCAGTGTCCTTTTTAACACAAAAGTACTTGACAAAGTTCAGGGAAAAGACCAGTAAGTAAAAGGACCTCGATTTCGAAATGTCTCACTTGCACCGCCAGATTCCCACTGTCCGCTGTGTGTTGGGCTTAGGGAGTTCTGATTTGACACGGCGTATCGGAAGTTTACTAGGCTTCGACGCGATAAGGACAGAGCTTAGTTCACAATAGACAATGCAGAAGGCAGCTTTATTTGGGAATCTACATATTTTATACAGGATTCTTGGTGGGTTATACAAAAAGGCAAAGTAAATGTAGGAGATAAAGAAGAACTGGGGTAGGAGGTAAATTAAAGGGAAAAGAGTGTGACAAAATCACGGTCCAGCCCATCGATGTACACTGTAAGTATGTCGAGGGATCCACCCAAGGTAATAGAGGAAACAGCACGTCAACGAAAATGAACGAAAAAAAAGGCAAAAGAGGAAGAGAAGCTGCCAACAGCCTGTCTCTCTCAACGTTCCCCCACTTCCACTTCGACTAGCCAGAGGAGTATGACAGTAGAAGATGAGCCTGCTTCCGGCTTCTCCCTCTCCCGGTGGAATCACCATAATAATACAACAAAGGACCTGCTCCAAAAGATCCATGGAACCTTAGCTAAATAACCATTGACAAAATGTGGTCATACTGGAAGTCACCCCGCTTTTCAAAGTCTCAGAGAAGAGTGAACATGATCCCATTGGTCAGCGTCTGAGTTCTGCGGTCGGTAAAAAAAAAAGAAGGCTTTTCTTTGCACAAAGATTTGCAGCCAAGTGCACTCTATATTATCGACTTCCATATTTGGCATAGGTTAGTAGACAATAGTTTTAAGATATATAGAATATACTGTAGCTTGGTGTACCAAATATTCACCACGAGTGGTGAACATTTGGTACACCAAGCTATACTTTGGGTATATTTTATTTATATCATGATCGTCAGATTAATAAGAGTTTAAATGTTGAATAAATCAATATTCACACGTGCGATTCTGTTTGTGTTTACACGAGCACCGGTGGACGGTACTTCCACTGGCAATTTTATCGCCGAAACTAAATAGAAAACGAAACGCGCAAATTACGGGGCCTTTTTTCATTTTAATAGCATAATAACATATTATTTCGTGTTATGGATGTTTTATTAACATGACAAAACGTATATTTGTTATTTTTTGGTATCTTATGAGGTAAACTTATTTAAAAACGTAATAAATAATTGCCGGTTTCATTTCACTCTTCACGAGGCGACGAGTGATAAGTTTAGACAAGTTTGCATTCAAGGCGAGGTCACCAAAGGTCAACTTGGATGTAGTTCCACTGTAGGTGTAAATTTTAACTACTGAAATCCCATTGCTGGCGTATTCATCACGTTTGGTGTGTAAAGCTAAAATTTATGTCATAGGCTTTTATATATAATAAAATAGGTAATCATGATATAAAATGGAATGACGCTATTGTGGCTAGTTCGGTTCTTTCCTTGTGGTATCGCGGAAGTCGGGTTACAGAAGATCAGAATAGAATTATCGCCATTGTATTAAAGCCAAGATTCTGTAATAACGCAAACATCATAATTCGCTACCTCAGAGCTTAAAATATCAAGTTTTTGATTTAAACTTTGTGTGTTGGGATGAAATAAAGACAGCTCGTTATCATCGACATTGAACATTTTTGTTTGTCATCAATCCCAAGTGAGAATGCGAGGGGTCCGGGTTTATCTCGATAACAACAGATGAGAGGAGTAAGACAAACACCCAGCAGCATAAGGTGGGATCAGGGGCGACGGAATGATTTTCAAAGTGTGTGTGTGGGGGGGGGGGGGGGGGCTGGATCGGGCGATGGATGGTTGTCGTTGTGACGGGACGACCATGGTTCGGCCCGTTGTACGAAAATTTTAAATTCCAGGGTCCCAAAACTCCCATTTCCATGAATCTGAGCTGATATTTTTAGATTTTTCAGATGTATTTGAAAGATTTCTCACTTTGAGAGCCGTTAAAAAACGTCGGTAAAGCATACAGGTGAGGTCTATTTATCAGCTTTGGGCGTAACGACCAAAGCTGATAATTAGACCTCACCTGTATGCTTTACCAGACGTTAACAGCAATTATACTGTTTGTGGATTATCTTGTCTGGGGGTGGATTTGGTACTTGTATGTCTGTAAGATTACGATCTACTTCAGTTAACCGATCTTTTAACAGGCTGTATACATTTTAACATTTGCTGCCACTTACTGCAAAAAAATTATCCGAAATCCATCGAAACTGAACCAGTACGAGAGAAACATAGCTGGCGAAAATATGGGGAGGCTCTGGATCCGCCCCTTGTTTCACCAGTCATTGGTTGTGTTAAAATATATCATACAAAAAACATGGCCTGGCAAAAAAGTGGAGGGGCTCAAGACCACCCCCCCCCTTCCGCCGCCCCTGGGGATTGTAGACCAGAATATTTTCGTTACCAAAAGAGCCCGCCCAGCGTTGCCAATATAAAAATAATGCCTGTGTTTTGCGTTCAATATTAGTTATTGTGGTGAATTTTCAATAACATGGTCTGAGGTTTACGGCCCGGGGGTGACGCTCGATATCATCAGAAAAGGGGAGTAAGACAAACAGCCAACTGCATAAAATGGGACTGGAGACTAGAATATTTTCCTTATCAAAAGACCCCGCTCAGTGTTTCCAATATAATAAATATTGTCTGTGTGTAGCGTTCAGTATTATAAGTAACTGTGATGAGTTTACGGTAACATGGTCTGAGGTTTGCGGCTCGGAATTTACGCTCCGAACCGCAAACTTCAGAACATGTTACCGTTAATTCATCACAATAACGTTGATGTTCCAAAAAGACCACACCCCAAACCCCACATCGTGAAATGAACATTATTTCCAAATGAAACAAAATACTGCGTTTTGTTGGCTGAGAGGTACGGTGTAACTTGCAATAAACAGTAGGTTTTTTTACACCGTGGTTAACCACGGTGTGAAAACAAGAATATACAATAGCAGGCTATATGGCTAAAAAAAAGAACCAATTTTTAATTATTAATTCATGCTCAGTTATGTTAGAACAAAAATAAAAATACAGAAAATTTAATATTTATGTGCAATAAAATATTACAGATATGGATGTCATTGGAACTGGCTCATTGGGCCAGTTCCAATGACATCCATATATTTGTCTGGTTTTATGTATTAAGAAACTTACAAAGTACAAATTTTCTGTCAGTTTTTGCCCACAATGTAGGTCAAAGTATTAAGTACACCAAAATTCTTGGAAATAAATCCGTTACCCTTGTGTTTTCCAGGGTGTATGGAGCCCAACATTGACTAGACTTCATTAATTAGTGATTAAATTCTCACACACCCTGGAAAACACAAGGATAACTAATATTGCATCTTTTATTTCACGGAGGGGGGGGGGGGGGGGTACAGTTGAAGGTTCACAGAGGACACCCCACACTCCCCTTCCAAAACCCCCTTGCCACGTCCCTGCTCCAGGCCTAAATATAAACGATTCATTAAAGTATCTATTTTTATTAATTTATTTATTTATTGGGGTTTAACGACACTTTCGACAGCCAGGGTCACCCCGTGTCGGACAGTTCAGTTTCACTGGTGTAGGAAGCCAGAGTACCCGGAGAGAACCACCGAGCAACGGCGAGCAACTGTCATGCTCCCCAACGTACTAACTCCACACAAGCATGGTTAGCATTGGTTGAAGACAAGTGTACCATCGACTTGCAGTACGCCTTAGTAGGTGATAATTGCCGATTCAAGGACACGTTGTACGTGTACGCGTACGGTACACGTACATGGTGCGTTTACCATCGTAGGATTCAGTGTTAAATCGCGAGCACGTTCACAATTTTTTATGGTGTCCCAGAATCGGCTATTATTTTGAGACTCCTTGATCGCACTTTTAACGTTCAAATACCCGTTGGCGAACGTGTCGAATGTACAAGTTTTTCAAAAAAGTGAAAAATGTATGAAATTGTACATTTTTCACTTTTTTGTTTTTACTTAAAATTTTTGTCGACGTTGCCATCGCGGATTAGACCTTCAATCTATCGTTGGTGAACGCGAAAAAAAAAACTTTGCCGATTCTAAGACAGCATCAAAAAAGGTGGTTTGCCGATTCTGGGACAGTGTCCCAGAATCGGCAAACGGCTTTTGAGGCGGGGGTTTTTCCACACTTAACAGACTACTATTGGGCGCTCTCATTTCTGACGTAAGTGGGGGGAATACCCGGATTTTTCCAAACTTAACAGACTACTATTGGGCGTTCCCATTTCTGACGTAAGTGGGGGGAATACCCATAGTGGATTTTTCCAAACTTAACAGACTACTATTGGACGCTCCCATTTCTGACGTAAGTGGAGGGAATACCCATAGTGTGGGGAATACCCATAGTGGATTTTTCTAAAACTTAACAGACCAATACTGGACGCTCCCATTTCTGACGTAAGTGGGGGGAATACCCATAGTGGGATTTTTCCAAACTCAACAGAAAAAAACTAAGTTTTTTTGGAAAATCCCACGATGGGTATCTCCACTTGTACAGTATAAATAGAGCTCCTGCGCGCTACAATCATCATTGGCGAAGATCCTCCAGGATCGGCCACACAAAAAAAGGTGAGAAGAAATCTGCGTGAATCCAAATATAAAATAATAATAAATTTTATCAAAATAATGTGTATCATTACACCGAGTTACTCTGCGATGAAGCTCGTTCTGACACGTGAATATAATTATTTACGAAGGAAGCGCTGTGGATTTTATTGTCCAGTCACTGAGGGTTGAAAGGGGCTTGTTCCCCATACCGTCCCTGCGCGCCATCGGCGCGTTAAACCATTCCATTCGGGTGTCAGTCTACAATCATCAGTCTGTTTTTATCAAAACTGACAAGCAGGTCGCATGTCAAAGTGACATTTACTGTATAAACTTACTGAGAACGCCATTTGTCACGATCGAAATGTATTACAGGTTTTTTATTCAAATGAGTCAATTGTCAGTTAAATGGTTTAACTGAAAAACTATTCTATGGATGAAAGCGGAAACAGTTCAAAAGATTAATTGATGTTATTTTTTATTTTTTTTGAAAAGCGTTACATTTACTGACAGGATTTTATTCGAGATTTTAATTATTCATGTTCTTTCTGATTTTTAACACGTTTGAAACGGACGCTATTTTAATATTTTTAACTATTTATCGAGGTTTCATTTTGTAAAATGTTTTTCCTCAACTGGTTTTAGTTATTATATTAAAGACAGAAGATTTTTATTTACTTAAAACATAAAACATAAAAATAATTATACATTTAATTTTGAAAATAATAAATAACTCACGTTAGCATACTCAAAGGAATATTAATAATTTAAAAACGAAAAATGTTTTTACAGATGGATGCTAAACGTCGAGATCATATTTTAAACGAATATGAACGTGCCAAGAAGAGCATTCAATCGGCTGACAGAAGCAGACGTCTCAGAGAGATGGAATTGAGACGCGAAACCGCAAAAATATTTAAACCCGTGACAGAGGGTCAAGAGCGAAGCAAGAAGGAGATAGTTGAAGAATTGAGACCCATAAAAGAGGGTTCTTTGAGAATGGGTTGGTTGCCCGGTAGTTTTACGGAAACAGTTTTCCTTTCAATCTACACCGGATTACGTTCCCACAGGGATTCAAACCGACGTGAGCGAGACCGACGATAAAGCTTCAACTATCACCACTGATAGCGTCGCGTCGTCTGAGGATGGTGGTAAGAGAGATCTGTTGTATGGAATTTATAAGGATTCGGACGGTAGAACTTTTGTGGGCGATACAGAAGTGGAAATGGATGATGAAGATTTAATTGTCGGTTCGAATAAGTATAAAATAACTGATTGACTGCGCAAATTGCTCATTTTCGACAAGCCTGGAGATTACACGGAACAAGATTTCGACAATTACGGCGACATTCTGGTTCAGACCCACGCCATGCTGAGAAATAACGATGCCAGAGAGACGAGACCCAAAGCTAACAGAGGTTACAAGTGGACGAAAGTGGTGAAACCCATATGGGATATGAATAAGAAGTTCGTCAAATCGGTGACTGGTAAAGGGGTGAGAACCACTTTTCTTCCGAGCGATTCTGACGCTCTGTCTCAGAGATTGAGTTTGTTGATGGCAAGCAGACGTGCTGGTAACACAGGGTTAGATAATCAGATAATTACTATATCTGACGAATTGTTAAGACAGAAGGTTTTGAATAAAAACTATTATAAAAGGCTGATGAACGAATTGAAGGATTGATGTATATAATAAGTAGAGAGAAACAAACAAACAAAAATATATAAAATAAAAAAACAGTAAATTTTACACTAGAATAATAAAAGTATTTAAACAACAAACGATTTACCAGTGAAAAACAAAATATATATTATAAAATAAAAAAAAATATGTTGGTGATAAAGAACAGGGGATACGTCAGAACTTACGTTCAAGGCGGTTCTGGCATCGTCGATTCTATAATGCGAGCGTTCACGAGTGATGCGGGTAGAAAACTCGCATCGACCACGTTTGAGGTCGGTAAGAAGACGGCTTTGGATGCTGGTAAGAAAGCCGCTTCCGAAGCCAGTGGTAGGATAGCTTCTGTAGCTGGCAAGAGGGCAGCCGACGCATTGATCGACAAGTTGATCAGTCCGCTGGCGAAGCGATCTGCGTTAGAGCGAACGCCGAAAAATTGGAAAGATTTTAAGGATGCTGTGGTACCCATACAAGATTTAGCCAAAATGACGAGTGGATCCGGATTGAAGAGAACTCGTGACGGTGTAATATAAATAAATAATAATATTAAAAACTGAGTTTGAAAAAACATAAAAATTGTGTTTGAAAAAAAAATCTAAAATAACAACAACAAAAAATAAAACAAAAATGAACATTAAAGATATGTCTTGGAACGACGCCGCGACCAAGAGGTCGAATAACGAGTTCTCTCCCAAAAGCATAAGAGGCTTGATAGTGGGAAAATCGAATTGTGGAAGGACCAATCTGTTGATGAATCTGTTGTCCCGATCCGACTGGTTGGATTACGACAGATTGTTTGTGTTTGGCAAGAGCTTGTTTCAACCCGAATACAGATTCTTCGAGAGTGCATGGATCGTAGATTGCCCAAGGACGTCATAGCCAGAATCTTTGACAGTAGGGAGGAATTCGACAAAAGTGAAGCTCCTCTTTCGACCATTTTGGACGGTGCGGCGATGGAATTGATGAAGAGAAATGCATCTTCGAACGTCGAGTGTCGATTTTATGAGAACGCTAGCGACGTTCCGGATCCTAGAGAATTGAAATCGGAAGATAAGAATCTCATGATTTTCGACGATCTGCTTTTGGAGAGACAGAACCGATGCGAATCGTATTAAGTTAGGGGTCAACACAGCAACGTGGACTGTTTCTACCTGTCGCAGAATTATTTTCGATTGCCCAGACAGACGATAAGGGAGAACGCTAATTTTCTATGTCTCTTTCGCCAAGATCTCAAGAATCTCAATCACATCTACGGCGATCACGTCGCAAACGACATGAGCATGGCGGAATTCAGGAGATTCTGCAAGAGGGTTTGGGATGGAGGACTTTACAATTTCGTTGTGATCGATTTGACTAGAGAATTTAATCGCGGAAAATATCGGTGCGGATTCGACAAGTTTTATGTTTCTGAGGATAATAAGATAGAGCATGAAAATAAAAAAAAATTAGAAAATAATAAATCTTCAAATAATTAGTTTTGAAAAAATAAAAATAAAATTAAAATATAATGTTCGAACAAGGAGAATTGTTAGAACGGATAGCTGAGAATACGGCTGCATAACAATCCATTCAAATCGTGGTGAGTGGCGATTCGACTTGATTCGTGACGAAATTCGAACCTTCCATCGAATTGAATAGAGAGAAAAGATACGAGATGGCGTTGGTGAATCTGGAGACTTATTATTCCTTTCCCAACGTCACCAAAAAGAATAACTCGTTCAAGTATTCCGACGGAGTGGATTAGTTGGAGATTCGAATTCCCAAAGGAAGTTACGACATAGATGATTTGAACAATTACATTCAGACGTGAATGAAGACGGATGGAAAGGGAAGCAACAAGATCAGACTCACTCCCAATCCTAATACCTTACAGACGATGTTGGATTTGGAAGATAATTTTCGAGTGGATTTCAATACGGATGATTCTATAGGCAAGATGTTGGGATTTGATCGAAAGATGTATCGAGACCACGCGGCATCTGAAAATACGGTTGACATTCTCACAGTCAATAGCATTCTGGTGAACGTGGATGTGATTGCTGGAAGCTACGTGAATGGTAGCGCTCAACCGACGATCTATTCCTTCTTTCCAAACATGTCGCCGGGTTATAAGATCGTGGAGCGACCTCGAAATTTAGTTTATCTACCAGTGATTTTAGACACGTTGTATAGTCTCAAAACCACGTTGATGGATCAAAATGGTGAACTGTTAGATCTCCGCGGAGAGAGGGTGATGATACGATTTCACATAAGAGAAATATAAAAGCAAAAAAAAATAAAAATATTGTATATATATATAAATAATAAAAATAAAATAAACGCAATATTAATTTTACAAAAATGAATATATATAGTTATCATTAAAACAAAAAAAAACAATTGAAGAAAATATATTTAAAAAAAAAGAATTATGACACAACTTGAGGCGAGGCGGTGAGATTCAAATTCACTCACGAAGATCTGACGAGTGGTGGTCAGGATTCGATCACTTGGACCAGAAGTCAAATCAAAAGGATGGAGAAAGCGATTCGTAATGGAAGAGGGTTGACGGTGAGATTGAGTTCCGCTCAATTGAGATACAATTTGAGAATGAAAGGCGGTTTCCTACCGCTATTGGCAGGAATCACCGCAAAAGCATTACCCTTCGCCGCAAAGGCACTACCCTTTCTCGGAAAGACTCTCAGCGTGGGAGCTCTCACGGGACTCACGAGTTCGGCAGTTGAGAAAATAATGGGTGACAGCGGACTGTTTTTGAAGAAGGGAGGAGCCGTGTGTCGCGTCCACATAGACAACAGCGGTAAAGGATTGTATCAAGAACCCGTTAGAGGTGACAACTCTTTGAACGGAAACGGTCTCTATCTGAAGAGTGGACGGAACGTTGAGCGACTCGGCAAGGGTTTGTTGTTTGGTGAGAATTCGCCATTTAAGAATATACCGATTTTGAATATGTTATTATAATTTAAAAAAATTATATAATTATGTAAATATAAAATATAAATCATAGAAAGTATAAAATAATATATAAAATGGATAAAAAGGTGGAAAAACAATTAGACGATAATGATGAATATTGTGAGATAGAGTGCGAAAAAGATGTGGAAAAACGATTAGACGCTAATGATAGATATCTTAGGAAAGAACTGACAAAAGAGTTAAATAATGATCGGGATATGCAGTTGAAATTTAAAAGAATGAGACGTTTTCCACCGTTACCACTATCTTCTGAAGAGAATGGTAATGATGCGAGTGTTACCGAGAGATGCACAACATTCGTTCATAATTATGATTCAGATAAACAAATGTGTTGTTATAAAAACGTAGCATATCACAAAAACAAAAAAAAAGAAAAGAAGAATCGACGCTGAAATTTAAGAAAAAAGGAAACGTCATTATAATATATGGGTATTAGTGAAGAAGGAAAACAAAAAAAGCAAAAAAAAAAGTAATGAGATCTAAAGATGATCTCATTACTTTTTTTTTCCTTCTTCTTCGCTAAAAATCAATCTCTCTATTGTTTATATTTCCAAGTCCGTTATTAGCATGTTGACACTCGTGTTTTCTCCTTTTTCGCAAATGTGTTGAATGTTTATCTTTACTTTTTTGAGTTTGTTTACTTCGGTCAACGTGCTCTCAGCACCTGATTTGTTCATGAGTTCAAGTGAGATGTTTGGAAATATGTAACTTCCATAGGGCAACGACAAATCATCCTTGTCGAATTCTCTATCTTTGGCGATGACGATATTCTGCAGATCGCTTTCGTACTCGTAAAACAAATCGAGCGTGGTTTCGTCCAATTTCAAAGGCATGCTATATTTGTCGTATTTGTGCTCTAAGCCCTTCATCTCGACCTTGTTCAATTCGATGGGATCGTGTCGTTGTAATCTATAGATTTTAGAACCGAATTTCTTATATGTTTCAACTCGTTTCAATTTCAATTTGCATCTTTTAGGTGTTGTTGTCATGATCGATTATTTGGTTTTTTATTTTATGAATTCTTGCAAATAATGTATATTTTAAATTTTGTATTTTAATAATTTGTTTAAAAAGTTTTTTTTTTTTTTTTTTACTCTTTATATATAAATAAAAAGTTAAATTTAACATCCTTTTTTTCTCATATTAATTCAATTTTTTTTTCATGTTAAGAACATAAAAAAATTGATTAATTTTTTTTGAAGGAATTAAAACATATATATAAACAATTTTAAAACTTTTTAACAAATTATCATTTAAATACAAAATTCGAAAAAAATATTCTTACAAACCCAATTTTGAGGTAAAAAAAACAATGCTTAAATCCGAATGATAGTTTAGAACGTGCAAGACTTCAAACGTTTAAAAATTGGCCTTCGCATCTTGCTCAAAAACCCGAAGATTTAGCTGCTGTGGGTTTCATTTATGTGGGTAAAAGTGACAGAGTTAAATGTTTTTGTTGTAACATACATTTAATGAATTGGGAACCTAATGACAAACCGTTGGCAGAACACATAAAAAATACCGAAGGTCGTTGTGATTATTTGAAGAAGATCCAGATATTAGTATTGATTAAAATTGAAAGCGAAGAATGGGAAAGAAATAAAAACGACAGTTTGTTAAGGGGTATTTTACAATCCGGATACATGAAGGACCAATTGTATAATACATTGAATTACGCAAACAAGACGTTATCTCAATTCTCGACTTTAGAAGATTTGATTCGATTCATGAAAGAAGCAAACAGGTTATTATCTATTGAGAAGGAGTCGAGTGCTGTGAACACGTGTCTACTTTGCGAAAAGAACTCTGCAAATGTTTTGTTTCTACCATGTGCACATTTGTGTTATTGTAAGGAATGTTATTCTAGAGACGAGAAAACGTGTTAGTTTTGCGAACAAGAAATAAAAGCGATCGTAAATTGTTTTGAATAAAAAACATTAAAGAAAAAATTAAAATTAAAAAAAATCTTTTTTATATATAAAGAGTAAAAAACAAAACTTTTTTAACAAATTATTTAAATACAATATTCAAAAAAAAAAAATATTCTTACAAATGGTGCAAACAAATAAAAAAATGGAAAATTTAAAGAAGAAAACCGTACCTCAGTTAAACGAGATTTATAAACTATTAAAAATTCCACATTTCAGAAATCATAGAACTAAATCAAAAAAAATTGAAGTCATACAGGAATATTTGCGAAACGCTAGAAAGGCAAACGAAATGTCGATAGTAACGACGTCAAAAAATGCATCGGTTGTGAAAAATGAGAAGAAGAAAAAGATAGCAAAAGGAATCGAAATGCTGACGTCAAAAAAAACCAAAAATGTTTCGATTGTGAAAAATAATGTGACGAAATGGCCTTAGCTGTCGGCTTTCGTTTTTATAAATGGCGCTCGGATCTTTTGAACGCCATTCTTGTAACAACGACAAGACAGTTTTATTTATGTTGCAATTGGCAACCTGTATTTCACAGGCACGTATAACCCGACAATTTGTAGGTCAAATTGGCGTCTGTACATCGGAATGAAATTATCCGTATAAATCACTTTGACATGAAAGAACTCACCTCGCAACAAATTCCTAGTATCACATCCTGCATAAATTAATCCATTTATATCCGAATCGGGAATTATCCTTTACAAGAATAGCAATTTTAGGCCGTAAATATTCACGTTGTTTTTCGGGAAATATGCTTGCAGCTTAAAATTCAAACTCCGCGCGTGCGCATTTAGTCTTTCCTCCGTCCCAGTTTCTGAACGCTATTTTTGAAATTGTACCCACGAAGTATTGACCCATTTACAGCAAGCTGGCTTATTAAACCAAATACCGTGAATTTGTTGCGTGGTGAAGCTTAAAATTAAATAATGTTGAATATGTTTGGGGATTTGCATTCCTATTTGAATGCAAATGCTGTAAGATTGGCGTTTAGAAAACTGTGTCGAGTATGAGACTATATCACGTGATCCACACCCAACGTTGTGGATTTTCCCTACTATAAAAAGACGCGCAGACGTCGATAAATGCTTGGAATGCAGGGTTACTCCCAGCTACAACAACTCGCTTGAAAATTCTCACAGCTCTCTCAATATTTAGCAAAGGTGCATATACTGGATAGAAAATAGGCAGTATGACTGTTTTGTCATTTGGCTTCAATTTTTAGGAAGCCTAAATGGATTTCAAGGGATTGTTCCATAGGGCTAGAATGAAGTCTTCAAGAGCTCATTCTGGCCCAATGTAAACAATACTGGCGGTCAGTCAAAATGACTTGTTAATTCAGTAATCATTGTACATAAATAATGAGACAAAGTTAAATTAATATTATTTTAGGATATTATTCAAAGGAAAGATTTATACATACAAAATAGTCATACTAATTTATCCATTTAGAAATGCAATGAAATGAAGAGTAATTGCCCTTATACAATGTACTTATAGTTTTAGCACAGAAATAGACTGTGGCAAGTTAAGGCCCAGCCTCAGCGTAAAGCCTAAAGGTTTATACTGGTTAATTCTAAGTGGGTTACTCCTACTTGGTCCAGTGAGAAACTAGTTAATATTATAAGGGAAGTCAAAAATCTAGGATTGAGGAAACAATATTTTCCATTACAAATTTTGTTAGGGTATTAACCCCACGATTTACCATGTGTATTGGTCAGTTGATTTTTGGGTGATTCAGTACTGATAGCAGGTTTAGTTTTCCAGATGGCAGGTCAGACAAGTGATCAGTACTGAATCATCAGACAACTGAGGCAAGTCAATCCTATTCATGTAAAGGTTATGCATACATGAAGTTTAACCCCCTCTTGGGCTTGGACATACCTAATTAAGTAAAATTAGCTGTATATAATCATTGTACATACACAAATTAATTTATTGTTGAGAAGATAGATATGGGACAAATAAGAGCTATACATAGAAAGAAAATAAAAGTTGATATATAATTTTATTACAGTCTCCTATCTTTTAGGGCAGCCATGCTGCTATTCATATCTCACTCTCTAGCTTCCCTGCTCTTTGTCTCCCCATTTTCACCTTCAATTTCCCAACGGTTTAGGATAGGTTACCCTAGGGACCACCTACCCGTTACATAAATTTGGCGAGGCTACCAGGATACAATGTTATAGAAGTTTGCTCTTCTATTGTATCCAGTGATACGAATCTTTTTGAATAATTGATAGGTGAAATAATAATGGGGAAAAGTAAGAAAGTTAAGGATTCCACCCATGTTGATTATGGTGCTGAGGGTGATGTTAGCAGGCACAGTGAGGAAAAAGATATGCAAACACAACCAGAAATTAATTTAAATAGAGAAGACTATAATAGAGAAGTAGTGGAAACAGACTCTACTATTACTGAAATCCAACATTCTAGTGAAGAAAATAATGATCGCATTGTTAATGGTGGAAAGGATAACACTATATGTGCAGCTACTGAAGATCGCATGAACTTAGAAATGTGAAGCATTGGTACACATGGCAATAAAAAGGATCGCATGACTATTGATATGCGGGGGGGGGGGGTGGAAACGGGACCTCACAGACAGAATAACTGCATGGACAGTCACCCCTGTACCATCGATATGTCGATAACAGAGGTACCTGTAAGAAGAGAAGAACACATTAACACAGAAATGCGGGGAGCGGTGACTGACGCATGTGGAAGAAATGGGAATAAGGATTTTGATTTTGATACTAGGAAAATTTTTACAAGTATAGACACATGCAGACCCGAGAATGATCGCATAATTTCAGAAATGCGGGGAATGATAATAGATGTGACTAAAGGATTTCAGGAAGCAGTGAGAGGGATGGTAGAATTAGCAAGTAACTCCAACAAAAACATAGCGCATGTTCATGCAAGAAATAATGAAGCTGGAGATCGAGCTGCAAGAACTAATGATCCCATTTACAGATCGGTGAGTGGTTACGAATCCAGTAGTAGTGAAGCCTCCGCAGAAGTGAGTGATGTCGACTATACCTCACAGAGTCAACCTTCATTATTTAGGTATTCAAGAGGAACCTCTGCCTATAGGAGTAGGAACACTTGCAAATTGCCAATATTTACTGGAAGAGAAGACTGGAATGTATGGTTAAATAGATTTGATGAAGTTGCCAGCAGATATGGGTGGAACAATAATGATAGACTGGATGAAATGCTGCCGAGACTACAGGGTCAGGCAGGTGAATTTGTATTTGGCCAGTTATCGCATGATGTAAGAGCCAATTACTCAAAATTAATAGGGGAACTGGAGAACAGATACAGAGTTGTAGAAACATTAAAAACCTATGGTGCCCGCTTCAGAAACAGAAATCAGCAATTACATGAGAGAGCTGAAGATTATGCAGTTGATTTAAAGAAATTATATGATAAAGCCTATCCACGGCGAGATGTAAATACCAGGAAGGAGGATCTACTAAGAAAATTTTTAGATGGATTACTGGATCAGGAAGTAAGGTTCCAAGTTGAATTTTTTAAAGAACCCACAAATATAGATGAGGCTGTTGTTCAAGTTGTCAATTTGATGGAAACGAGAAACAGGAACACTGACTACAGGAGATATAAAAGGATAGCCCGAAAAATCGATTCTGAAACTGACAGTAGCGAAGACAGTGACGAGGTGGAGAAAAGTGCAAATGAAAAAGGAAAAGGAAAAATTGCTAAAACAACTGCTAGAAACACAAAAGTATTCAACAGGAATAACAAAGCTCATGATAAGTTCGATGGCAGAACAGGGTTGAAAATAAATGAAGATGAAAAACTGGAAAAGGTTCTAGCTGTTGTCTCTAATCAGGAAAACAAACTCAAAGAGGTTACAAACAATACACCAACAGCGACTGATGAACGCAAAGGCCACAAGCCAGGTAACTTGGACCTGCCTGTATGCTATTTATGTAATACTCAGGGCCACATAAGGAGGAACTGCCCATACAATATTCTACCACCAGGACAAAATAGAAAATGGAATAATGCGCCTTATAATAGAAATGGAGCACCCATGTCTGGAGGAGTTCGAAAAAACTGGAAACCACAACCTCAATTCTATAGTAGATACAATGAGGACTACACAAATACTTCTACGCAGTATAGAGCTCACCCATATCACCCACATGCCCCAAACTGGCAACAAGAATACAAACCAGCTGAGCCAGCACAACATGGAAACAGCAATCAGACCACTTTAAGTGAAAACAAAAACAATTTAAACTAACTGAGACCACCTCTAATGGTCGAGAGTTGGTCAAAGAAGAAGATATAAATTTTACAGACCAAAATAAAGGGAAACAATTTGAACCTTCAACTGAATTATTAGAAGAAAACTCCCCAATTATCCTAAAAAGAAGCATACCTCAAGCCAATGGTGTCTATGTTAAGGGTGAAGTGCAAGGCATTAAATTAATATTCACTGCTGACACAGGGGCTTCAAAAACAATCATCTCCACTAAAGTTTTTAATAAAATTCCAAAAGAAAAACAACCTAAACTTAAGAAGAGCTCCTGCCTACGAAGTGCAAGTGGCGAGCCAATACAAGAGCTTGGGAAAGGGACATTCAACCTTCAACTTGAGTCAATGGAAATAATAACAGAGATCATGGTAGCAGAGATTGATGATGAAGGATTACTTGGGATTGATATTCTACAAGGGAAGGAAGGCCCAGCAGACATTCTATTAAGCAAAGGGATAATAAAATTTAAAGACCATGACATTCCATGCATGCAAATAGGCTTGGAAGAAGAATACAAAATACGTGCTGCTGATCACTATGTTGTACAAGGAAACAGTGAAGCCGTAATAGATGTCTTTGTGGACAGACCTTTGAATGATGCAGGACCAGACCAGGTCATACTTGAGCCATCACCAAATTTCATAGATAGGAATTCACTAATTATGGCAACCAGCATAGCTAATTTAAAAGACAACACCACTGTCAAAGTCAGAGTAATGAACCCTTTTTCAACTGACATATCTATCATACAAGACACTGTGATTGGGAGTGCTGAAGAGATATCTGAGGTAACAGAGATATTAGATGCTGAGAGCTGGGAAGACGAAAGTAACTATTTCAGCACAAGAAGGATAAAAATAATACCTCAGAAGAAAAGCAAAAACAAGGTCGCGAGAACATCAACTACTCAAATTGATCAGTCAAATAGTAAAACAGTACAAATTCAGGAACACCTTCAGTCAATGTATTCTGAAGCTTGTGAAAGTTTGTCACGTGATCAACAAAAGAAATTAGCAACTACCCTCTGTGAATATGGAGACATATTTTCTAAAGATGAATCAGACATAGGCTGCACCAATCTCATAGAACATGCTGCTGAAACCGGAAATTCTAAACCAATAAAACAACACCCCAGATGCACACCATTAGCCTATGCTGATGAGGAGCGCGAAATAATTCAACAGTTGGAACAACAAGGCACCATAAGGAAATCCTACTCACCATGGGCTTCACCTATTGTGCTAGTCAAAAAGAAAAATGGAAAATTGAGGCTATGTTGTGACTATCGAAAACTTAATGAGGTCACCGTGAAAGATGCCTTTCCACTCCCGAGGATACAAGACTGTCTCGATGCAATCTCTGGAGCCACAACATTTTCTACTATAGATTTAACTGCAGGATTTCACCAAGTACCCGTTAAGGAGAAAGACATATGTAAAACAGCATTCGTAACTAGATATGGGCTTTATGAATTCAAAACAATGCCTTTCGGAATGGCTAACAGCTGTGGCACATTTCAACGGCTCATGGAAATAGTTCTAAATGGTTTACAATGGCAAACATTATTGGTGTATATCGATGACATAATCTGCTTTGGAAGAAATTTTGAAGAACATTTGGAACGACTGACAGAAATATTTGTACGAATTAGGAAAGCTGGGTTAAAGATGAAACCAGGGAAATGTCACTTAATGCAACCTGAAGTAACATTTTTAGGACATGTAGTGTCCAAGGAAGGAGTGAAGCCAAACCCAGATAACATACACAAAATACTTTCATGGCCTCCACCAAAGAATGTTCACGAGGTACGACAATTTCTCGGCCTGGCTTCTTATTATAGAAGATTTACAAGGGACTTTGCAGCCATTTCCAGATCATTGGTGGAATTAACTAAGAAAAATAAAAAGTTTATTTGGACAGTTGATTGTCAACAAGCATTTGAAAAGCTTAAAGCAGCACTTAGTAGCCCAGATATTATGGCTTACCCCACCGATGATGGTGAGTATACACTCGACACAGATGCATCTAATACCAGTATTGGAGCAGTCCTTAGTCAAATGCAAAGTGGGAAAGAAAGAGTAATAGCCTATGGCAGCCGTGCTTTGAGTAAACCAGAGAAAAATTACTGTATTACAGACAAGGAGCTCTTGGCCGTTCGATATTTCATTGAATATTATCGACAGTATCTTTTGGGAAGAAAGTTTTTGATTCGGACCGATCACAGGCAATAAAATGGCTTTTCAGTTTTAAAGAGCCCAAAAGCAGAATTGCAAGATGGATAGAAATATTATCTGATTATAACTTCCACATCCAACACCGACCAGGACAGAAACATCTCAATGCAGATGCAATGTCAAGATGCGAAAACCCAAGTGATTGTGAATGTCCAATTACAGATGACATGGAACTTTTAAAATGTGGACCTTGTACTAAATGCAAGAGGAGGGCCAGAGAAATGATGAGCTCTTGGGCAAATAACACAATGGCAACAAAGCCGACAGAGGGTGATAAACCTAATGCACAGGTCAGGGGTGTCAACACACTTGCACCAACGAGAATGCAACAATCTAAAAATCAAGATAATGATCCCAATTTTTCAGCATGGACCAATATTTACTCAGATGCGAAATTGCAGAAGATGCAAAGAAATGACCCTGAACTGGGCATTGTATATACATGGATGGAAAACAAAAATCGCCCAAAGTGGGCTGAAGTTTTTAAAATGGATGCAGCAGTTAAATTTTTTATTGGCACATCTGGGAATCGTTGACTTTCCGCAATAGCCTATTGTGTAGAATTTTCCATCGCAAAGATGACACAGGAATACACCTTCAGCTCTTAGTGCCAAAGAATCTTCGTCGGGAAGTGATGACTTCTATGCATCAGAATATTTTATCTGGACATTTGGGAAACAAAAAGACAGTAGAGAAAATGTTGCAACGTTTTTTTTGGTATGGAATACGAGAGGACACACATCTGTGGATAGCAAAGTGTGAAGAGTGCGGGAGAAATAAACCACAAACAAAACTACCTAAAGCACCATTAGGAAACATGCAGGTTGGATCACCGTTGGATAGGTTGGCAACTGATATCTTGGGTCCTCTGCCTTTAACACCAAGAAACAATAGATATGTCCTGTTAGTCACTGACTATTTCACTAAATGGGTCGAAATTTTTGCAGTTCCAGATCAAACTGCTGAAACCTGTGCAGATAAAATATTAAGTGAAGTAATTAGCAGATATGGATGCCCTTTGACCCTCCATTCAGATCAAGGTAGAAATTATGAAAGTGAAATCTTTCAAGAACTTTGCAGACTTCTCGAAATTAGAAAGACCCGTACAACTCCACATAACCCCAAATGCAATGGCCAGGTTGAAAGATTTAACCGAACACTGTTACGAATGATAAAAGCCTACTTAAAGGGGCAACAAACAAATTGGGATTTGGACCTTGGGTGTTTAGCAGCAGCATACCTCATGAGTCGACAGGGTTTACTCCCAATCTACTTATGCTAGGGCGCGAGGTTAGACTCCCATCCGAAATCATATTTGGAAGTAGAACAATTCAAGATAATGAGATAACCACTTATGGTGAATATGTAGACCTACTTAGGGAGAGAATGCAGAAGGCCCATGTAATTACTAGAAACCATTTGAATAAAACAGCCAAAAGACATAAAGATCTGTATGATGCAAAACTATCTGTGAACCAATACAAAACAGGTGACCTAGTTTGGTTCCTAAATGAAAGCCGTAAAAAGGATACATGTCCCAAGTTACAAGCTTTGTATACAGGTCCTTGCTTAATTTTACAGAAAATAAATGAATTAGATTTCAGAATTCAACTAGATAAGCAAGGTAAGCAAAAGGTAGTACATCACAACAAACTGAAGCCTTATGAAGGAGAAGAAGAATTGAAGTGGAAGAAACAGGCTTTGAAGAAGTTCAAGATAGAAAAATTATAATTTGGTAGGAAGGTGTACAACTGAACCATTTAGCCAAAACCTATAGCTCAAAGATAATTCTTTTTATTTTTCATTAATGGACTCAGAAAGATATCCTTTGACTGCATCTAGAGGAAGAGCATACAGATGCAACCATTGTGAACATAGGGCAGAGAAGCGACGGGTTGAGAGTCACGTCCTCAAATACCACATAAAACTTGAAGACACACCCTTCTACTGCACGCTTTGTTTATTCAGGGCAACAAAAGAAAGAGATCTTCTAAAACATATCAAAGGCTACAAAACACATGCAAATAAAGTTAGAGAATTGACAGAAAGGGGAGAAAATGTTATTGACAAACATTTCTTGAAACAAGCAAACAAACCAGTAAACATTAATCTCCATGTAACAAAATTATCATCACTCCAGTCTGAAAAGGTTTGGCAGCAGAGGACACCGCTGGAGCAAAATCAGCCACTTCAACAACCACAGCAACAACCAAAACAGCCAGCACAACTACAAGAAGAAGAATCTGAGGATATTCTGCAGAAAGCACTAGAAGAGAGTGGAGTACATGTAGAAAACATTTTACAAGACTTACTGCCTCAAGGGAATGAAGAATATGATTTTTCTGCAGAGCCAATTGAGCCAATCATCAATACAACTAACAGTGCACTAAACAAAGAAGCCAAAGACCAAGAAAATACACAAAGGAAACAAGAAGAAATACAAACGGAAGCGATAAATTTGCAAGTTGTAAAGGAACCACAAGTGGAAGCGCTAGATTTAAGGATAGTACAGGTGGCGGAAAAACAACCAGAGGAGAAACCAAATTTTTCAGAAGAAGAAGATGATGATGATTTTATTTACAGCGATTCAGAAGACAGTGAAATAGAACAATTGGGCATTGACAAATATAGATGTACTATTGACAAATCCGAAATCAATAAAGCTACCTCTACATTGACCAAAACCATGGACGATTTTTGTGCTACCATATCTCATGTCACACAAGCTCTTCAGTTGAATGCAACACAGATGTCTTCGATGAATTTGAGTACCGTAACCCTCAAAGACGTCGCCATGGGATTTTCGACCCAGTTAGACTCTCTATCTTCACAGGTGAAAACTTTGAGTGAAAATGTGGGAAAAAATACTAAGGCCATCCAAGATCTTGAGCTGGTGTTTCTTCAGAACAGACCAAAAGAGAACAGAGAAAAGCTACATGTGTCGTTAGTTGTGACCAGACCACCAATGAAAGACATTTCTAGAGACTCTGAGAATAGAAGGAGACGTAACAGCAACACAGAAAAGCCATACTTCAGACATCACCAGAAATTCGGAAAATATTGAAAATGATCAAAAGTTGTTGGAGTTAAACATCATCAATTCCTTTCATATTGGCTGGTTTTAAATTAAATTTATTCACTTTTAGTCCTGATAGTGGTGAGCTTTGTTCACCATTGTCATGACTTAAAGGGAATAAATTTGGCTGTAAAAAAGAGGAAATGTCTCCCACCTAAAAAAAAAAAAGTAGCCTCCCTTTTGTTGATGGGCTAGTACATTTGTAAATGGGAATGCAGCAGTGCACATTGCCATGGCCAAATGGAACTGGAATATCAATTTAAGAAGATGAAACAAAATTTCCCCCAGGTTATATGTAAATTGTAGTAAACATGCAATTTTAGTACTTGCTGGTATACTTATATCATCAATGGGATGATTGCACTTCGAGGTGAAAACAAAGTTTCAAAATTACTTCCCTTTGACCTGTAATTTCGGTCCAAGCCGTCTTGGCATCAAAAACGTTTTTTTTTTTGTCAACCTACAGTTGGCTGATAGTGATTTGTGTTCGTGAGGACACTGAACACCTTGAGCGGAGGCTAGTGTGACGAAATGGCCTTAGCTGTCGGCTTTCGTTTTTATAAACGGCGCTCGGATCTTTTGAACGCCATTCTTGTAACAATGACAAGCCAGTTTTATTTATGTTGCAATTGGCAACCTGTATTTCGCAGGCACGTATAACCCGACAATTTGTAGGTCAAATTGGCGTCTGTACATCGGAATGAAATTATCCGTATAAATCACTTTGACATGAAAGAACTCACCTCGCAACAAATTCCTAGTATCACATCCTGCATAAATTAATCCATTTATATCCGAATCGGGAATTATCCTTTGCAAGAATAGCAATTTTAGGCCGTAAATATTCACGTTGTTTTTCGGGAAATATGCTTGCAGCTTAAAATTCGAACTCCGCGCATGCGCATTTAGTCTTTCCTCCGTCCCAGTTTCTGAACGCTATTCTTGAAATTGTACCCACGAAGTATTGACCCATTTACAGCAAGCTGGCTTATTAAACCAAATACCGTGAATTTGTTGCGTGGTGAAGCTTAAAATTAAATAATGTTGAATATGTTTGGGGATTTGCATTCCTATTTGAATGCAAATGCTGTAAGATTGGCGTTTAGAAAACTGTGTTGAGTATGAGACTATATCACGTGATCCACACCCAACGTTGTGGATTTTCCCTACTATAAAAAGACGCGCAGACGTCGATAAACGCTTGGAATGCAGGGTTACTCCAAGCTACAACAACTCGCCTGAAAATTCTCACAGCTCTCTCAATATTTAGCAAAGGTGCATATACTGGATAGAAAATAGGCAGTATGACTGTTTTGTCATTTGGCTTCAATTTTTAGGAAGCCTAAATGGATTTCAAGGGATTGTTCCATAGGGCTAGAATGAAGTCTTCAAGAGCTCATTCTGGCCCAATGTAAACAATACTGGCGGTCAGTCAAAATGACTTGTTAATTCAGTAATCATTGTACATAAATAATGAGACAAAGTTAAATTAATATTATTTTAGGATATTATTCAAAGGAAAGATTTATACATACAAAATAGTCATACTAATTTATCCATTTAGAAATGCAATGAAATGAAGAGTAATTGCCCTTATACAATGTACTTATAGTTTTAGCACAGAAATAGACTGTGGCAAGTTAAGGCCCAGCCTCGGCGTAAAGCCTAAAGGTTTATACTGGTTAATTCTAAGTGGGTTACTCCTACTTGGTCCAGTGAGAAACTAGTTAATATTATAAGGGAAGTCAAAAATCTAGGATTGAGGAAACAATATTTTCCATTACAAATTTTGTTAGGGTATTAACCCCATGATTTACCATGTGTATTGGTCAGTTGATTTTTGGGTGATTCAGTACTGATAGCAGGTTTAGTTTTCCAGATGGCAGGTCAGACAAGTGATCAGTACTGAATCATCAGACAACTGAGGCAAGTCAATCCTATTCATGTAAAGGTTATGCATACATGAAGTTTAACCCCCTCTTGGGCTTGGACATACCTAATTAAGTAAAATTAGCTGTATATAATCATTGTACATGCACAAATTAATTTATTGTTGAGAAGATAGATATGGGACAAATAAGAGCTATACATAGAAAGAAAATAAAAGTTGATATATAATTTTATTACAGTCTCCTATCCTTTAGGGCAGCCATGCTGCTATTCATATCTCACTCTCTAGCTTCCCTGCTCTTTGTCTCCCCATTTTCACCTTCAATTTCCCAACGGTTTAGGATAGGTTACCCTAGGGACCACCTACCCGTTACAATAAGAAGACGTCTAAATGAAAAGCCGTTGAAGAATTTCAAGTTTCAAAAGAAAAGAAAAGAAAAACTAAAACGAAAACGAGTGATGCACTTCAGATTCTAGAAAAACGAGATATATCAAGTGAAATTCAACGAGCAATTGACGAAGGGAAAGGAGAAGAATATGTAGCATGACTCATCATGGAACTATTCCAATCGAAGCCTTAGAACAGGAGAGTGCGATCAAAGGCATTTTTAAAACTTTCGACGTGGTTCCCTCGTTCAAGAAAATCGATCCGAAATTGTTCATGGAACGGGTGAAGAAAAAAGTATTGGAATTGTTTCACGAACACATGAACGTGGGACTAAAAATTAAGATGATACTCCATTGCATGATGAATAAAATCGACGTGAAGTCCGGCGAGAGCATCGTGAAAAATGCATATTTCAGATCTAACACTGAACCCGTATTTTGAGGTTCAGATTTATCGGACGTTTCGAAAAGATGAAAGACAAGATGTTGACGTCTCTCATGAATTATCAACATGAAGGTAGTAATTGGACATTCGATGAGGTGTTGAAACTCGAAATTCATATAACTAAAAACGATTCGTTGAAAGGATCTTCCTCTGTGGAATTACCGTATTTCTTAGCTAAAAACACTCTGTGTTCAACGTGAGAAATAAAGATGATCAGTGTTTTAAATGGGCGGTCACTTCTGCTTTATACCCTGTCAAAATCCATCCTGAGAGAGTTTTTCATTACGAGGAGACTTCTAAAAATCTCGATTGGACCGGAGTGACTTTTCCAACACAGTTAAAACACATCGAACATTTCGAGGCTCAAAGTCCCACCATAGCGGTGGACGTCTTGGGATACAACGATGAAAAACGAACGATCTATCATCTCAGACAGACTTCGTATCTCGAAAGAGAAAAGACGATTATTTTATTATTGATTTCGAATGGTGACAATCGTCATTATTGTTGGGTTAAACATCCGAGCCGATTACTGTCGAGACAAAATAATAAACATGAACATAAGATATGTTTATGTTGCAACTGCATGAACGTGTGTCACAGCGAAAAATCGTTAGCGAAACATCAGGAATATTGCAACAAAAATCAAGGTGTCAACATCGAAATGCCCAAACCCAACACCATCATGAAGTTTGAAAATCGCAATAGAAGGTTAAAAGTACCATTCATCATGTATGCCGATTTCGAATGTTTCACAGCGAAAATGAGTTCCTGCCAACCTAACGCTCTTCAAAGTTACGTCGAAAGATATCAAAAACACATGCCTTCGGGTTATTGCATTTACGTGAAATGTGCTTTCGACTCGCAACACGACATGGGTCCCTTCACCTACACGAAACAGTGTGAAGACGACGACGTGGCTCAAAGGTTCGTGGAAGAGTTAGAATCGAAAATTCAAATGTTATACGACAAATTCAAAACTCCGGCGAAAATGATCATCATGCGAGAGCAGCAGGACGAAAATAACAGAGCCACCGAATGTCACATATGCAGACAATCGTTCAACGAGAATACAGAGGAAAATAAGAAGGTTAGAGACCATGATCATTACACGGGTCTGTATCGCGGTCCAGCTCACAGCAAGTGTAATTTAAAATATCGAGACGCCGTTTTCTATCCGGTGATATTTCACAATCTCTCGGGTTACGACAGTCATCTGTTCGTGAAAAATCTCGGCACCTCCCACGAAGTATTAAATTGCATCGCGAACAGCGAAGAAAGATATATTTCATTCACGAAATGGAAGCTCATGGAGAAGAAAAGAGTAATCAATGGAGAGACGTTGGAAGAAAAAACGAAATCCATTCATAGAGGCATACGTTTCATCGACAGTTTTAAATTCATGTCGACCGCTCTGGAAAAATTAGTCGATAACATGAGCAGGGATAAATTTAAAATCACGAGCGAACATTTCGGAGAACGAGTAGACGTCATGTTGAGGAAAGGAGTCTATCCTTATGATTACATGAACGATCTAAAGAGATTCATCGACACTGCAGTACCTTCGAAAGAAGATTTTTATTCGAAATTATATGAATCCGACATTTCCGATGAGAATTACGAACATGCCAAAAACGTGTGGAAATCATTCGATATGAAAACCATGAGAGATTATCACGATCTCTATCTGAAGACCGACGTTCTGCTCTTGGCAGACATGTTCGAAAATTTTCGAGACGTCTGTTGTCGAAATTACGATCTGGATCCCGCTTGGTATTTCACCGCACCCGGTCTGGCGTGGGATGCTCTGTTGAAGACCACCGAAGTCCAATTGGAATTATTATCCGATGTGGACATGTTGCTCATGTTCGAAAGGGATGCGAGAGGTGGCGTCTCGATGATCTCCCACAGATATTCTGAAGCTAACAATCCCTACATGAAAGAAGGTTTCGATTCGAAACGGTCGAATAAATACATACAGTATTGGGACGCTAATAATCTGTATGGTTGGGCTATGAGTCATCCTTTACCGATTGGAAATTTCAAATGGGTGATGGAACAGGAAGAGATGCAAAAATGGAGAGACTATCCTTGCATTTTAGAAGTAGATTTGAACTATGCGGAAGAATTACACGATCTACACAACGATTATCCGCTGGCTCCCGAACGAATGGAACCGAACGAAGGAGACGAGGAAAAACTCATTCCCAATTTATTTAACAAACGTAACTACGTCGTCTACAGTGAGAATTTGAAACAATACGTCGATTACGGGATGAAATTAGTCGACATACATCGCATCATTCGATTTGACGAAGAGCCTTGGATGAAAAAATACATCAATCTCAACACGAATCTCAGAATTCGAGCCGAGAACGATTTCGAACAAGATTCCTTCAAACTCATGAACAACTGCGTGTACGGTAAATCGATGGAAAACATCAGGAAGAGAACCGACATTCGACTCGTCACGTCTGAGAAAAGAGCTAAAAAATTAGTGGCGAAACCCAATTACAAACACCGAACCATATCTAGTGGCCGTTCACATGCATAAGACGCACCTGAAGTTTGACAAACCGTATTATCTCGGACCGATCATCTTAGATATCAGCATGCGATTGATGTACGAGTTTCACTACGATTATGTCAAACGAAAATTTGGTGATAAAGCCAAACTACTGTTCACCGATACAGACAGTTTAGTTTACGAGATAGAGGCGAAAGACGTCTACCGAGATATATCTCCGGACGTGGCTGCATGGTTCGACACGAGCAATTATCCCGTTGATCACCTGTCAAACATTCAATCGAACGACAACAAGAAGGTGTTGGGTAAATTTAAGGACGAGAGCGGCGGTAAACAAATCGTCGAATTCGTGGGCTTGAGACCCAAACTGTATGCTTATCGTCTAGAAGATGAAGAGATCAAGAAGTGCGAAGGGGTTAAAGCGTGCGTGGTGAAAAAAAACATCTCTTTCCAAGAGTATAAATATTGTCTGTTAGGAAGTGGTCCGGTGTATAAGACTATGAAATCGATTCGAAGCGAAAATCACGACTTGTATACCGAAATAGTCAACAAGATTTCGCTGATGCCGACGATGATAAGAGATTCGTGTTAGATGATAAAATAAGCACTTTGGCACTCGGACATTGGACTTTGGATCTAATTTTAGACAATAGGATTTCAGATATGATTGAGGATGATTGGATTCCAGATATGATTAAGGATGATAGGATTCCAGAAAATCAAGAGGAATTAGACGGATTCAAGATTATGGAAGTCGATAGAGACATCGAGAGAGTTAGTTTAAAAAGAAAAAGAAAAAAAAAGAAAAAAAAATAATGTCATTTTAGTGAATTATAATAAAATAAATAAATAAAAAAAAAAAATATACGCATTTATGAATAAGAAAATAGAGATATCCGTAGAAGGTGTCATCTTTCCTAACGAACGCCTATCCAACATCGATCTGTTGAATGCAATGAAGGATTTGAAAATCAAAGATTTTCTAGGCATGTTTTCTAGAGATGCCTTGCCGAAGAGAAGACCTCGACAATCGGAATGTGGAATTTTATATCTAGACGATTTATCAGGTGAAGGCACTCACTGGGTGGCGTGGTTCAAGAACGGGAAGTAGAATTATTATTTCGACAGCTACGGAATCTCACCGCCGAAAGAAATAAAGAACTATTTCAACAAATTGATGGTTCATTACAACACAGAATGAGTGCAATCACCAGATCAAGTGTTTTGCGGTCACCTGTGTCTTTACGTTCTCAAAAGATGGTCTGAAGGAGATCGGTTTCAAGACATTCTCAATGATTTACATTAGAGAGGGATTTTTTTTTTTTATAACATATAAAGGTAAAAAAAATTATTAAAAAAATTTTAATCGAATAAAAACGAAAAATAAAAATAAAATAATTCATTTTTAATAAACTGCGTTCGAAATATATTTTTTTAAAAAACAAAAAATCTCAAAACAACATGCCAGTCGATAAATTTGGTAGAAGTGACGACGAAAAAGTCAACCTAAGAAAGAAGAGGAAGACGCTCGAAGTCGATGATGGTTATGATGTTGCCAACTTGGACGAACGTTACGTTCGGAGATACTAACCTCGAGAGGAACCTTTGAACATGAACGATAAGAAGCTCTACAATCTTCCCGAGCCAATAGATCTTGCAGATGCTGTGACTAAAAAATACGTCCACAGGGGGAACGCCGATTTCGAATGAATCATGCTAGATAATTACGTGGATAAAACCATGACCGACGATCTCGATCTGAAATCTAAATGTTTGGTGAACGTCGCAAATCCCATAGATCCCACGGATGCTGTGACCAAGAAATATGCGGACGACTCTCACGCGAGATTCAGTGAACAACTGAGAAATAGATACGTTCAGAAAACGATGCACTCGGAATTGAATGCCAATTCTAACAAGATAACGAACGTGGCCACTCCCACGAATCCCAAGGACGTGGCGACCAAACACTACGTAGATCTGGAACAGAGAAAGTCTGACAGACGAGAAATTAAATAGGATCTGAATGCGGGATTCAACAAGATATTGAATCTGTCGACGGTCGACGACACGGATGCAGACTCAACCGCGGTCAACAAGGGCTACATAGATTCTGCCATGATACGATCACAATAATACCTAGAATTGCAAGTGGGTCATCTCTACCTGAACAAACAATCTGGCGGAACCATGGAGGGTGGTATCAACATGAACAGTGAGAATTTATTCGGTCTCAATCACGATTCCGAATTCGATTCCAGCACAGTCAGCAGGAAGTACTTGGATGACAACTCGGTCTGAAGAAAGGGCGACATCATGGAAGGTAAACTAGACATGGGTGGACACGCGCTCACGAATCTACCGGATCCCGTTTACATGACGGACGCCTGCACCCTGATTTCGGTGGTGGAGAAAGTAAAATATGCTAGACAATTGATCACCATGTGGGCTGAGGAGAGTGGCACGTTAGAGGAGGGAAAAGCTGAGTGGTCTTTCGGAAATGGAGGTGGAGGATCTCAACATGGTCAGGTGGGATATCCCATGCCGTTGGGAGGTGAAATCATTCGAATGAGTCGGGCTTCCTCGGATTTGAATAACAGAGCGGTCGTCCATCTCATGGTGAATGGAGTAGAGAGCGATAAGAGATACAGCATCGAAAAGACTGAGAATCAACACGCGAATGTTAGCACGTTCGGCACGCCTCTCAAAGTGAACGCCGGAGACAGGATTAATTTCGTTACGAAAACCAATAATCCCGAAGCCACCACTTCCATGGTGAGTCTACTGATCGAACTAGATCGTTTGAACAAACAGTGAACGCGTGGAAATAATTAATTAAAAAAATAATGTGTGATTATTAAAAACAAAAAAAAAAAGTAATGAGATTTAGAAAGATGTTCAATCTCTCTAGATCTCATTACTTTTTTTTTTTTTGGTTTTTTAATAATTACTCATTACTTTTTTTATTTTGTTTTTAATTTTTTTCACACACGTCTCTCATCGAATGATCGACATCTTATTTCCATCCGATTCGAATTGTAATTCTCTGTCCGACAGGACCAGGGTGAAGGCTTCGGTTTTTCTTGGCACGTTCCTATTGAATTGCATCTTGATCTGAATATCTAAGATGCTACTCTTGAGTCGTTCACTCTGTTTACTGACGTCGAATACAAACATTGGATACATCGACTTGTATTCGCCGGGAGATATGTTAGGGTGGCTCATCAATTCGTCTAGACTGTGATACTTCTTTCTAAAATCAGCGGCATCACCGTACAGTCTGCAGAAATCGTTCCTGTCGAACGACGCATTGTAATCAATTGCTGGATATCTCGTGGTGTTCAGAAACACTTGCATGTTTCTTAAATGGCAGTGATCGAACAGCGATGCATTCTTTTCCTGAGACCCGTCCCTATCGGTCTGAAATGCAACCACGATGAAACGCGGTCTCTCGGAAGCGGATTTCACCGTCAATCTCCAATCGAAGTGATTCGTGGAGAGAGGAATGCTAGCCATCTCGAACTGTCTCATTCTAAATCCCACGGGTAATTTACTCTTGGATTCTATGATCTTGTAGAGACGCGCTTTTTCCACGATTGAAGGCTCCACGTGTGAAACGAACCACAATATCTTGTGTAGAGTTATCTTACCCGCATCAGTCGCAGTGTGTCTCACTATTGCATCGTCGTTACCTTTTCGAATCAACGTCAGATTGTGTTTGAATCCGTACATGATCTTGTTGTAATCGTCCGCAAATCCGAAGATGTGTTTCAAAGGTATCCTGAATGAAAAGGTTCCTTTAGGTCTGGATGTCTTGACGACGTAGTCGAATATCCCGGCGGCGCCGGCGCTAGCAGGGCCGATGGTGTCTTTCACCCACAACTGATTAAGTCCTCAGGATTTCGAAAAATCATCAAGATACGTCAAGAGTCCGAACATCGTGGTGGCCTGACCGGGATGAAACACAGATTCTATCTCTTGTCCGGATAGCATGTATTTTATATTACTGAATAGATGCATGATGCCATTATTGGCTAGAGTAACCATGTCGTCGTCGGCGTAGTCGCTCCCATCTTCCTTGGTGAGACGTCCCTGCACCACTATGTAACTCTCGTTAGGATGTATGAATAGATCTTGAGTTTCGACGTTGATTCTTATCTCTCCCACATTGTTCAAACTCGTTCCGGTTACCGGTACATATTCGTGAACCTCATATTCTTGAATACTTTCATCTTTCAGTATGCTTTGTGCTATATCTAGGATATTTGTCATTTTTAAAGGATTTTTGTTTTTTTTGTTTATTAATTAGCTTGCTTTTTTTTATCTAAAAATAGTTTTAATTATTTTTATTATTATTTTTCTCTCCTATATATATATGTGTGTAAACAAGAAAATGTTAAAGAGAGTAAATAAAAAGAAATTTGTTTTCTTTATCAAAACTTTGTCTTCTGTAATTGTTGTTCATAAAACTTTCCGATGATCTCTTCTCCATCCAAAGCTTTGATTTCGTAAGTCACCGGATCGGTGTGAAATATTTTGATTATCACGAAGATTTCCGAGGTCATCGAGGAGTATAACCCTTTTCGAAGTGCTTCTTATAAGTGTAGATTCTCAATCGATCACCGACCGCAAATTTCGGCGTTCTAGTCTTCTTCCTAATCTTAGATCTTTCAGTATATAGATTCGCGTAGACCCGTTTTTCGTTTCGAGGATCTGTGTCGCGTTTTGTTGTAATCTTTAACCAGACCATTCAGAGCATATATGTATTTCTTGGTCGAATTCGTTGTGAAGTATCTATGCATCTTTTCCTTCATCATTCGATTCCAACGTTCCACCACGCTGGCTTTCTCTTCATTTTCGATCGAGTAGAGGTCGACCAATCGATGAACGTGCTTGTTGTAGAATTCCTTTCCCTTATCCACCCACGATTTACTCGGTTTTCGAGAAGACGAGTGGAACACGCTCTTCAGAGCCTCGGCGACGCAAGGTCCCAATTTATTCTTCAAAGCTCTGATCCAACCATATTTGGAAAACATGTCGATGACCGTCAATAGATATTTAACACCCTTCTCTTTTGAAATTTACGCACGATGGGTTTGTATAACTCCTCAGCCAATTCGCTCGTCAATAATCGTTTCTTCTTCTTTTCAGATGCGCTTTTTTTTTTTGAACGCCCCATCCGAATCGACGTTTCACACCAATCGGATTGCCGACCAGCGAACGTTCTATCTTCTCTCTCCTGGTCGGATTCGATATGCCTCTCAATTTCCCCAACATGTTTTTATCGCAGACGTCGTTGCGAGTCTTGGTGTCGGGATGTCCGGTGTAGCACAGATCGTGATCATACGCGGCCGCGTCCACCCTATTCACAGGTTTGCTCCAAGATTTAGGAGTCAGATCGGGGTTGAGTCTCTTGTTCAATTTCGTTCCGGGTCCCGTGAAACTGTGACCAGGCAGATGCATTTCGAAAGGTAGATTATTGATCATTTTATTCACGATGCCTTTACCTTTGTTCGCGTTCTTTTTTTTGATGAATCGAGTCTTGATAGAACCACACACGTCACAAATTTCGCGAAGCATCTGTCTGTCGTTTTTAGTTCATACTTCTTGAGAATTACTTGTCTCGGTAACTCTCTTACAGTTTACGCAATACATTTTTAAGAGTTATTTAAATTAATTTCGTTTTTATTTTATATATAAATTTAATATTTTTTTTTTTAAATTCTGTTCTTATTATATATTTTTTTTTTTCAATCGCTACTCTTGAGTTCTATCATCTTACTAAATTCCTCCCTAGCCTCTTTCCTCCCTTTTTCCACGAGAGAATCCTTCATCTCTTCCTTGATGATCTGACGAGTCTTGATTCTCACGGCTTTTTTCATGGCTTCATATTTCGTTTTCTCGCCCAATATCGTGAAGTATTCTCCGTCCGATATCCTACCATCTTTCAACGCCATCGAGATCATTTTGGATATCGTGTCGATCTTGGAGTCGGCCAAGATGCAAATCTTGTCGTGTTTCCTCGCCTTCAGATATAATTTCCTACTCAAAAAGTTGCTGAGCGTGCTAAACAATCCGGTGGCGAGAGCCACTCCTTCTACGGTCAACACGATCGGAATGCCGACTGTGGTCGACAACAATCTGATGCCGGCCGCGTGTAAACCCATGGTAATCGTGATGAGTGTCGTGTCGATCGTGTTGACGAATTTCACGAAACGCGAATACTTCTTCTTGAGAGAACGGCGAGAATCTCTCTCTCGAGTTAGATACGCTTGGATTCTATTGATTTGATCGATGCGATACCTCTCTCCTCTTTCTTTTTCTTCTAGCGACGGTGTCGTCGGCAAAACGCCATTCGGCTTCTCATCCTCATCGTCATCTAACGTCGGATACAATTTATTTCTGGTTCTCATTTTTGTGTTTTTTTTTCTTTCTAATATTAGATAAAAAAATTTATGTGGGTATTTATTTTATTTTCTACTCTCCCTTATTTTATATCAACGAGAAAAACTTAGACGTATGCTTCATTGAACAATAATTTCATGATGCGCCCCTTGTCTTCTAAAGTCAGACTTCTATGTGCCAATTTCAGTTCTTCCGAAATTGTGGGCTTGTCTCGATCCTTACAGAAGAGTAATCTCTTCCAAAGCGTGATCACATCATCGAATCTAATGTGTTCGAACGCCGGTTCGAAATACTTGACGATCATATCTTCCCTTTCCATCGTCAGACACGAATGATTCTTGTGATCGAAGTCTAGATGATCCCGACATCCGACGCATCGTTCTAACAAGATGGGACGTAGTTCTTCGTTCACGCAGATTGCGTATGCTCTCATCAGCATGTTTAAAAGAAACCTCGCTCTAATAGTCTGGGAAGCGCTCATGATTTACATATTTTTTATTATCTATTCGATTTGATATATTTTATTTTTTTTAAATAACTATTAATTTTTTTTTTTTTCTCTCCTATATATCAATCACTTTTTTTTATTTCCTCGACCTTCAATTTGATAGGTCACGTGACCACCTTCTCGAAACTTCGATTGTTCTGATGGGCGTGACCCCCACCCCCACGACGAGGGGAGAAAACTTTGTATGATTAAGTTTATGAGAATCAAGCAATCTGATTGGTTAATTAGCAGGTCACGTGATCGCCTTCAGAGCCTCAAAAACCGTTTGCCGATTCTGGGACACTGTCCCAGAATCGGCAAACCACCTTTTTTGATGCTGTCTTAGAATCGGCAAAGTTTTTTTTTCGCGTTCACCAACGATAGATTGAAGGTCTAATCCACGATGGGAACGTCGACATAAATTTTAAGTAAAAAAAAAAAAGTGAAAAATGTACAATTTCATACATTTTCACTTTTTTGAAAAACTTGTACATTCGACATGTACGCCAACGGGTATTTGAACGTTAAAAGTGCGATCTAGGAGTCTCAAAATAATAGCCGAATCTGGGACACCATAAAAAATTGTGAACGTGCTCGCGATTTAACACTGAATCCTACGATGGTAAATGCACCATGTACGTGCCCTCACGTGGGCTTTTGGAATTAAGTGTCTTGCCCAAGAACACAATGCGGTTGCATCAGGTGGGATTCGAACCAAGGAGCTCTCGGCTGGCAGCCTACATCTCTGTTTACTGAGCCACCACGCACCCTAAAAAAAGAATCTATAAATAATAGTTGTTTTTATTTTTATTTTTTCTCTGTCTCTTGTGTCACTTGACCTCAGATCAGCGACTTGGGTGCATTTGTGCCTTCAGTGCAAATACAATGCGGGGGAAAATATTCAATGAATGACGGACGTGACAACCGTTACTTATTCCCAGTTTCTTATTTGACATTCATTATCAACTGATAATATCTGTTGATAACGAATGTCGAATAAGGAACTGGGAATACGTAACAGTTCTCACGCCCCCCAAAAGAATGAAATGAGAATCCTGACCAAGTATATTAGTGAAAAACAATTGTACTCACGTCATCTTTCATTTCAACTTTTGGACGCTTTGATATCACGTGATAAGATCGGCCACTAGATGCATGGATGAGGCGTCCTGCTATTCGTTGAGGTATGAGTTCTTCTTGTATACGGAATTCTACGGCCGAGTCAAGCTGTATATTTCTTTTGCGGAGCAGTCTGTCAAGCTAGAATTAGAAGAATGTGGAACGAATTATCAAGGGTGGGGCCCGGGGGGGGGGGGGTAATTTATCCCCCCCCCGCTCGAGTCCCAAAAAGCTATCTTAAAAGGCCACCCACAAATTCCAAAAGGTATAGCAATAGAACTGCACAACACACCAATCTATATTTATATCTCGACCACTACAAGTTTCTGTGAAAGTTACTTGTTTAAAAACATAACATGCAGGCTAGTAGGTAATAATTGAGAGTTTACTATCACTTGTACATGTACGTGTACAACATACGTTCACGTTGCGTTCACCAACGTGGAATTCAGTGTTAAATCACACGCTTGTTCACAAAACTGTACAATGATCTTGAATCCCACTCATGTTTTTTTGTGACTCCTAGATCGCACTTTTAACGTTCAAATACTCGTGGTGAACGCGCATTTTTAAAAAAAGGGTGAAATTGTACATCTTCATGTTTATCTTGTACTTAATTTTTGTCGACGTTCCCATCGCAGATCAGACCATCGATCCATCGTTGGCGAACGCGAGCAAAAGCAAAAAATTCTGGGTCATCATCAAAAAACGGTCTTGGGGATTCTAGATCAGCGATCCAGAACCCGCAATTGTTTTGAGGCAGTGATCCAGAACTCTCAATTGTTTTGAGGCAGTGGGTTTTTCCCATTTATGACGTCATTAGGGGAATTCCCCACTATAAGAAAATTCCCAAACTCAGCTAATCGAGCGATCGGATCGCTCGATTCTCATAAAACTCAATCTGAACGAAGAGTGTCGTCGTCGGTGTGTTGGAAATTTGCAAGCCCGCTGTCACGTTTTTGATTGATATATATAGGGGAGAAAAAAAAAAATATATAAATAAATAGTTATTTAGAAAATTAAATATATCAAATCAAATAGATAATAAAAAAAAAATACGTAAATCATGAGCGATTCTCAGACTATTAGAGCGAGGTTTCTTTTAAACATGCTGATGAGAGCATATGCAATCTGCGTGAACGAACAACTACGTCCCATCTTGTTAGAACGATGCGTCGGGTGTCGGGATCATCTAGACTTCGATCACGAGAATCATTTGTGTCTGACAATGGAAAGGGAAGATATGGTCGTCATGTATTTCGAACCGGCGTTCGAACGCGTTAAATTCAACGATGTGATCACGTTTTGGAAGAGATTAGTCTTCTGTAAGAATCGAGACAGGCCCACAGATTCGGAAGAACTGAAATTGGCGCGTAGAAGTTTGACTTTAGAAGACAAGGGATGCATCAAGAAATTATTTCTGAACGAAGCATACGTCTAAGTTTTTTTTTCGTTGATATAAAAATAAGGAGAGTAGAAAATAAAAAAAAAAAATAAATACACACATAAATTTTTTTTATCTAATATTAGAAAGAAAGAAAAAAGCACAAAATGAGAACCAGAAATAAATTGTATCCGACGTTAGTGGACGACGAAGACGAGAAGCCGAACGGCGTTTTGCCGACGGTGCTGTCGCTAGAAGAAAGAGAGAGAGGAGAGAGGTATCGCATCGATCAAATCAGTAGAATCCAATTGTATCTAACTCGAGAGAGAGATTCTCATCGTTCCCTCAAGAAGAAGTATTCGCGTTTCGTGAAATTCGTCAACGCGATCGACACGACACTCATCACGATTTCCATGGGTTTACATGCGGCTGGCATCGGATTGTTGTCGACCGCGGTCGGCATTCCGATCGTGTTGACCGTAGAAGGAGTGGCTCTCGCCACCGGATTGTTTAGCATGCTCGGAAACTTTTTGAGTAGGAAATTATATCTGAAGGCGAGGAAACACGACAAGATTCACGTCTTGGCCGACTCCAAGATCGACACGATATCCGAAATGATCTCTATGGCGTTGAAAAACGGTAGGATATCGGACGGAGAATACTTCGCAATATTGAGCGAGAAAACGAAATACGATGCCATGAAAGAAGCCGTGAGAATCAAGACTCGTCAGATCATCAAGGAAGAGATGAAGGATTCTCTCGTGGAAAAGGGGAGGAAGGAGGCCAGGGAGGAATTCAGTAAGATGATAGAACTCAAGAGCAGCAATTGAAAAAAAAAAATATATATATATATATATATATATATATATATAATAAGAACAGAATTTTTAAAAAAAAAATATTAAATTTATATATAAAATAAAAAACGAAATTAATTTAAATAACTCTTAAAAAAATGTATTGCGTAAAGTGTAAGAGAGTTACCGAGACAAGTAATTCTAGAGAAGTGCGAACTAAAAACGACAGACGGATGCTTCGCGGAATTTGCGACGTGTGTGGTTCTGTCAAGACGTGATTTGTCAAACAAAAGAACGCGAGCAAAGGTAAAGGCATCGTGAATAAAATGATCAACAATCTACCTTTCGAAATGCATCTGCCCGGTCACAGTTTCACGGGACCCGGAACGAAATTGAACAAGAGACTCAATGCCGATCTGACACCCAAATCTTGGAGCAAACCTGTGAATAGGGTGGACGCGGCCACGTATGATCATGATCTGTGCTACGCCGGACATCCTGACACCAAGACTCGCAACGACGTCTGTGACAAAAACATGTTGCGGAGATTGAGAGGCATATCGAATCCGACCAGGAGAGAGAAGATGGAACGTTCGCTGGTTGGCAATCTGATCGGTGCGAAACGTCGATTCGGATGGGGCGTTCCAAAAAAAAAAAGCCCATCTGAAAAGAAGAAGAAACGATTATTGACGAGCGAATTGGCCGAGGAGTTACACAAACCCATAGTGCGTAAATTTCGAAAGAGAAGGGTGTTCACGAAGGGTCTGGATGACATTTGGTCTGCCGACTTGGTCGACATGAGATCGTTTTCGAGGTGGAACGAGGGCGTCAAGTATCTATTGACGGTCATTGACGTGTTTTCCAAATATGGTTGGATCAGAGCTTTGAAGGATAAATCGGGACCTTGCGTCGCCGAGGCTCTGAAGAGCATGTTCGACTCGTCTTCTCGAAAACCGAGTAAATTGTGGGTGGATAAGGGAAAGGAATTCTACAACAAGGACGTTCGTCGATTGGTAGACCTCTACTCGATCGAAAACGAAGAGAAAGCCAGCGTGGTGGAACGTTGGAATCGAACGATGAAGGAGAAGATGTACAGATACTTCACGGCGAATTCGACCAAGAAATACATATACGCTCTGAACGGTCTGGTCAAAGATTACAACAACACGTGACACAGATCGATCAAGATGACTCCCGCGGAAGCTAGCGATCCTCGAAACGAAAAACGGGTCTACGCGAATCTATATCCCGAGAGATCTAAGATCAGGAAGAAGTCTAGAACGCCGAAATTTGCGGTCGGCGATCGAGTGAGAATCTACACTTATAAGAAGCACTTCGAAAAGGGTTATACTCCTCGATGGACCTCGGAAATTTTCGTGATCATCAAAATATTTCACACCGATCCGGTGACATACGAAATCGAAGCTTTGGATGGAGAAGAGATCATCAGAAAGTTTTACGAACAACAATTACAGAAGACGAAGTTTTGATGAAGAACACAATTTTTTTTTTTATTTACTCTCTTTAACATTTTCTTGTTTACACGCATATATATATAAGAGAGAAAACAATAATAATAAAAAAATAATTAAAAACTATTTTTTAGATAAAGAAAGCAAGTTAATTAATAAACAAAAAAAAAACTAAAAATCCTTTAAAATGACAAATATACTAGATATAACACAAAGCATAGTGAAAGATGAAAGTATTCAAGAATATGAGGTTCACGAATATGAACCGGTAACCGGAACGAGTTTGAACAATGCAGGAGAGATAAGAATCAACGTCGAAACTCAAGATCTATTCATACATCCTAACGAGAGTTACATAGTGGTGCAGGGACGTCTCACCAAGGAAGATGGGAGCGACTACGCCGACGACGACACGGTTACTCTAGCCAATAATGGCATCATGCATCTATTCAGTAACATAAAATATATGCTATCCGGACAAGAGATAGAATCTGTGTTTCATCCCGGTCAGGCCACCACGATGTTCGGACTCTTGACGTATCCTGATGATTTTTCGAAATCCAGAGGACTTAATCAGTTGTGGGTGAAAGACACCGTCGGCCCTGCTAGCGCAGGCGCCGCCGCGAAATTCGACTACGTCGTCAAGACGTCCAGACCTAAAGGAACGTTTTCGTTCAGGATACCTTTGAAACACATCTTCGGATTCACGGACAATTACAACAAGATCATGTACGGATTCAAACACAATCTGACGTTGATTCAAAAAGGAAACGACGACGCAATAGTGAAACTCACCACGACCGATGCGGGTAAAATAACTCTACACAAGATATCGTGGTTCGTTCCGCACGTGGAGCCTTCGATCGTGGAGAAAGCGCGTCTCTACAAGATCATAGAATCCAAGAGTAAATTACCCGTGGGATTTAGAATGAGACAGTGCGACACGGCTAGCATTCCTCCCTCCACGAATCACTACGATTGGAGATTGACGGTGAAATCTGCTTCCGAGAGACTGCGTTTCATCGTGGTTGCGTTTCAGACCGATAGGGACGGGTCTCAGGAAAAGAATGCATCGCTGTTCGATCACTGCCATTTGAGAAACATGCAAGTGTTTCTGAACGCCACGAGATATCCAGCAATCGATTACAACACGTCGTTCGACAAGAACGATTTCTCCAGACTGTACGGCGAAGCCGCTGATTTTAGAAAAAAGTATCACGGTCTAGACAAATTGATGAGCAACCCCAACATATCTCCCGGCGAATACACGTTGATGTATCCCATGTTCGTATTCGACGTCAGTAAACAGAGTGAACGACTCAACAGTAGCGTGTTGGACATTCAGATCAAGATGCAATTCGATAGGAATGTGCCGAGAAAAACCAAAGCCTTCGCCCTGGTACTGTCGGACAGAGAATTACAATTCGAATCGGATGGAAATAAGATGTCGATCATTTGATGAGAGACAAGTGTGTGAAAAAAAAATAAAAAAAACAAAAAAAAAAAAAATAAAAAGTAATGAGTTATTATTAAAAACAAAAAAACAAAAAAAATAAATAAAGTAATGTGATCTACAGAGATTGAACATCTTTCTAAATCTCATTACTTTTTTTTTTGTTTTTTGTTTTTGTTTTTAATAATCACACATTATTTTTTTTTTAATTCATTATTTTCCCCACGTTCACTGTTTGTTCAAAGGATCTAGTTCGATCAGTAGACTCGCCACGGAAGTGGCGGCTTCGGGATTATTGGTTTTCGTGATGAAATTAATCCTGTCTCCGGCGTTCACTTTGAGAGGACAAACGTGCTAACATTCGCGTGTTGATTCTCAGTCTTTTCAACGCTGTATCTCTTATCGCTCTCCACACCATTCACCATGAGATTGACGACTGCTCTGTTATTCAAATCCGAGGAAGCCAGACTCATTCGAAGGATTTCACCTCCCAGCAGCATGGGATATCCCACCTGACCATGTTTCGATCCGCTACCTCCATTTCCGAAAGACCACTCAGCTTTTCCCTCATCTAAGGCGCCAGCCTCTTCGGCCCACAAGGTGATCAATTGTCTAGCATATTTTACTTTCTTCACCACCGAAATCAGGGTGCAGGCATCCGTCATGTTCACGGGATCCGGTAGATTCGTGAGTGCGTGTCCACCCATGTCTAGTTTACCTTCCATGATGTCACCCTTTCTCCAGACCGAGTTGTCGTCCACGTACTTCCTGCTGACCGCGCTGGAATCGAATTCGGGATCGTGATCGAGACCGAATAAATTGTGACCATTTATGTTGATGCCACCCTCCATGGTTCCGCCAGATTCTTTGTTCAGGTAGAGATCATCCACTTGCAATTCTAGGTATTCTTGCGATTGTATCATGGCAGAATCTACATAGCCCTTGTTGACCGTCGTCGATCTTCGACAGATTCAATATCTTGTGGAATCCCGCATTCAGATCCGATTTCATTTCTCGTCTGTCAGACTTTCTCTGTTCCAGATCTACGTAGTGTTTGGTCGCCACGTCCTTGGGATTCGTGGGAGTGGCCACGTTCGTTATCTTGTTAGAATTGGCGTTCAATTTTGAGTGCATCGTTTTCAGAACGTATCTATTTCTCAGGTGTTCACTGAATCACGCGTGAGAGTCGTCCGCGTATTTCTTGGTCGCGGCATTGGTGGGATCTATGGGATTCGCAACGTTCACCAAACGTTTGGATTTCAGATCGAGATCGTCGGTTATGGTTTTATCCATGTAATTATCTAGCAGGATTCGTTCGAAATCGGCGTTCCCCCTGTCAACATATTTTTTAGTCGCAGCATCTGCGAGATCTATCGGCTCGGAAAGATTGTACAGCTTCTTATCGTTCATGTTCAAAGGTTCTTCTCGAGGTTCGTATCTCTGAACGTAACGTTCGTCCAAGTTGGCAACGTCGTAACCATCGTCAACTTCGAACGTCTTCCTCTTCTTTCTCGGGTTGACTTTTTCGTCATCACTTCTACCAAATTTATCGACTGGCATGTTGTTGTGGGATTTTTTTTGTTTTTTTAGAAAAATGTGTTCAAAACGCAGTTTATTAAAAATGAACTATGTTATTTTAATTTTTCGTTTTTATTCGATTAAAATTTTTTTTAAAATAATTTTTTATCTTTATATATACTATAAAAAAAAAAAAAATCTCTCTCTAATGTAAATCATTGAGAATGTCTTGAAATCGATCTCCTTCAGACCATCTCTTGAGAATGTAGAGACACAGGTGACCGCAAAACACTTGATGTGGTGATTGCACTTGTTCCGTGTTGTAACGAACCATCGATTTGTGGAAATAGTTCTTTATTTCTTTTGGCGGCGAGATTCTGTAGCTGTTGAAATAATAATTTTTCTTCTTCCCGTTCTTCATCCACGCCACCCAGTGAGTGCCTTCACCCGATGAATCGTCTAGATTTAAAATTCCGCATTCCGATTGTCGAGGTCTTCTCTTCAGCAAGGCATCTCTGGAAAACACTCCTAGAAAATCTTCCATTTTCAAATCTTTTGCCGCATTCAACAGATCGATGTTGGATAGGGGTTCGTTAGGTAAGACGACACCTTCTACGGATATCTTTATTTTCTTATTCATAAATAAGTATATATTTTTTTTATTTATTTTATTATAATTTACTAAAAATGACGTTATTTTTTTTTCTATTTTTTTCTTTTTAAACTAACTTTCTCGATGTCACTATCGATTTCTATAATTTTGTGTTCATCAAATTCTTCTTGATTTTAGGAATCCTATCATCCGCAATCATATCTTGAATCTTATCATCCACAATCGCATCTAGAATCCAATCATCCCCATTCATATCGTCTAAAATTAGATCCAAAGTCCAATGTCCGAGTGCCAAAGTGCTTATTTTATCGTCTAACACGAATCTCTTGTCGTCGTCGGCTGTCAGCGAAATCTTGTTGACTATTTCGGTATACAAGTCATGATTTTTGCTTCGAATCGATTTCATAGTCTTATACACCGGACCACTTCCTAACAGACAATCTTTATACTCTTGGAAAGAGATGTTTTTCTTCACCACGCACGCTTTAATTCCTTTACACTTCTTGATCTCTTCATCATCTTCTAGACGATAAGCATACAGTTTGGGTCTCAAGCCTACGAATTCGACGATCTGTTTACCGCCACTCTCGTCCTTAAATTTACCCAACACCTTCTTGTTGTCATTCGATTGAATGTTGGACAGGTGATCGACGGGATAATTGCTTGTGTCGAACCAATCGGCCACGTCTGGAGATATATCTCGGCAGACATCTTTCGTCTCTATCTCGTAAACTAAACTGTCCGTGTCAGTGAACAGTAGTTTGGCTTTGTCACCAAATTTTCGTTTGACATAATCGTAGTGAAACTCGTACATCAATCGCTTGCTGATATCTAAGATGATCGGTCTGAGATAATACGGTTTGTCGAACTTCAGGTGCGTCTTTTGCATGTGAACAGCCACTAGATTTTCGTCGAATATGGTTCGGTGTTTGTAATTGGGTTTCGCCACTAATTTTTTAGCTCTTTTCTCAGACGTGATGAGTCGAATGTCGGTTCTCTTCCTGATGTTTTCCATCGATTTGCCGTACACGCAGTTGTTCATGAGTTTGAAGAAATCTTTTTCGAAATCGTTCCCGGCTCGAGTTCTGAGATTCGTGTTGAGATCGATGCATTTTTTCATCCAAGGCTCTTTGTCAAATCGAATGATGCGATGTATGTCGACTAATTTCATCCCGTAATCGACGTACTGTTTCAAATTCTCGCTGTAGACGATGTAGTTCCATTTGTTAAATAAATTGGGAATGAGTTTTTCCTCGTCTCCTTCGTTCGGTTCCATTCGTTCGGGAGCCAGCAGATAATCGTTGTGTGGACCGTGTAATTCTTCCGGATAGTTCAAATCGACTTCTAAAATGCAAGGATAGTCTCTCCATTTTTGCATCTCTTCCGGTTCCTTCACCTATTCGAAATTTCTAATCGGTAAAGGATGACTCATAGCCCAACCATACAGATTATTGGCGTTCCAATACTGTATGTATTTAGTCAACCATTTCGAATCGAAACCTTCTTTCATGTAGGGATTGTTAGCTTCAGAATGTCTGTGGGAGATCATCGAGATGCCACCTCTCGCAGCCCTTTCGAACATGAGTAACATGTCCACGTCGGATAATAATTCCAATTGGACTTCGGTGGTCTTCAACAGAGCGTCCCACGCCAGACCGGGTGCGGTGAAATACCAAGCGGGATCCAGATCGTAATTTCGATGACAGACGTCTCGAAAATTTTCGAACACGTCTGCCAAGAGCAGAACGTCGGTCTTCAGATAGAGATCGTGATAATCTCTCATGGTTTTCATATCAAATGATTTCCACACGTTTTTGGTGTGTTCGTAATTCTCGTCGTAAATGTCGGATTCATATAATTTCGAATAAAAATCTTCTTTCGAAGGTAGTGCGGTGTCTTCGAATCTCTTTAGATCGTTCATGTAATCGTAAGGATAGACTCCTTTCCTCAACATGATGTCTACTCGTTCTCCAAAATGTTCGCTCGTGATTTTAAATTTATCCTTGCTCATGTTATCGACTAATTTTTCCAGAGCGGTCGACATGAATTTAAAACTGTCGATGAAACGTATGCATCTATGAATGGATTTCGTTTTTTCTTTCAACGTATTTCCGTCGATTACTCTTTTCCTCTCCATGAGCTTCCATTTCGTGAAGGAAATGTATCTTTCTTCGCTGTTCGCGATGCAATTTAATTCTTCGTGTGAGGTGCCGAGATTTTTCACGAACAGATGACTGTCGTAACCTGAGAGATTGTGAAACATCACTGGATAGAAAGTGGCGTCTCAATATTTTAAATTACACTTGCTGTGAGCCGGACCGCGATACAGACCCGTGTAATGATCATGGTCTCTGACCTTCTTATTTTCCTCCAAATTCTCGTCGAACGATTGTCTGCATATGTGACATTCGGTGGCTCTGTTATTTTCGTCCTGCTGCTCTCGCGTGATGATCATTTTCGCCGGAGTTTTGAATTTGTCGTATAACATTTGAATTTTCGATTCTAACTCTTCCACGAATCTTTGAGCCACGTCGTCGTCTTCGCACTGTTTCATGTAGGTGAAGGGACCCATGTCGTGTTGCGAGTCGAAAGCGCATTTCACGTAAATGCAATAGCCCAAAGGTATGTGTTTTTGATATCTTTCGACGTAACTTTGAAGAGCGTTGGGTTGACAGGAACTCATTTTCGCGGTGAAACATTCGAAATCGGCGTACACGATGAATGGTACTTTTAACCTTCTATTGTGATTTTCAAACTTCACGATGGTGTTGGGTTTGGGCATTTCGACGGCGACACCTTGATTTTCGTTGCAATATTCCTGATGTTTTGCCAACGAGTCTTCGCTGTGAAACACGTTCATGCAATTGTAACATAAAGATATCTTTCCGTTATGATTATTATTTTGTTTCGACAGTAATCAGGTCGGATGTTTAACCCAACAATAATGACGATTGTCACCATTCGAAATCAATAATAAAATAATCGTCTTTTCTCTTCCGAGATACAAAGTCTGTCTAAGAGGATAGATCGTTTGTTTTTCCTCATCGTATCCCAAGACATTCACCGCTACGGTGGGATTTTGAACCTCGAAACGTTCGATATGTTTTAACTCTGTTGGAAAAGTCACTCTGGTCCAATCGAGATTTTTAGAAGTTTCCTCGTAACGAGAAACTCTATCAGAGTTTATTTCAACAGGGTATAAAGCGGAGGTGACTGCCCATTTAAAACACTGATCATCTTTATTTCTCACATTGACCACGGCGTGTTTCTTAGTCAAGAAATACGGTAATTCCTAGTAGGAAGATCCTTTCAACGGTTCGTTTTTATTCATGTGAATTTCGAGTTTCAACACCTCACCGAACGTCCAATTACTACCTTCATGTTGATAATTCGCGAGAGACGTCAACATCTTGTCTTTCATCTTTTTGAAAACGTCCGATAGATCTGAACCTCGAAATACGGGTTCAACGTTAGATCTGAAATATGCATTTTTCACGATGCTCTCGCCGTACTTCACGTCGATTTTATTCATTATGCAATGGAGTATCATCTTAATTTTTAATCCCACGTTCATGTATTCGCGAAACAAATCCAATACTTCTTTCTTCACCTGTTCCATGAACAATTTCGGATCGACTTTCTTCAACGAGGGAATCACGTCGAAAGTTTTAAAAATGCCTTTGATCGCACTCTCCCGTTCTACGGGTTTTGATTGGAATAGTTCCACAACGAGTCGTGTTACATATTCTTCTCCTTTCTCTTCGTCGATTGCTCGTTGAATTTCGCTCGATATATCTCGTTTGTCTTGAATCTGAAGTGCATCACTCGTTTTCGTTTTCGTTTTTCTTTTCTTTTCTTTGGAAACTTGATGTTCTTCAACGGCTTTTCGTTTAGTCGTCTTCTTATTTTTCACAACCGATGCATCTTTTGACGTCGTTGCTATCGACATTTTGTTTGCCTTTCTAGCGTTTCGCAAATATTCTTGTATGACTTCAATTTTTTTTGATTTAGTTCTATGATTTCTGAAATCTGAAATTTGTAATAGTTTACAAATCTCGTTTAACTGAGGTATGGTTTTCTCATTTAAATTTACCATTGTTTTATCTGTTTGCTTCATTTGTAAGAATATTTTATTTTTTTTTTTGGAATTTTGTATTAAATAATTTGTTAAAAAAGTTTTGCTTTTTTACTCTTTTTATATATATATAATAGAAAAAAAAAAAAAAAGTTAAATTTTAAATTCAATTTTTTTTTTTCTTTAATGTGTTTTTATTCAAAAACAATTTAAGACCGCTTTTATTTCTCGCTCGCAAACCGAACACATTTTCTCATCTTCGGAATGACATTCTCTACAGAAACGCAGGTGTGCACACGGTAGAAACAAGACGTTTGCGACACCTTCGCAGACCAGACACTTGGTGTTGGACGTTTTACTCGGTTTGTTTTCGACGAGTGATGATAACTCGTCTGCTTCCGCCATGAATTTGATGAGATGTTCTAAAGTTATGAATTGAGACAGGGTCTTGTTCGCGATGTTTAATGCATCATACAATTGTTCCTTGGTGTATCCGAGTTGTAACATATCCATTAATAATTTTTGGTTTTTATCTCTATCTCTCTCTTCGTCTTGGATTTTGATCAATCCTAACCTTCAGGATCTTGTTTAAATAATCACAGTCACCTTTTTTAATATTACTTATGTGTTCTAGTAAAGGTACGTCATGAGGTTCCCAATTCATCAAATGTATGTCACAACAAAAACATTTGACTTTGTCGCCTCTGCCCACGTAAACGAAACCCGCGGCAGCTAAATCTTCAGGTTTTTGAACGAGATGCAAAGGCCAATTTTTAAACGTTTGAAGTCTTGCACGTTCTAGACTATAATTCGGATGTTTGGACTTGATCATTGTTTTTACCTCAAAATTGAGTTTGTAAGAATTTTTTTTTTTTTAACTTTTATTTATATATAAAGAGAAATAAAGAGAAACTTTTTTTTAACAAATTATTATTTAAATACAAAATTTAAAATATACATTATTTGCAAGAATTCATAAAAACCAAATAATCGATCATGACAACAACACCTAAAAGATGCGAATTGAAATTGAAACGAGACGAAAGGTATGAGAAATCCAGTTTTAATATCTATACATTACAACCACACGATCCCATCGAATTGAATTAGGTCGAGATGGTGGACTTAGAGCGCTACTACCACAAATATCGAATCTGTTTGAAAGTGGATGAAGCCGCGCTCGATTTGTTTTACGAGTACCAAAGTGAACTGGTGATTAATATCATCATCGCCGAAGACAGAGAATTCGACAGGGGTGATTTATTGTTGTCCTATGGAGATTACATATATCCAATAATCTCACCCGAACTTGTGAAGAAATCGGTGGTGAGAGCACATTCGCCTATGAAAAAAAACTCAAAAGAGTAAAGATAAACATTCACACCATTTTCGTATGTGGAAAAATGACGAATGTCAACTTGCTAATAACGGACTTGGAAATATAAACAATAGAGAGATTGAAATTAAAATTTAACTTTTTATATATATATATATAAAGAGAAAAAAAACTTTTACTAAAAAAATTTTACATTAAAGAAAATTAAAAATTAAAAAAACAACTTTTTTATATATATAAAGAGCAAAAAAAACAACTTTTTAAACAAATTATTATTTAAATACTAAATAATCGATCATGAAGACAACAACACCTAAAAGATGCGAATTGCAATTGAAACGAGTCGAAACGTATAAGAAATTCGGTCATAAAATCTATAGATTACAACGACACGATCCCATCGAATTGAACGAGGTCGAGACGAAGGGCTTAAATCACAAATACGAGAAATATAAGATGCCTTTGAAATTGGATGAAGCCACGCTCGATTTGATTTACGAGTACCAAAGCGATCTGCAGAACATCGTCATCGCCAAAGATAGAGAATTTGACAAGGACGATTTGTCGTTGCCCTATGGAAATTACATATTTCCAAACATCTCATTTGAACTTGTGAAGAAATTGGGTGGTGAGAGCGAGTTGACCGATGTAAAAAAACTCAAAAGAGTAAAGATAAACATTCAACACGTTTTCGAAAAAGGAGAAGACACGCGTGTCAAGATGCTAATAACGGACTTGGAAATATAAACAATAGAGTGATTGATTTTTTAGCGAAGAAAAATGAAAAAAAAAAAAAAAAGTAATAAGATCATCTTTAGATCTCATTACTTTTTTTTTTTTTTTTTTTTGTTTTCCTTTTTCTTCACTATCATCATAATATATTATAATAACGTTTCCTTTTCTCTCAGTTTTCAGCATCGATTCTTCTTCTTTTTCTTTTTTTCTTTTTCTTTGTGATATGATACGTTTATAACAACATTTTTGTTTATCCGAATCATAATTATGAACGAATGTTGTGCATCTCTTGGTAACACTCGCATCATTACCATTCTCTTCAGAAGGTAGTGGTGACCGTGGAAAGCATCATCTCATTCTCATCCATCTATCCCGCACTTTATCTATCTCTTTCATTAGTTCTTTCCTTAGATATCCATCATTAGCGTCTAACCATTTTTTTATTTTTTCGCTCTCTGGCTTGCGATGTTCGTCATTATCGTCAAATTGTTTCTCCACCTTTTCATCCAGGTGATAAATTTGTTTCTCCACCTTTTTATCCATTTTAAATATATTATTTTATACTTTCTATGATTTTATATTTTATATAATTTTATATTATAATAACATATTCAAAATCGGTATGTTCTTAAATGGCGAATTCTCACCGAGCAACAAACCCTTGCCAAGTCGCTCAACGTTCCGTCCACTCTTCAGATAGAGACCGTTTCCTCTCAGAGAGTTGCCACCTCTAACGGGTTCTAGATACAATCCTTTACCGCTGTCGTCTATGTGGATGCAACACACGGCTCCTCCCTTCTTCAAAAAGAGTCTGCTGCCACCCATTAATTTCTCAACTGCCGAACTAGCGAGTCCCGTGAGAGCTCCCTTGCCGAGAGTCTTTCCGAGAAAGGGTAGCACCTTTGCGGGGAAGGGTAATGCTTTTGCGGCTATTCCTGCCAATAGCGGTAGGAAACCACCTTTCATTCTCAAATTGTATCTCAATTGAGCGGGACTCATTCTCACCGTCAACCTTCTTCCATCACGAATCACTTTCTCCATCCTTTTGATTTGACTTCTGGTCCAGGCGATCGAATCCTGACCGCCTCTTGTCAGATCTTCGTGAGTGAATTTGAATCTCACCGCCTCGCCTCAAGTTGTTAACGCTCTCTCAAGTTTCTTCCTCTGTCCTGCGGATATGTTCACGTTTTTAACCACGTATTCTGTCATAATTCTGTTTTTTTTTTTTAAATATATTTACTTCAATTGTTTCTTGTTTAAAAATTATATTAAAATAATTTTGTAAAATTAATATTGCGTTTATTTTATTTTTGTTATCTATATATATAATATTTTTTTTTTTTTTTTTTTGCTTTTATATTTCTCTTATGTGAAATCGTATCGTCACTCTCTCTCCGCGAAGATCTAACAGTTCACCATTTTGATCCGTCAATGTGGTTTTCAGACTATACAACGTGTCTAAAATCACTGGTAGATAAACTAAATTTCGAGGTCGCTCCACGATCTTATAACCTGGCGACACGTTTGGAAAGAAAGAATAGATCGTCGGTTGAGCGCTACCATTCACGTAGCTTCCAGCAATCACGTCCACGTTCACCAGAATGCTATTGACAGTGAGAATGTTGACCGTATTTTCAGATGCCGCATGGCCTCGATACATCTTTCGATCGAATCCCAACATCTTGCCTATAGAATCGTCCGTGTTGAAATCCACTCGAAAATTATCTTCCAAATCCAACATCGTCTGTAAGGTATTAGGATTGGGAGCGAGTCTGATCTTGTTGCTTCCCTTTCCATCCGTCTTCATTCGCGTCTGAATGTAATCGTTCAAATCGTCTATGTCGTAGCTCCCTTTGGGAATTCGAATCTCCAACCAATCCACTCCGTCGGAATACTTGAACGAGTTTTTCTTTTTGGTGACGTTGGGAAAGGAATAATAAGTCTCCAGATTCACCAATGCCATCTCGTATCTTTTCTCTCTATTCAATTCGATGGAAGGTTCGAATTTCATAGCGAATCGAGTCAAATCGCCACTCACCACGATTTGAATGGATTGTTTCGCAGCCGTATTCTCGGCTATCCATCCTAACAATTCTCCATGTTCGAACATTATATTTAATTTTATTTTTTTTTTTTATTCAAAACAAATTATTTGAAGATTTATTATTTTTCTAATTTTTATTTTCACGCTCTATCTTATTATTATCATTGGAAACATAAAACTTGTCGAATCCGCACCGATATTTTCCGTGATTAAATTCGCTTGTCAAATCGATCACGACGAAATTGTAAAGCCCACCATCCCAAACCCTCTTGCAAAACCTCCTGAATTCCGCCGCGCTCATGTCGTTTGCGACGTGATCGCCGTAGATGTGATTGAGATTCTTGAGATCTTGGCGAAAGAGACATAGAAAATTAGCGTTCTCCCTTATCGTCTGTCTGGGCAATCGAAAATAATTGTGCGACAGGTAGAAACAGTCCACGTTGCTGTGTCGACCCCTAACGTAATACGATTCGCATCGGTTCTGTCTCTCCAAAAGCAGATCGTCGAAAATCATGAGATTCTTATCTTCCGATTTCAGTTCTCTAGGATCCGGAACGTCGCTAGCGTTCTCATAAAATCGACACTCGACGTTCGAAGATGCATTTCTCTTCATCAGCTCCGTCGCCGCGCCGTCCAAAATGGTCGAGAGTGGAGCTCCGCTCTTGTTGAATTCCTCCCTACTGTCAAAGATTCTGGCTATGACGTCCTTGGGCAATCTGCGATCCATGCACTCTCGAAGCAATCTGTATTCGGGTTGAAACAAGCTCTTGCCAACCACGAACAATCTGTCGTAATCCAACCAGTCGGGTCGGGACAACAGATTCATCAACAGATTGGTCTTTCCACAATTCGATTTTCTCACTATCAAACCTCTTATGCTCTTGGGAAAGAACTCGTTATTCGACCTCTTGGTCGCGGCGTCGTTCCAAGACATAGCTTTAATATTCATCTTTGTTTTATTTTGTTTGTTATTTTAGATTCTTTTCAAACACAAATTTTTTTATGTTTTTTCAAACTCTGTTTTTAATGTTATTATTATTTATTTATATCGCACCGTCGCGAGTTTTCTTCAATCCGGATCCACTCGTCATTTTGGCTAAATCTTGTATGGGCACCACAGCATCCTTAAAATCTTTCCAACTTTTCGGCGTTCGCTCTAACGCAGCTCGCTTCGCCGGCGGACTGATCAACTTGTCGATCAAAGCGTCGGCTGCCCTCTTGCCAGCCACAGAAGCTATCCTACCACTGGCTTCGGAAGTGGCTTTCTTACCAGCATCCAAAGCCGTCTTCTTACCGACCTCAAACGCGGTCGATGCGAGTTTTCTACCCGCATTGCTCGTGAACGCTCGCATTATAGAATCGACGATGCCAGAACCGCCTTGAACGTAAGTTCTGACGTATCCCCTGTTCTTTATCACCAACATATTTTATTTTTATGATATATTTTTGTTTTTTTTTCACTGGTAAATCGTTTTTGCCGTTTAAATACTTTTTTATTATTCTAGTGTAAGAATTTACTGTTTTATTTTTGTTTGTTTGTTTGTTTGTTTCTCTCTACTTATTATTATATACACATCAATCCTTCAATTCGTTCATCAGCCTTTTATACTGGATTTTATTCAAAACCTTCTGTCTTAAGAATTCGTCAGATATAGCAACTATCTGATTATCTAATCCCGTGTTACCAGCCCGTCTGCTCGCCATCAACAAACTCAATCTCTGAGACAGAGCGTCGGAATCGCTCGGATGAAAAGTGGTTTTCACCCCTTTGCCAGTCACCGATTCGACGAACTTCTTGTTCATATCCCATATGGGTTTCACCACTTTCGTCCACTTGTAACCTCTGTTGGCTTTGGGTCTCGTCTCTCTGGCATCGTTATTTCTCTTCATGGCGTGGGTCTGGACCAGAATGTCTCTGTAATTGTCGAAATCCTGTTCCGTGTAATCGCCGGGCTTGTCGTAAAGGAGCAATCTGCGCAGACCATCAGTTACTTTATATTTATTCGAACCGACGATCAATTCATCATCATCCATTTCCACTTCTGTGTCGCCTACAAAAGTTCTACCGTCAGAATCCTTATAAATTCCATACGACTGATCTCTCTTACCGCCATCATCATCAGACGATGCGACGCTACTAGTGGTGATAGTCGAAGCCGTATCGTCACTCTCGCTCAAATCTGTTTGAATTCCCGTGGGAACGTAATCCGGTGTAGATTGAACTGAATACCGATTTCCAAAACTAGGAGGCAACGAACCCATTCTCAAAGAACTCTCCTTTATGGGTCTCAATTCTTCGACTATCTCCTTCCTGCTTCGCTCTTGACCCTCCATCACGGGTTTAAATATTTTTGTGGCTTCGCGTCTAAGTTCCATCTCACCGAGACGTCTGCTTCTGTCAGCAGACTGAATGCTCTTCTTAGCACGTTCATACTCGCCTAAAATTAAATCTCGGCGCCTAGGATCCATCTGTAAAAACATCTTTCGTTTTAATTGTTTTTATTATTTTCAAAATTAAATGTTTAATTATATTTTTTTTTTATGTTTTAAGTAATAAAAAACTCTTTCCGTCTTAATATATAATAATCTGAAAATATTCACATCTCAACTGACTGTGTTAATTGAAGTTTAAAAATACGTTTAAACAGTACATGACAAACCGGCTTCTGATTTAACGCATTTTGACAGTAGTTTTTTACATTATGTCAAAAGATCACCATTCACGCATCAAACAACCATTCAGTCAGTGTCGAATTAAGAGAGAATTCCTTTGATGACTGTTAAACAGTTTCAACATACAAACGAAAACTGATTTTAACGCTCATTACAAAATCTCTCTCCGATTGCTATCATGAATATATTAAAAATTTTACCACTCAAAACCTAATTGAGCGGAAAATGCGTTTTAAACATTCCGATAAGTGTCTGACGTTTTCGAACGAACGCTTAACAGTCAATCTCTCTCATCAAGACAAAACACGCATATCTATTACAGATCAACTCTTTTCGAACAAAAAACCCTCAAAACTCAATTTCTATCCGTCCCATCAAGAGAAAACATGAATGTCTATAATACAGACCATAGTCGATTAGCTGAGTTTGGGAATTTTCTCATAGTGGGGGAATTCCCCTAATAATGTCATAAATGGGAAAAACCCACCGCCTCAAAACAATTGAGAGTTCTGGACCATCTGTCTCAAAACAATTGCGGGTTCTGGATCGCTGATCTAGAATCCCCAAGACCGTTTTTTGATGATGACTCAGAATTTTTTGCTTTTGCTCGCGTTCGCCAACGATGGATCGATGGTCTGATCTGCGATGGGAACGTCGACAAAAAATTACGTACAAGATACAAGTGAAGATGTACAATTTCACCTTTTTTTTAAAAACGCGCGTTCACCACGAGTATTTGAACGTTAAAAGTGCGATCTAGGAGTCACAACTGTACATGGGGGGATTCAAGATCATGTACAGTTTTGTGAACAAGCGTGTGATTTAACACTGAATTCCACGTTGGTGAACGCATCGTGAACGTATGTTGTACACGTACATGTACAAGTGATAGTGAACTCTCAATTATTACCTACTCAGGCTTTGTATAAACAATATACAGTCTGACGAAATCTAATAATCGATATGTGACAGACTGAGAGAGTTATATCCCTCTTGTTCATTCGTCTTTACAAATGTCGGGAGAGATAACCGCTTCACGTTAAACAAGTGGGCATTCTATTCATCGCAATTGCTGGTTCGGTGTATAGAAAAGTAGTTGGTCAGATATCGTTCTTTCATTGCAAAAACGACTCATCTACAATGCCTTGGCATTGCAGTTGCGTCTTGTTGCACTCAAGGGACCATATATTCGTTACACGATTTGTTAGTGACCCAATACGATGTATATAGACACTAGTTCACTGCTCGGATTCAAGTACGACTTTTATCCTCGAGTGGGGCGCGCGGAGGATTATTTCACGAGGCGTTAGGATAAAATCGTGCTCGAATCCGATCAGTGAACTTTTTTATTTATTTTATTTTCTCCTTATTTGTTTTTTCCCCAAACAATCCTTTATAAATGATTGACCTCAACCAATTTGTAAACAATAAAAACATAATCCGTCATCGCTGGAGTGGAATACCATTTTCGGCGAGTGGGAGTGGGAATACGATTTGTTTTGGGAAAAGAAAACCAACTGAAAATAAAATAAACGGTGTTAGTTAATTTCATTCTGGGTTTGAGCTCCACTTTCTATCCACATGGAATTAATCCACACTGTAAATACAATATTACGCAATTAGCAGGCTTTACAGTTCATTGTATCATTCAGATTGAGACTCAGCTTGATACTGCCACGTTACAACGTGAAATTTATCTCAGTCATACTACCGTATCCTACATTACGGTCATCGTGGACTGGTTACTTTTCACGGGTGCGTAATATTTCCACGGAAGCAATAAGATATACTGTCCAAAACAAGTTAAGCCCCCCCCCCCCCCCCCCCCCCCCCATAATACCTGTGTGTGGGTATACGAATAGCTCATATTGTGACGTTCTGCATTGCTCTATCGGATCGGGCATACATCCTTAAAACTGGTGAACATTTCACTGCCGTGTGCTTATAGAGAAATGAGACAACATCACAGTGAGAGAAATTCGGAAGGTCATGGACAGCATGCCACGTCAATTAACCCTTTTCCAACGTAACGGCCAAAACCGGCCAGCGCTATTCTCAAAAATCGCCAATTAATTTTCATTATTTTTTTCATTTTCTGTCTCAAAAACATTGGTTATGACCCCTCGTTGGAACGAGCTCGTCGAGCTCGTTCCACGAGGGGTCATAACCTATGTTTTTGAGACAAAAAATGAAAACAATTAGTTATTCAAGAATTTTGTTTGCAAGTGTCGTCTTTGTCGCTTTGTCGTCTGCAAGTGTCGTCTGCTTCATGTTAGGTAAAGAGTTAAGATGTGTTAGATATTCTCGAGCCTGTTCCATCAGGTACTGAAGAACGTGACGTTTTTTAACGTTGTGATGACGTCCGAGGTGTCTAATATTCATTCAATAAAAAAGAAAGCTCTAGAAACCCTTGCTTCACTAATAAGTCATATTTCTCCTACTGCAAATAACAGGTTTTCTCAGGAGAATTTACCCATTTACTGTATACCCACTGGTATTATAGGGAGGTGGCGGGGAGGGGGGGGGGGGGCTTAACTTTTTCTGGACAGTAGATTCCAAACACTAATTATAGGAATAATCATAAAAAATTCATTAATGAAGCACCAGGTACGGTACTTCATTAATTAAAATTTTACTGGTGATGATTTTTTTTTACCTGGTAAGCGCGATAAGGAGAGAGCTTAGTTCGCAATAGACAATGCAGAAGGCAGCTTTATTTGGGAATCAACATATTCTATGCAGGATTCCTGGTGGGTTATATAAAAGGGCAAATGTTGGAGAACTAGGGGAAGGAGTTAAATGAAAGGGAAAAGAATGTGATGAAATCACGGCACAGCCCATCGACGTACACTGTAAGTGTGTCGAGGGACCCACCCAAAGTAATAGAGGAAACAGCAAGACAACGAAACAGAAGGAAAAACATTCAAAAGGCAAAAGAGGAAGAGAAGCTGCCAACAGCCTGTCTCTCTCAACTTTCCCTCACTCCCACTTCGACTCGCCAGAGGAGTACGACGGTAGAAAATGAGCCTGCTTCCGGCTTCTCCCTCTCCCGGTGGTATCACCATAATAACACAACAAAGGGCCTGATCCAAAAGATCCATGCCCACGCGTGGATTACGACCGGTCCATGGCGACCGTACTGTAGAAAGCAAGCCAGAAAATAAGCAGACTGTCATCTGCAAATTGAGGTCCCAGAGGGTGAATTTTGTGATGCTACCCTGCACAACAGGGTAGCATCACTAAATTTACCCTCTGTGAACCTCAATCTGGGGAATAAGTAACGGTTGTCACGTCCGTCATTCATTGAATATTTCCCCGCATAGTATTTGCACTGAAGGCACAAATGAACCCAAGTCGCTGATCTGAGCTCAAGTGACACAAGAGACAGAGAAAAAATAAAAATAAAAACAACTATTATTTATAGATTCTTTTCTTAGGGTGCGCGGTGGCTCAGTAGACAGAGATGTAGGCTGCCAGCCGAGAGCTCCTCGGTTCGAATCCCACCTGATGCAACCGCGTTGTGTTCTTGATCAAGACACTTAATTCCGAAAGACCGCATGTGGGCACGGTGGTGTTGTGAACTAAGGCGTACTGCAAGTCGATGGTACACTTGCCTTCAACCAATGCTAACCCTGCTTGTGTGGAGTTAGTACGTTGGGGAGCATGACAGATGCTCGCCGGTGCTCGGTAGGATCACTACATTTACCCTCTGTGGCCCCCAATCTGAATCAGGGTCTCACAACTAAACAGGAAAAGGTACCCAGAGGATAAATTGACCCACTGTATGGGATAGCAGCATCAAATTCACCCTCTGGGGACCTCATTCTGCAAATGTCAGACTGCTTATTTTCTGGCCTGGTAGAAAGGATGATATTTGAGTTGCAGGGAAGTAGATCAGATAATCGTTGAGATGAACCTCCCCCCATCATCAAACGTCAGGTTGTATTCCCACGAAAAATCTGCATATCATCAACAAATTCATTTTTCACAGACATCAAATCATATTCTTTAAAACGCGATCGATGATTTCAAGGCGTTAGGAAAGAGAAAACCTTCAACCATTTTTTGTTGCTGATCATTGTTTACATATAGTACCAACCGTTCAGGCCTGAAAATAAGCAGCCTGACATTTGCAGATTGAGGTCCCAGAGGGTGAATTTGATGATGCTATCCCATCCAGCGGGTCAATTTATCCTCTGGGTACCTCCTTCTGTTTAGTGTTGAGACCCTGATTCAGATTGAGGTTCACAGAGGGTACATTTAGTGATGCTACCCTGTTGTGCAGGGTAGCATCACTAAATTCACCCTCTGGGAACCTCATTTTGCAGATGACAGTCTGCTTATTTTCTGGCTTGCAACCGTTCCCCGAAAGATGGAGGCCGGTGAGACAACTTTGCAAAATGTGACCAATAGGCGTTTTAGTAATCCAGTTGTATAGCGATCAGTGTTTGTCCCTTAAAGGATATGCAACTGTTTGTAACTTACTGCTTCAGCTTGTGTAACACTTCTAGGCAAGTGATCAATAATAAAGCCGTTACTACACTCTGTCTTATCAAGTTGGCTATCTAGCAGGCTGGTTAATACATCATCGCTGACTTTTTTTATGCCCATGTCCATCACTATTTTGATTTCCTTCCCCAGCAGTGAACCAGATTCAGCCTCATTTCTCATCATGTAACCTGAAGAGGAAAATGCTTGCTTTAATCCTCAGGTCCAGTTAGGCAGTTTTAAAACTCTAAATAGACGGCAGATGTTGGATCTAACGCCGTATAAATTTGGTGATGTTTGTTAGTACCAAGTATAGCTCGCACTATGCTGTTTGTTGGACACCTTGTGGGAACCCCGCGAAATGAAGCCGTGCTTGTTTAATTTGGTACCAAGCTCTGTTTTACTGGTAAAGTAGGACCCAGTCAGCAATACTTGGGTTGGTGGTCCTCAAAAATGGGCAACATGGGTTTAAACGATTGACTTGATTTGCCTTTATCTCCATGTTGCGGTCACGATTAGCCATTGGGTAGAAATATGTTGCCTTAAACACCAATAAATAAATAAATAAATTTATTGGACCAAAGACCTGTTATGCAAAAGTCTCCAGCAAGCCAATGGATTTGGTCTACCCATCCACACAACGAATTCACATAGACTTTGCGGGGTCTCTTTAAAAGAAATGTTTTTAATAGTGATTGGCTCAAATTCTAAACGGCTTGAAGTAATGAGGATGTCCTCGACATCCACCGACAGTACTATTAATACTTTGAGATACGTATTTTCTTCTTATGACATTTATGGGAAGAAATTGTATCAGATGACGGTCCCTAGTTGTTTTGCTGGAAACTTTCAGTATTCCGAAAATTTATTTATTTATTGGTGTTTAAGGTCACATACTTATACACAATGGCTAATCGTGACAGCTTTACGGGTGAAGGAAGCCGGAGTACCCGGAGAGAACTACCGAGCATCGGTGAGCAACTGTCAGCTTCTCAACATTCTAACTCTGTTTAAGCTCCGCTCAAGCAGGGTTACAACGGTTGAAGACATGTGCACCGTCGGCGTGCAGTACGCCTTTAGAACACGGCGTCATCGTGCCCCCCATGTAGGCAACCGGGATAAAGTGCCTTGCCCAAGGACACAACGCGGGTCGTCCCGGACGGGGATCGAACTCGGGACCTCTAGCATAGAGGTCCAGCAGTCTACCACTGAGCCACCGCGCTCCCCGAAAACTGAATGGAAGCAGACATATAAAATCGGCTCCATATCACTGTAGCTTCAATGGGGAAGTTGAGCATGCAGTCAGAACATTTGAAGATGCAATGAAAATTGTTCAAAATGAGCCTGGCACTTTAAATCGAAAACTGGCATCTATTCTCCTCTCAAAAGATTACGTCTAAATCGTACTACAGAGAGTTCTTCAGCTGAACTGTTTCAGGCGACGATTAAAACCCGAAGTGACTTAATACACCCAAATTCACAAACCTCTCTGTACAAAAACGCTCAGAACCAAATTTTAAACGAATTCGCCTCTTTGAAGAAGGAGAAACTGTCTTAGTCCGTGGTTATAGAAAAGTGGACACGTGGTGTCATACTGTGCTATTTGGACCTAGTTGCTCACAGAGTAGAGAATATTTATCCAGAAAAGACAGCTCATTGCTAGTGACTCAAGAATAAGATTGCTGATCCTTCTGCTCCCCATTCTGTCTTACAAGGGCAAGAACTGGTGTTGCCTCTGACTGTAGTGATAGTCCTGTGCCCACCCCATGTGAATATCAAACCCTGTGGGCGATAACGTGTCTGGGTCAAATCTGAGCCCCAAAGTTCAAAATGGTAAACATGTATGTACTCCACAGAAGCTTTTATGTTGTGATAAAAACCTTAATAACAATAAAACAGATGATCATCAAGACTTCAACGTGATGAAAGTAGCAGAGACTGGCCGTATGGTACACCGGGAAAATTCCCGGTCGGCTTCCTATTGTGTTCCCCCTTGGGCCCCCAAAATTGATGCAGCCCAACACCTTTTGGTGCGTGAAATTTCGTGAAAATGATCAAAAGGCGAAATGGATCTAACTGCATAAACTGTTCTCTATGTGGACTGCCAGCTGCAAGCCGAGAGGTCCTCGCTTCGAATCCCACCTGCGGCAACCGCGTTGTGTCCTTGGGCAAGACACTTCACGCCCCACCCCCATTGCCCACGTGGGGTCACGGTTGCGTTGTGTACTAAGGCGTACTCTACGTCGATGGTGCACTTGTCTTCAGCCAATGCTAACCCTGCTTGTGTGGAGTTAGTATGTTGAGGAGCCTGACAGTTGCTCGCCTTTCCTCGGTGGTTCTTTCCGGGTAATCCGGCTTCCTCCACTCCCTAAAACTGTCCGACACGAGGCGACTTCACCATACGGAACTTTATGCTGTACCCTGCTCCTAATCCTTTTGTCATATCTGCGTTTGGACAAATACTCAACGTGCCTGGACTTAGGCCCATACATAACCATCTGAAGCATCATTGAGGCCACCGTGGCCATGGCAACCTGAGCCCGAAACTCAGCCGCCACGCGGTTTCTTCTCAATGATCCGTTCCTATTGACAATGCTCTATGGTGTTTGGCTGAATGACACAACGATAACTACAACTATACAGTACATCCGCCGTGGACTGGTCACTTTCCACGGGTGGGCAGTATTTCCACGGACGTAATAATATTATTCCAACCATTAATTGTGGGAATAATCATCAAACATGTAACTAATGAAGCACCGGGTACAACCCGGTGCTTCATTAATTACAGTTTTGCTGCTGATGATTTCTATTACCTGGTAAATGCATGCGCGTACACCACATTGACGTTGGGGCAAACCAGGGCAAAAAGATCGTCAGAGAAAGGGTCATGGAAGATTGTAACCGTAATTGGCGAGAGGGGGTCAAATCAAAGAGATCTTTGGGTGACCTGCGTGATAAAGAGAAGCCTGGTTTTGAAGAGTACCTTGATGGCACCTTTGGGGGGGGTCACTGTTGTTCAAGCTGAGGTCGCGGTCCCTGGAGCTGAGGGGACAATTGGGAAAAACAGTGAAAAGGAGTGCCAAATGTGTAACTTGGGCGTGGTGGAGACCCTGGAACACTTTCTTATAGAATGCCCAAAATACCAGTCTAAAAGAACAACATTCACGGGGAGTATAATGGGGAAGTGGGATGGGAGAATGAAGGACAAGTGGTTAGGGGGCGACCCAAAGGAGAGGGTTAATATACTAATCGAAGAGATTGGGAAGAATGGGGCAAGGGATGTCATCAAGCAGTTCGTCTCCGAGTGCTGGGAGGAGAGAAGAAGCGAGGGAATAGGGAGGCAGTTGGTAGAACACGGGTAACCAAGGCCTTCTCATACGAGAACCGCGACAAATCAGCGGCCGGCCGAAGTGTTATTATTATTACTGCCCACGCGTGTATTACAACTCGTCCACGCCGGCTGTACTGTAACCACAATCATAACGCAACCACAAACACAACACATCTATAACAACCACTCCATAACCACAACAACTACTCCCAACATCTCAGTGGATCCCGCACACCATTTACTCCCGTATTACAATTCATGTATTGTTGAACATCTTCCCCTCTGTATACCTTTATTGCCACCCATTCGACTGAAATTAGCTATATTTGGTACATATCCATACAATGGTTTGAACGCATCTAACATCAGATTGTCATCTGTATCGTTGGAACATTTCACAACTGCCAAAACCAACGTTATTTTACCCTTCTGACGCCACAGAGTGTCTTGCACGGGGGTACATGTATAATTATGTCTGTCACCGGCCTCCCCCCCCCCCTGTCCCCATCTTCATTCCGTTCCTAGCGGATACTCATGTTGGTTGCAAACGCGCGAATGAATCGAGATTCGTCACAGTGTCAAGTTACACGAGAATGGTAAGAATAATGTATATTCGAAAACAATAGTGTTGGATATGGGAGCACTCGGCCTAACTATGCTCCTCCTACAGGTCCCTCCCCTTTCTGCCAATTGCAGTTTGAGGCCTGCAGTCCAGTACTTTTAACAAGATATCCTGGATATTATTACTGCCGCCTTATACACTACTGCACCTCCAAAGTAACCACCAATTGGTAAGTATGAGACATATCCCTCGACGTCTTTCGAATATCAGAATAGAAACACATGCCTGGTGACGCGGTGGCGTCGCGGTAACCGATTCTCGTCAGATCACCGAAGTTAAGCAACGTCGAGCGCGGTTAGTAGTTGGATGGGTGACCATTTCAGCGACTGATTCGCGCTCCCGCGTTGTGTCCTTGGGCAAGGCACTTAACCCCGGTTGCCTACATGGGGGAACGATGACGCCGTGTACTAAGACGTACTGCACGTCGAAGGTGCGCATGTCTTCAACCAATCTAACCCTGCCTGTGCCGCGGTGCAGAGTTCAGATTTGCGATGTTGGAGAGCTGACAGCTGCTCGTCGTTGCTCGGTGGTTCTGTCCGGGAACTCCGGCTGCCTCCACCCGTAAAACTGTCACCGACATGATATGACCCTGGCTGTTAATGTGTCGTTAAACCCTAATAAAAAAAGAAGAAAAAAAAGAAACACATGCCTCCATTCTTAAGTCTTAAGTAACGGCAGTATTTCCTGATCCATAGGCCTACTACCTATTACATCATCAAATTATGCCTTGGTGGTTTGGTTTTAACTCTTTTGGCGCGGAATAATCTGAGAAACAGAATTCTTAGCGCCTAATATTCATCAGGAATTTTACAAAAAGTATAGGTTGTTAGACTAAAGCGTTATTATTTTTAAAAATTGTTCTAATGATCTCATTGACAGTTTTTCAAATGATTTCCTGTATATATTTAAATGGCACCTTTATACTTTCAAGGGACGATATCATTGTTCATGGATAGGACATAAATGGTGCATGAAACATAGGAATACGTATGTTTGTTCAACCCTTTACCCAACGAATCGGCCGCACCACCCCCCCCCCCCCCCCGCGTAAAATGCAATCTCAGCAGTTGAAAAAATATTATTTTTCAAAATATTTCTACAAAACCATATCATGTGACCCCTCGTTGGAACGAGCTCGTCGAGCTCGTTCCAACGAGGGTTCACATGATATGGTTTTGTTGAAATTTTTTGAAAATTTTGAAAAAATGATATTTAAAATAATAAATTTTGATATCGTCTGCGTTGGGTAAAGGGTTAAAAGCACTTGGAAATGGACACACACAGTTGGCTAAAATGACTACTGCAGTACCTTTCCGCGGTCTGCCGTCTGTCGACTTTAGTCGCCTGTCGCGCCAAAAGAGTTAATGCCACAACAGAAGATAACTATGAAGTCGTAATATTAACGGTTGAAATGTAGGGTCCTGCGAAGCTTCGAGATTCGATTCGATTTCGAATCTTAAGTAGATATTCGGTTCGATTCGAATCGGCTGCACGATTCGTTTCCTCTCGAATCTTTTTCATAGGAATATAGCTTGGTGTCAGTCGTCTTCATCTTCTCACAAAACGTACAGTTCAATTGGAAATCGTACCTAACCTAACTAATGTTGAAATACAAGAGGACCCACAGAGCCTGAAACACTCACCTTGAATAGAACCCGATACAAACAGAGGCCAAAATTGAATCGACATTATAGGATCCATTGTCAATCCTTGAGTCCTTCCGGAGTGACTAAAATAGTCCAAACATCGTGCCTTTTCTTCAGTTAATCACAATGTAAAATGTGGAGCTCCCCTGTATATCCCCTTGATACAACCTATGTCGATTAGTCTCAGTTAAAACACGTCTGGAGGGTACTTAATAAAAAATTTCTAATTCTTCAGCTACATGGCTCCTTATAAAATTAACTTGGAATTATGTTTCTATTTAGAGCACACAGTGAGTCCAACAATAAGCTAGGGTTAATTTTGTTTCATATAAATCAAATATTTGTTTCCCACTTATGCTGCATATCAAATTTTGTTAAAATCGGACAGAGAGTTCTTATAGTGAACTAGAGATGTTGTATACCAAATATGAAAGGATTCTGACTGGTGGAGCTGAAGAAGAAGATTTTTAAAGAAATTTCCTCATATTGCACTGAGTTAAAATTCAGTCTACCACAGAGAGCCCCACTATTAACCCAGGGACTAAGTTTGAACAAACTTGAATCTGACCTCCCAGAGATGTTGTATGCCAAATATGGAAGGATTCTGACTGGTGAATCTGAAAAAGATTTGTGAAGAAATTCCCTCATATTTCACTAAGTTAAAATTTGGGCTTCCACAGGGAGACCAAATATTAACCCAGACACTCGTTTTGAACAAATTTGAATCTGATCCCCCACCCCCACCCCTCCCCCGATAGAGATGATATATACCAAATACGAAAGCATTCTGACTGATGAATCTGAAGAAGAAGATTTTTAAAGAAATTTCCTCATATTGCACTAAGTTAAAATTTGGGCTACCATAGGGAGTCCAAATATGAACCCAGAGACCCAATTTGAACAAACTTTAATCTGACCCTAGAGATGTTGTATACCAAATATGAAAGCATTCTGACTGGTGGACCTGAAGAGGATTTTTAAAGATTATCCCCTACACTGCACTAAGTTAAAATCCTGGCTTCCAAGGGAGCCCAGATAGTAACCCAGACACTCGATTTGAACAACCTTGAATCTGATCCCCATAGAGATGTTGTACATCAAATATGAACCCATTCGAATTGGTGGGCCTGAAGAAGAAAATTTTTAAAGAAATAAGGAACCCAATCTTAACCCAGGGACCCTATTTGAACAAACTTGAATCTACCCCCCACACCCCCCCCCCCCCCCCCCCCCACCAGAGATATTGTACATTGTATGCCAAATATGAAAGGATTCTGACTGGTGAACCTGAAGAAGAGGGATTTTTAAAGAAATTCCCTCATATTACACTAAGTTAAAATAGAGAGCCCAAATACAAACCCAGGCACTCGATTTGAACAAATTTGAATCTGATTCCCCTTGAGATGTTCTATACCAAATATTAAAGCATTCTGAGTGGTGGATCTGAAGGAGAAGATTTTTAAAGAAATTCCCTCATATTGCACTGAGTTAAAAGTTAAAATTTGGACTATCACAGTCTGATCATTGGTTCTGGAGAAAATGTTTGAAAATATGCTGACTCGGCATTTTTTCGATGCCCTCTACAGAACACCAAACACAACCGATGGCAATTTTTTACCATTCAGTTCTACTGGTCCTAAGGATGCTTTATACCAAATAACAGTTCTTTGTTCCGTGTGCTTTGGGAAATATGGGCGTTTGAAAATATTTCTATTTTTAGCTCCTGGGGTTCCCACGGGAACACCGGATTTTTTCAAATTTATTTTTGCATGAATCAAGTACTTATGATCCAATGATACCACAAACCAAATTTTGTTCAAATCGGACCATCGGGTCTTAAAATAGAAAAAAAAAATCTTGCCCCTCCCATTACAAAGGCAAATAATATTGATCCACGAACTTCGTTTGAATAAACTTGATTCTACACCCCAAAAGGAAGCTCCATACCAAATATCAAGTTATTGTACCCACTGGTTCATGAGAAGAAGACTTTTAAAATGTTGGAGCATCCCCCGCCCTATGGGGCTGGGCACGTTGAGTTGAACAAAAACGCAATGCCCCTTCGGGGCCATCACTCATACAAACTTTCACTTGAACTGGCCCTGTGGTTTTGGAGGAGAAGTCAAAAACATGGTTTTGTCGGACGACGGACGGAGATCGATTAGATAAGCATAGCTTGATTACGTGAAGGTGAGCTACAAAGACTGAGTATAACTTCCGATACATTAACACAAATAACATCTTCACTCGGGTCACTAGGCACTCTAATTCCAATATCACTAGCCCACTGTTAAATAAAAATTCAAGGTTTCCTAGAAATGTCGACGATAAATAGAGAGTAATCGCTTGACTGGACTGGTAACGTGAAATAATTCATGAGAGGTGCGGGATTTGTACAAACACTCGTGCGTGAATGCGCACGAGTGTTTTACAATATAGTCCCTCGTCTCGAATGAATTATTTCACGTAACCTGTCCAGTCAAGCGATTACTCTGTTTATTACTTTTCATTATTAACAATAATTATATTATTTAATCCTTTACCTAACGTAACGGTCAAAACCGGACAGCGCTATTCTCAAAAATCGTCAGTTAATTTTCATTATTTTTTTATTTTTTGTCTCTAAAACATAGGTTATGTCCCCTCATTGGAACGAGCTCGTTCCAATGAGGGGTCATAACCTATGTTTTGGGGACAAAAATGAAAATAATAGTTATTCAAGAATTTTTTTGCAAGTGTCGTCTGCTTTTCATGTTAGGTAAAGTGTTAAAAAAACAATGAAGTCCCCATTACACCCACGGCAAAGCGTCTTCGTTTGCGTGCACGGATATATGACCCAGTTGTTGATTGCATAATTCACTTGTGAAGTTATCGTAGTAGGTATATATTGCGGATTTACGACCACTTTGTACATGTACGTGTACACGATGCGTTCACCGACGTGGAATTCAGTGTTAAATCGCACGCTTGTTCACAAAAATGTACAGTGGTCTTGAATCCCCCCATGTTTTTTGTGACTCCTAGATCGCACTTTTAACGTTCAAATACTCGTGGTGAACGCGCGTTTTTAAAAAAAGGGTGAAATTGTACATCTTCACTTTTATCTTTTACTTTAAAAATTTTGTATACGTTCCCATCGCAGCTCAGACCATCGATCCATCGTTGGCGAACGCGAGCAAAAAATTCTAGGCTAGATAAAAAAACGGCCAGCGGATTCAAGAACAGTGGTCTAGAACCCGCAATTGTTTTGAGGCGGTGGGTTTTTCCCATTTATGACGTCATTAGGGGAATTCCCCACTATGAGAATTCCCAAACTCAGCTAATCGAGCGATCGGATCGCTCGATTCCCCGCCAATCGACCGATCGGATCGCTCGATTCTCGTAAACTCGATCTGAACGAAGAGTGTTGTCGGTGTGTTAGAAATTCGCGAGCCCGTTGTCACGTCTTTCCTGAAGTAAAACTAACGCATGTTATCGTTATGATTGAATGAGGTTTTTTGTTCAAAAAGAGTCGATTATGAATATGGTCTGTATTATATACATTCATGTTTCTCTTGATGAGACGGATAGAAATTGAGTTTTGGGGATGTTGTTTGGGGGAGTCGATCTGTGATAGACATTCGCGTTTTGTCTTGAATGAGATGAATAGAAATTGAGTTTTCGAGGATAATGTTCGAAGAGGCAAACACTTAGTGAAATGTTTAAAAAGCATTTTCCGCTCAATTTGGTTTTTGAGTGGTGAATTTTTAATATATTCATGATAGCAATCAGAGAGATGAAATAGATTCTCGTGTTAAAATTAGTTTTCAGTTGTGTGTTGAAACTGTTTAACAGTCATCAAAGGATTCTCTCTTAATTCGACACTGAGTGAATGGTTGTTTGATGTGTGAATGGTGATCTTTTGACATAATGTAAAAAACTACTGTCAAAATGCGTTAAATCAGAAACCGGTTTGTCATGTACTGTTTAAACGTATTCTTAAACTTTACCAATTCAATTAACAGTCGAGATGTGAATATTTTTAGATTATTATATTAAAGACGGAAAGAGTTTTATTACTTAAAACATAAAAATATAATTAAACATTTAATTTTGAAAATAATAAAAACAATTAAAACGAAAGATGTTTTTACAGATGGGTCCTAGGCGCCGAGATTTAATTTTAGGCGAGTATGAACGTGCTAAGAAGGGGATTCAGTCGGCTGATAGGAGCAGACGTCCTGGTGAGATGGAACTCAGACGCGAAGCCACAAAAATATTTAAACACGTGACGGAGGGTCAAGAGCGAAGCAGGAAGGAGATAGTCGAAGAATTGAGACCTATAAAGGAGAGTTCTTTGAGAATGGGTTCGTTGCCTCCTAGTTTTGGAAATCGGTATTCCGTTCAATCTACACCGGATTACGTTCCTACGGGAATTCAAACAGATTTGAGCGAGAGCGACGATACAGCTCCGACTATCACCACTAGTAGCGTCGCATGGTCCGATGATGATGGCGGTAAAAGAGATCTGTCGTATGGAATTTATAAGGATTCTGACGGTAGAACTTTTGTAGGCGACACAGAAGTGGAAATGGACGATGATGAATTGATCATGGGTTCGAATAAGTATAAAGTAACTGATGGTCTGTGCAAATTGCTCCTTTACGACAAGCCCAGAGATTACACGGAACAGGATTTCGACAATTATGGTGACATTCTGATTCAGACTCACGCCATGAAGAGAAATAACGATGTCAGAGAGACGAGACCCAAAGCCAACAGAGGTTACAAGTGGAACGAAAGTGGTGAAACCCATATGGGATATGAACAAGAAGTTCGTCGAATCGGTGACTGGCAAAGGGGTGAAAACCACTTTTCTTCCGAGCGATTCCGACGCTCTGTCTCAGAGATTGAGTTTGTTGATGGCGAGCAGACGGGCTGGTAACACGGGATTAGATAATCAGATAGTTACTATATCTGACGAATTGTTAAGACAGAAGGTTTTGAATAAAAACCAGTATAAAACGCTGATGAACGAATTGAAGGATTGATGTGTATATAATAAGTAGAGAGAAACAAACAAACAAAAATAAAACAGTAAATTCTTACACTAGAATAATAAAAGTATTTAAAAACGACAAAACGATTTACCAGTGAAAAAAACAAAAATATATCATAAAAATAAAATATGTTGGTGATAAAGAACAGGGGATATGTCAGGACTTACGTTCAAGGCGGTTCTGGCATCGTCGATTCTATAATGCGAGCGTTCACGGGCGATGCGGGTAGAAAACTCGCATCGACCGCGTTTGAAGTTGGTAAGAAGATAGCTTTGGATGCTGGTAAGAAAGCCGCTTCCGAAGCCAGTGGTAGGATAGCTTCTGTGGCTGGCAAGAGGGCAGCCGACGCGTTGATCGACAAGTTGATCAGTCCGCCGGCGAAGCGAGCTGCGTTAGAGCGAACGCCAAAAAGTTGGAAAGATTTTAGGGATGCTGTGGTGCCCATACAAGATTTAGCCAAAATGACGAGTGGATCCGGATTGAAGAGAACTCGCGACGGTGCGATATAAATAAATAATAACATTAAAAACAGAGTTTGAAAAACATAAAAAAATTTGTGTTTGAAAAGAATCTAAAATAACAAACAAAAAAATAAAACAAAGATGAACATTAAAGATATGTCTTGGAACGACGCTGCGATCAAGAGGTCGAATAACGAGTTTTTTCCCAAAAGCATAAGAGGCTTGATAGTGGGAAAATCGAATTGTGGAAAGACCAATCTGTTGATGAATCTGTTGTCCCGACCCGACTGGTTGGATTACGACAGATTGTTCGTGTTTGGCAAGAGCTTGTTTCAACCCGAATACAGATTGCTTCGAGAGTGTATGGATCGTAGATTGCCCAAGGACGTCATAGCCAGAATCTTTGACAGTAGGGAGGAATTCGACAAGAGCGGAGCTCCACTTTCGACCATTTTGGACGGTGCGGCGATGGAACTGATGAAGAGAAATGCAACTTCGAACGTCGAGTGTCGATTTTATGAGAACGCTAGCGACGTTCCAGATCCTAGAGAACTGAAATCGGAAGATAAGAATCTCATGATTTTCGACGATCTGCTTTTGGAGAGACAGAACCGATGCGAATCGTATTACGTTAGGGGTCGACATAGCAACATGGACTGGTTCTACCTGTCGCAGAATTATTTTCGATTGCCCAGACAGACGATAAGGGAGAACACTAATTTTCTATGTCTCTTTCGCCAAGATCTCAAGAATCTCAACCACATCTACGGCGATCACGTCGCAAACGACATGAGCGCTGCGGAATTCAGGAGATTCTGCAAGACGGTTTGGGATGGTGGACTTTACAATTTCGTCGTGATCGATTTGACAAGCGAATTTAATCGCGGAAAATATCGGTGCGGATTCGACAAGTTTTATGTTTCCGATGATAATAATAAGATAGAGCGTGAAAATAAAAATTTAGAAAATAATAAATCTTCAAATAATTAGTTTTTGAAAAAATAAAAATAAAATTAAATATAATGTTCGAACATGGAGAATTGTTAGGACGGATAGCCGAGAATACGGCTGCGAAACAATCCATTCAAATTGTGGTGAGTGGCGATTCGACTCGATTCGCTACGAAATTCGAACCTTCCATCGAATTGAATAGAGAGAAAAGTTACGAGATGGCGTTGGTGAATCTGGAGACTTATTATTCCTTTCCCAACATCACCGAAAAGAATAACTCGTTCAAGTATTCCGACGGAGTGGATTGGTTGGAGATTCGAATTCCCAAAGGAAGTTACGACATAGACGATTTGAACAATTACATTCAGACACGAATGAAGATGGATGGAAAGGGAAGCAACAAGATCAGACTCGCTCCCAATCCTAATACCTTACAGACGATGTTGGATTTGGAAGATAATTTTCGAGTGGATTTCAACACAGACGATTCTATAGGCAAGATGTTGGGATTCGATCGAAAGATGTATCGAGGCCACGCGGCATCTGAAAATACGGTCGACATTCTCGCAGTCAATAGCATTCTGGTGAACGTGGACGTGATTGCTGGAAGCTACATGAATGGTAGCGCTCAACCGACGATCTATTCCTTCTTTCCAAACGTGTCGCCGGGTTATAAGATTGTGGAGCGACCTCGAAATTTAGTTTATCTACCAGTGATTTTAGACACGTTGTATAGTCTCAAAACCACGTTGACGTATCAAAATGGTGAACTGTTAGATCTTCGCGGAGAGAGAGTGACGATACGATTTCACATAAGAGAAATATAAAAGCAAAAAAAAAAAATATTGTGTATATATATATAGATAACAAAAATAAAATAAACACAATATTAATTTTACAAAATTATTTTAATATAATTATTAAACAAGAAACAATTGAAGTAAATAATTTAAAAAAAAACAGAATTATGACAGAATACGTGGTTAAAAACGTGAACATATCCGCAGGACAGAGGAAGAAACTTAAGAGAGTGTTAACAACTCGAGGCGAGGCGGTGAGATTCAAATTCACTCACGAAGATCTGACGAGAGGGGGTCAGGATTCGATCGCCTGGACCAGAAGTCAAATCAAAAGGATGGAGAAAGTGATTTGCGATGGAAGAGGGTTGACGGTGAGAATGAGTCCCGCTCAATTGAGATACAATTTGAGAATGAAAGGTGGTTTCCTACCGCTATTGGCAGGAATAGCCGCAAAAGCATTACCCTTCACCACAAAGGCGCTACCCTTTCTCGGAAAGACTCTCGGCGTGGGAGCTCTCATGGGACTCACTAGTTCGGCAGTTGAGAAATTAATGGGTGGCAGCGGACTGTTTTTGAAGAAGGGAGGAGCCGTGTGTCGCGTCCACGTAGATGACAGCGGTAAAGGATTGTATCTAGAACCCGTTAGAGGTGGCAACTCTCTGAGAGGAAAGGGTCTCTATCTGAAGAGTGGATGGAACGTCGAGCGACTCGGCAAGGGTTTGTTGTTCGGTGAGAATTCACCGTTTAAGAACATACCGATTTTGAATATGTTATTATAATGTAAAAAAATTATATAAATATAAAATCATAGAAAGTATAAAATAATATATAAAATGGATAAAAAGGTGGAAAAACAATTAGACGATAATGATGAATATCGCGAGATAGAGTGCAAAAAAGATGTGAAAAAACGATTAGACGCTAATGACGGATATCTTAGGAAAGAACTGACAAAAGAGTTAAATAAAGATCGGGATATGCGGTTGAAATTTAAAAGAATGAGATGTTTTCCACCGTTACCACTATCTTCTGAAGAGAATAGTAATGATGCGAGTGTTACCGAGAGATGCACAACATTCGTTCATAATTATGATTCGGATAAACAAATGTGTTGTTATAAAAACGTAGCATATCACAAAAAAAAACAAAAGAAAAGAAGAATCGAAGCTGAAATTTAAGAAAAAAGGAAACGTTATTATAATATATGGGTAATAGTGAAGAAGGAAAACAAAAAAAAATGAGATCAAAAGATGATCTCATTACTTTTTTTTTTTTCATTTTTCTTCACTAAAAATCAATCTCTCTATTGTTTATATTTCCAAGTCCGTTATTAGCATGTTGACACTCGTGTCTTCTCCTTTTTCGAAAACGTGTTGAATGTTTATCTTTACTCTTTTGAGTTTTTTTACATTGGTCAACTCGCTCTCACCACCCAATTTCTTCACGAGCTCGAATGAGATGTTTGGAAATATGTAATTTCCATAGGGCAATGACAAATCGTCCTTGTCGAATTCTCTATCTTCGGCGATGACGATGTTCTGCAGATCGCTTTGGTATTTGTAAATCAAATCGAGCGCGGCTTCGTCCAATTTCAAAGGCATCTTATATTTGTCGTATTTGTGCTCTAAGCCCTTCGTCTCGACCTCGTTCAATTCGATGGGATCGTGTCGTTGTAATCTATAGATTTTATGACCGAATTTCTTATTCGCTTCGACTTGTTTCAATTTCAATTCGCATCTTTTAGGTGTTGTTGTCCTCATGATCGATTATTTGGTTTTTTGTTTTTACGAATTCTTACAAATAATGTATATTTTAAATTTTGTATTTTAAATAATAATTTGTTTAAATAGTTTTTTTTGCTCTTTATATATATATAAAAAAAGTTGTTTTTTTTAATTTTTAATTTTTTTAATGTAAAATTTTTTAGTAAAAGTTTTTTTTCTCTTTATATATATACAAAAAGTTAAATTTTAACATTTCAATCTCTCTATTGTTTATATTTCCAAGTCCGTTATTAGCATGTTGACATTCGTCATTTTTCCACATACGAAAATGGTGTGAATGTTTATCTTTACTCTTTTGAGTTTTTTTTCATTGGCGAATACGCTCTCACCACCCGATTTGTTCACGAGTTCAGGTGAGATTATTGCATATATGTAACCTCCATAGGACAACAATAAATCATCCTTGTTGAATTCTCTGACTTCGGCGACGATGATATTATTCAGCAGATCGCTTTGGCACTCGTAAAACAAATCGAGCACGGCTTCATCCACTTTCAAACACATTCGATATTCATAGTAGTAGCGCTCTAAGTCTACCATCTCAACCTCGTTCAATTCGATGGGATCGTGTTGTTGTAATGTATAGATATTAAAACCGCATTTCTCATACCTTTTGACTCGTTTCAATTTCAATTCGCATCTTTTAGGTGTTGTTGTCATGATCGATTATTTGGTTTTTATGAATTCTTGCAAATAATGTATATTTTAAATTTTGTATTAAAAAAATTGAATTTAAAATTTAACTTTTTTTTTTTTTATTATATATATATATATAAAAAGAGTAAAAAAGCAAAACTTTTTTTAACAAAGTATTTAATACAAAATTCAAAAAAAAAATATATATTCTTACAAATGAACAAACAGATAAAACAATGGTAAATTTAAATGAGAAAACCATACCTCAGTTAAACGAGATTTGTAAACTATTACAAATTTCAGATTTCAGAAATCATAGAACTAAATCAAAAAAAATTGATGTCATACAAGAATATTTGCGAAATGCTAGAAAGGCAAATGAAATGTCAATAGTAACGATGTCAAAAGATGCATCGGTTGAGAAAAATGAGAAGATAGTAAAAGGAATCGAAATGCCGACGTCAAAAAAAACCAAAAACGTTTCGATTGTGAAAAATAAGAAGACAACTAAACGAAAAGCCATTGAAGAACATCAAGTTTCCAAAGAAAAGAAAAGAAAAACTAAAACGAAAACGAGTGATGCACTTCAGATTCAAGACAAACGAGATATATCGAGCAAAATTCAACGAGCAATCGACGAAGAGAAAGGAGAAGAATATGTAATACGACTCGTTGCGGAACTATTCCAATCAAAACCCGTAGAATGGGAGAGAGCAATCAAAGGCATTTTTAAAACTTTCAACGTGATTCCCTCATTGAAGAAAGTCGATCCGAAATTGTTCATGGAACGGGTGAAGAAAGAAGTATTGGATTTGTTTCGCGAATACATGAACGTGGGATTAAAAATTAAGATGATACTCCATTTCATAATGAATAAAATCGATGTGAAGTCCGGCGAGAGCATCGTGAAAAATGCATATTTCAGATCTAACGCTGAACCCGTATTTCGAGGTTCAGATCTATCGTACGTTTTCGAAAAGATGAAAGACAAGATGTTGACGTCTCTCGCGAATTATCAACATGAAGGTAGTAATTGGACGTTTGATGACGTGTTGAAACTCGAAATTCACATGAATAAAAACGAACCGTTGAAAGGATCTTCCTACTTGGAATTACCGTATTTCTTGACTAAGAAACACGCCGTGGTCAATGTGAGAAATAAAGACGATCAGTGTTTTAAATGTGCAGTCACCTCCGCTTTATACCCTGTCGAAATATACACCGATAGAGTTTCTCATTATGAGGAAACTTCTAAAAATCTCGATTGGACCGGAGCGACTTTTCCAACAGAGTTAAAACATATCGAACGTTTCGAGGCTCAAAATCCCACCGTAGCGGTGAACGTCTTAGGATACGACGACGAAAATCGAACGGTCTATCCTCTCAGACAGACTTCGTATCACGGAAGAGAAAAGATGATTATTTTATTATTGATTTCGAATGGTGACAATCGTCATTATTGTTGGGTTAAACATCTGACCCGATTACTGTCGAAACAGAATAATAATCATAAAGGAAAGATATCTTTATGTTACAATTGCATGAACGTGTTTCACAGCGAAAAATCATTAGAGAAACATCAGAAATATTGCAACGAAAATCAAGGTGTCGCCGTCGAAATGCCCAAACCCAACACCATCGTGAAGTTTGAAAATCACAATAGAAGGTTAAAAGTACCATTCGTCGTGTACGCCGATTTCGAATGTTTCACCATGAAAATGAGTTCCTGTCAACCCAACGCTCTTCAAAGTTACGTCGAAAGATATCAAAAACACATACCTTCGGGCTATTGCATTTACGTGAAATGCGCTTTCGACTCGCAACACGACATGGGTCCCTTCACCTACACGAAACAGTGTGAAGATGACGACGTGGCTCAAAGGTTCGTGGAAGAGTTAGAATCGAAAATTCAAATGTTATACGACAAATTCAAAACTCCGACGAAAATGATCATCACGCGAGAGCAGCAGGACAAAAATAACAGAGCCACTGAATGTCACATATGCAGACAATCATTCGACGAGAATTCGGAGGAAAATAAGAAGGTCAGAGACCACGATCATTACACGGGTCTGTATCGCAGTCCGGCTCACAGCAAGTGTAATTTAAAATATCGAGACGCCGCTTTCTATCTGGTGATGTTTCACAATCTCTCGGGTTACAACAGTCATCTGTTCATGAAAAATCTCAGCACATCACATGAAGAATTAAATTGCACCGCGAACAGCGAAGAAAGATACATTTCCTTCACGAAATGGAAGCTCATGGAGAAGAAAAGAGTAATCGACGGAAATACGTTGAAAGAAAAAACGAAATCCATTCGTAGATGCATACGTTTCATCGCCAGTTTTAAATTCATGTCGACCGCTCTGGAAAAATTAGTCAATAACATGAGCAAGGATAAATTTAAAATCACGAGCGAACATTTCGGAGAACGAGTAGACGTCATGTTGAGGAAAGGAGTCTATCCTTATGATTACATGAACGATCTAAAGAGATTTGAAGACACCGCACTACCTTCGAAAGAAGATTTTTATTCGAAATTATACGAATCCGACATTTCCGACGAGAATTACGAACACGCCAAAAACGTGTGGAAATCATTCGATATGAAAACCATGAGAGATTATCACGATCTCCATCTGAAGACCGACGTTCTGCTCTTGGCAGATGTGTTCGAAAATTTTCGAGACGTCTGTCGTCGAAATTACGATCTTGATCCCGCTTGGTATTTCACCGCACCCAGTCTGGCATGGGACGCTCTGTTGAAGATCACCGAAGTCCAATTGGAATTATTATCCGACATGGACATGTTGCTCATGTTCGAAAGGGCTGCGAGAGGTGGCGTCTCGATGATCTCCCACAGACATTCTGAGGCTAACAATCCCTACATGAAAGAAGGTTTTGATTCGAAACGGTCGACTAAATACATACAGTATTGGGATGCCAATAATCTGTACGGTTGGGCTATGAGTCATCCTTTATCGATTAGAAATTTCGAATGGGTGAAGGAACCAGAAGAGATGCAAAAATGGAGAGACTATCCTTGCATTTTAGAAGTCGATTTGAACTATCCGGAAGAATTACACAATCCACACAATGATTATCCGCTAGCTCCCGAACGAATGGAACCGAACGAAGGAGACGAGGAAAAACTCATTCCCAATTTATTTAACAAACATAACTACGTCGTCTACAGCGAGAATTTGAAACATTACGTCGATTACGGGATGAAATTAGTTGACATACATCGCATCATTCGATTCGACGAAGAGCCTTGGATGAAAAAATACATCGATCTCACCACGAATCTCAGAACTCGAGCCGAGAACGATTTCGAAAAAGATTTCTTCAAACTCATGAACCACTGCGTGTATGGTAAATGGATGGAAAACATCAGGAAGAGAACTGACGTTCGACTCGTCATGTCTGAGAAAAGAGCTAAAAAATTAGTGGTGAAACCCAATTACAAACACTGAACCATATTCAACGAAAATCTAGTGGCCGTTCACATGCAAAAGACGCACCTGAAGTTCGACAAACCGTATTATCTCGGACCTATCATCTTAGATATCAGCAAGCGATTGATGTACGAGTTTCACTACGATTACGTCAAACGAAAATTTGGTGACAAAGCCAAACTACTGTTCACCGACACGGACAGTTTAGTTTACGAGATAGAGATGAAAGACGTCTACCGAGATATATCTCCGGACGTGGCCGAGTGGTTCGACACGAGCAATTATCCCGTCGATCATCCATCCAACATTCAATCGAACGACAACAAGAAGGTGTTGGGTAAATTTAAGGACGATAGCGGCGGTAAACAGATCGTCGAATTCGTGGGCTTGAGACCCAAACTGTATGCTTATCGTCTAGAAGATGATGAAGAGATCAAGAAGTGCAAAGGAGTTAAAGCGTGCGTGGTGAAGAAAAACATCTCTTTCCAAGAGTATAAAGATTATCTGTAAGGAAGTGGTCCGGTGTATAAGACTATGAAATCGATTCGAAGCGAAAATCATGACTTGTATACCGAAATAGTCAACAAGATTTCGCTGACGGCCGACGACGATAAGAGATTCGTGCTAGATGATAAAATAAGCACTTTGGCACACAGACATTGGACTTTGGATCTAATTTTAGATGATATGAATGGGGATGATTGGATTCTAGATACGATTGTGGATGATAAGATTGCAGATACGATTGTGGATGATAAGATTCCAGATACGATTGTGGATGATAGGATTCCAGAAAATCAAGAAGAATTAGATGAACACAAAATTATAGAAATCGATAGTGACATCGAGAAAGTTAGTTTAAAAAGAAAAAGATAAAAATAGAAAGAAAAAAAATAACGTCATTTTTAGTAAATTATAATAAAATAAATAAAAAAAAAATATATACGCATTTATGAATAAGAAAATAAAGATATCCGTAGAAGGTGTCATCTTACCTAATGAACCCCTATCCAACATCGATCTGTTGAATGCGGTAAAAGATTTGAAAATCAAAGATTTTCTAGGAGTGTTTTCCAGAGATGCCTTGCCGAAGAGAAGACCTCGACAATCAGAATGCGGAATTTTAAATCTAGACGATTCATCGGGCGAAGGCACTCACGGGGTGGCGTGGATGAAGAACGGGAAGAAGAAAAATTATTATTTCGACAGCTACGGAATCTCGCCGCCAAAAGAAATAAAGAACTATTTCAACAAATCGATGGTTCGTTACAACACGGAACAAGTGCAATCACCACATCAAGTGTTTTGTGGTCACCTGTGTCTCTACGTTCTCAAGAGATGGTCTGAAGAAGATCGATTTCAAGACATTCTCAATGATTTACATTAGAGAGAGATTTTTTTTTTTATAGTATATATAAAGATAAAAAATTATTTTAAAAAAATTTTAATCGAATAAAAACGAAAAATAAAATAACATAGTTCATTTTTAATAAACTGCATTTTGAATATATTTTTCTAAAAAACAAAAAAAGTCCCACAACAACATGCCAGTCGATAAATTTGTTAGAAGTGACAACGAAAAAGTCAACTCGAGAAAGAAGAGGAAGACGTTCGAAGTCGACGATGGTTACGACGTTGCCAAGTTGGACGAATGTTACGTTCGGAGATACAAACCTCGAGAAGAACCTTTGAACATGAACGATAAGAAGCTCTACAATCTTCCCGAGCCGATAGATCTCGCAGATGCTGCGACTAAAAAATACGTCGACAGGGAGAGCGCCGATTTCGAACAAATCCTGCTGGATAATTATGTGGATAAAACCATGACCGACGATCTCGATCTGAAATCCAAACATTTAGTGAACGTCGCAAATCCCATAGATCCCACCGATGCCGCGACCAAGAAATACGCGGACAACTCTCACGCGAGATTCAGCGAACACCTGAGAAATAGATACGTTCAGAAAACGATGCACTCGGAATTGAACGCTAATTCTAACAAGATAACGAACGTGGCCACTCCCACGAATCCCAAGGACGTGGAGACCAAACATTACGTAGATCTAGAATAGAGAAAGTCTGACAGACGAGAAATGAAATCGGATCTGAATGCGGGATTCCACAAGATATTGAATCTGTTGAAGATTGACGACACGGATGCGGACTCAACCGCAGTCAACAAGGGCTATGTAGATTCTGCCATGATACGATCACAAGAATACGTAGAATCGCAAGTGGATGATCTCTACCTGAACAAACAATCTGGAGGAACCATGGAGGGTGGCATCAACATGAACGGTGAGAATTTATTCGGTCTCGGTCACGATCCCGAATTCGATTCCAGCGCGGTAAGCAGAAAGTATGTGGATGACAACTCAGTCTGAAGAAAGGGTGACATCATGGAAGGTAAACTAGACATGGGTGGACACGCGCTGACGAATCTACCGGATCCTGTGAACATGACAGATGCCTGCACCCTGATTTCGGTGGTGGAGAAAGTCAAATATGCTAGACAATTGATCACTGTGTGGGCCGAAGAGGCCGGCGCCTTAAATGAGGGAAAAGCTGAGTGGTCTTTCGGAAATGGAGGTAGCGGATCGAAACATGGTCAGGTGGGATATCCCATGCCATTGGGAGGTGAAATCCTTCGAATGAGTCGGGCTTCCTCGGATTTGAATAACAGAGCGGTCGTCAATCTCATGGTGTATGGTGTAGAGAGCGATAAGAGATACAGCATTGAAAAGACTGAGAATCAACACGCGAATGTTAGCACGTTTGGCACGCCTCTCAAAGTGAACGCCAGTGACAGGATTAATTTCATTACGAAAACCAATAATCCCGAAGCCACCACTTCCGTGGTGAGTCTACTGTTCGAACTAGATTCTTTGAACAAACAGTGAACGCGTGGAAAATAATGAATTAAAAAAAAAATGTGTGATTATTAAAAACAAAAAAAAACAACAAAAAAATGAGATCTAAAGATGATCTCATTACCTTTTTTTTGTTTTTCTTCTTCTTCACTATCACCATATATTATAATGACGTTTCCTTTTTTCTCAATTTTCAGCATCGATTCTTCTTCTTTTTCTTTTTTTCTTTTTCTTTGTGATATGATACGTTTATAACAACACTTTTGTTCTTCTTTTCATTTCCAACCGTCTATCCCGCTGTTTACCTAAACATTTTTCCACATCTTTTTTTTTGTTTTTTGGCTTGCAACACAGGATGGAACGTCTGACGGAAACGGAGAGACGATCGCACAGGATCGAACAATCTGAGATATCTTCAAGTTTTAATATCTTCATCACGAAATATCCTTTTTGTTTCTCTCGAGTGAATAGCACGCGATCTTTTAAATAATTCAGAACGTAATCGTAAATATCTTTCTTTTTTTTCAAACATGAAAATGGAATGTGTATTTCGTTTTCTACGTGACTACTTAGGAATTGTAACATTTTGTACGTCGAGAATGTTGAAAAAAGATGATTTTTTCTCGGATGAAACTTTTTTTTGGTAAAAAAAATATCATTAAAAACGAATTTATTTTTTTATTCTTTTTTTGTTTTTGTTTTTAATAATGACTCATTACTTTTTATTTTTTTCACACACTCGTCTCTCATCAAATGATCGACATCTTATTTCCATCTGATTCAAATTGTAATTCTCTGTCCGACAGGACCAGGGCAAAGGCTTCGGTTTTTCTCGGAATGTTCCTATCGAATTGCATCTTGATCTGAATGTCTAACACGCTACTCTTGAGTCGTTCACTCTGTTTACTGATGTCGAATACGAACATGGGATACATCGACTTGTATTCGCTGTGAGATATGTTGGGGTTGCTCATCAATTCGTCTAGACCGTGATACTTCTTTCTAAAATCAGCGGCGTCACTGTACAGTCTGCAGAAACCGTTCTTGTCGAATGACGCATTGTAATCGATTGCTGGATATCTCGTGGCGTTCAGAAACACTTGCATGTTTCTCAAACTGCAGTGATCGAACAGTGACGCATTCTTTTCCTGAGACCCGTCCCTATCGGTCTGAAATGCAACCACGATGAAACGCGGTCTCTCGGAAGCAGATTTCACCATCAAGCTCCAATCGAAGTGATTCGTGGAGGGAGAAATGCTAGCCGTGTCGCACTGTCTCATTCTAAATCCCACGGGTAATTTACTCTTGGATTCTATGATCTTGTCGAGACGCGCTTTCTCCACGATCGAAGGCTCCACATGTGGAACGAACCACGATATCTTGTGTAGAGTTATCTTACCTGCATTGGTCGCAGTGAGTCTCACTATTGCATCATCATTTCCTTTTCGAATCAACGTCAGATTGTGTTTGAATCCGTACATGATCTTGTTGTAATCGTCCGCAAATCCAAAGATGTGTTTCAAAGGTATCCTGAACAAAAACGTTCCTTTAGGTCTGGACGTCTTGGCGACGTAGTCGAATATCGCGGCGGCGCCGGCGCTAGCAGGGCCGATGGTGTCTTTCACCCACAACTGATTAAGTCCTCTGGATTTCGAAAAATCATCAGGATATGTCAAGAGTCCGAACATTGTGGTGGCCTGACCGAGATGAAACACCGATTCTATCTCTTGTCCGGATAGCATGTATTTTATGTTACTGAATAGATGCATGATGCCATTATTGGCTAGAGTAACCGTGTCGTCGTCGGCGTAGTCGCTCCCATCTTCCTTGGTGAGACGTCCCTGCACCACTATGTAACTCTCGCTAGGATGTACGAATAAATCTTGAGTTTCAACGCTGATTCTTATCTCTCCCGCATTGTTCAAACTCGTCCCGGTTACCGGTTCATATTCATGAACCCATATTCTTGAATACTTTCATCTTTCACTATGCTTTGTGCTATATCTAGTATATTTGTTATTTTAAAGGATTTTTTTAGTTTTTTTGTTTATTAATTAACTTGCTTTCTTTATCTAAAAATAGTTTTTAATTATTTTTTATTATTATTTTTTTCTCTCTTATATATATATATGTGTGTAAACAAGAAAATGTCAAAGAGAGTAAATAAAAAAAAAATTTGTCTTCTTCATCAAAACTTCGTCTTCTGTAATTGTTGTTCATAAAACTTTCCGATGATCTCTTCTCCATCCAAAGCTTCGATTTCGTAAGTCACCGGATCGGTGTGAAATATTTTGCTGATCACGAAGATTTCCGAGGTCCATCGAGGAGTATAACCCTTTTTGAAGTGCTTCTTATAAGCGTAAATTCTCACTCGATCACCGACCGCAAATTTCGGCGTTCTAGACTTCTTTCTGATCTTAGATCTCTCAGGATATAGATTCGCAGAGACCCGTTTTTCGTTTCGAGGATCGCTAGCTTCCGCGGGAGTCATCTTGATCGATCTGTGTCGGGTGTTGTTGTAATCTTTGACCAGACCGTTCAGAGCGTATATGTATTTCTTGGTCGAATTCGCCGTGAAGTATCTGTGCATCTTCTCCTTCATCGTTCGATTCCAACGTTCCACCACGCTGGCTTTCTCTTCGTTTTCGATCGAGTAGAGGTCTACCAATCGACGAACTTCCTTGTTGTAGAATTCCTTTCCCTTGTCCACCCACAATTTACTCGGTTTTCGAGAAGACGAGTCGAACACGCTCTTCAGAGCCTCGGCGACGAGAGGTCCCGATTTATTCTTCAAAGCTCTGATCCAACCATATTTGGAAAACACGTCGATGACCATCAATAGATATTTGACGCCCTCGTTCCACCTCGAAAACGATCTCATGTCGACCAAGTCAGCAGACCAAATATCATCCAGACCCTTCACGAACACCCTTCTCTTTCGAAATTTACGCACTATGGGTTTGTGTAACTCCTCGGCCAATTCGCTCGTCAATAATCGTTTCTTCTTCTTTTCAGATGCGCTTTTTTTTTTTGAACGCCCCATCCGAATCGACGTTTTGCACCGATCAGATTGCCGACCAGCGAACGTTCCATCTTCTCTCTCCTGGTCGGATTCGATATGCCTCTCAATCTCCCCAACATGTTTTTGTCGCAGACGTCGTTGCGAGTCTCGGTGTCGGGATGTCCGGCGTAGCACAGATCGTGATCGTACGCGGCCGCATCCACCCTATTCACGGGTTTACTCCAAGATTTGGGAGTCAGATCGGCGTTGAGTCTCTTGTTCAATTTCGTTCCGGGTCCCGTGAAACTGTGACCGGGCAGATGCATTTCGAAAGGTAGATTGTTGATCATTTTATTCACGATGCCTTTACCTTTGCTCGCGTTCTTTTTTTGGACGAATCGCGTCTTGACAGAACCACACACGTCACAAATTCCGCGAAGCATCCGTCTATCGTTTTTAGTTCGCACTTCTCTTGAATTACTCATCTCGGTAACTCTCTTACACTTTACGCAATACATTTTTTAAGAGTTATTTAAATTAATTTCGTTTTTTATTTTATATATAAATTTAATTTTTTTTTTTTTTTTAAATTCTGTTCTTATTATATATATATATTTTTTTTTCAGTCTCTGCTCTTGAGTTCTATCATCTTACTGAATTCCTCCCTGGCCTCTTTCCTCCCCTTTTCCAGGAGAGAATCCTTCATCTCTTCCTTGATGATCTGACGAGTCTTGATTCTCATGGCTTCTTTCATGGCATCGTATTTCGTTTTCTCGCTCAATATCGCGAAGTATTCTCCGTCCGATATCCTACCGTCTTTCAATGCCATAGAGATCATTTCGGATATCGTGTCGATCTTGGAGTCGGCCAAGACGCGAATCTTGTCGTGTTTCCTCGCCTTCAGATATAATTTCCTACTCAAAAAGTTTCCGAGCGTGCTAAACAATCCGGCGGCGAGAGCCACTCCTTCTACGGTCAACACGATCGGAATGCCGACCGCGGTCGACAAAAATCCGATGCCGGCCGCGTGTAAACCCAGAGAAATCGTGATGAGTGTCGTGTCGATCGCGTTGACGACTGTCACGAAACGCGAATACTTCTTCTTGAGGGAACGACGAGAATCTCTCTCTCGAATTAGATACTCTTGGATTCTATTGATTTGATCGATGCGATACCTCTCTCCTTTTTCTCTTTCTTCTAGCGACGGCGTCGTCGGCAAAACGCCGTTCGGCTTCTCGTCCTCGTCGTCCACTAACGTCGGATACAATTTATTTCTGGTTCTCATTTTTGTTTTTTTCTTTCTAATATTAGATAAAAAAATTTATGTGTGTATTTATTTTTATTTTCTATTCTCCCTTATTTTATATCAACGAGAAAACTTAGACGTATGCTTCGTTGAACAATAATTTCATGACGCATCCCTTGTTTTCTAAAGTCAGACTTTTACGCGCCAATTTCAGTTCTTCCGAAACTGTAGGCTTGCTTTGATCCTTACTGTAGAGTAATCTCTTCCAAAACGCGATCACTTCATTGATTTGAACGCGTTCGAACGCCGGTTCGAAATACTTGACGACCATATCTTCCCTTTCCATCCACAGACACGAATGATTCTCGTGATCGAAGTCTAGGTGATCCCGACATCCGACGCATCATTCTAACAAGAGACGACCTAGTTGTTCGTTCACGCAGAATGCGTAGGCTCTCATCAGCATTTTTAAAAGAAACCTCACTCTAGTATCCTGAGAATCGCTCATGATTTACGTTTTTATTATCTATTCGATTTGATGTATTTAATTTTCTAAATAACTATTATTTATATATTTTTTTTCTCTCCTATATATATCAATCACTTTTATTTATTTCCTAGGATATTCCCCCACCCCACGACGAGGGGAGATAACTCCGTATGATCGAGTTTACGAGAATCGAGCGATCCGATCGGTCGATTGGCGGGGAATCGAGCGATCAGATCGCTCGATTAGCTGAGTTTGGGAATTCTCATACTGGGGAATTCCCCTAATGACGTCATAAATGGGAAAAACCCACCGCCTCAAAACAATTGCGGGTTCTGGACCACTGGTCTTGAATCCGCAGGCCGTTTTTTTATCTAGCCTAGAATTTTTTGCTCGCGTTCGCCAACGATGGATCGATGGTCTGAGCTGCGATGGGAACGTATACAAAATTTTTAAAGTAAAAGATAAAAGTGAAGATGTACAATTTCACCCTTTTTTTAAAAACGCGCGTTCACCACGAGTATTTGAACGTTAAAAGTGCGATCTAGGAGTCACAAAAAACATGGGGGGATTCAAGACCACTGTACATTTTTGTGAACAAGCGTGCGATTTAACACTGAATTCCACGTTGGTAAACGCATCGTGTACACGTACATGCACAAAGTGGTCGTAAATCCGCAATATATACCTACTTATCGTTTATAATCAAACCCGGAAATCCCAGTAAATCACACTTTGGAAAGTAACAAACTATAATCCTTACAGGGTAATATTCCAACTACATCATCAAGGCATGCCTTTGAGGAAATAATGTAGAAAGATTATTTTAACAGTCGGGACCTGAGCCATCACAGTCGGAACAAATCAGGTTTATAGTACTCCAACCCCCATTGGTCAAACGCCACTGATTCGGTTCTAGGCTCCATTCGATTTTGAATAATAGATGTGATTCGATTCGAAATTTGATTCAAATCGAAAATGTGTGATTCGCAGGGTCCTGCCGAAATGGTTTAACAGTATGGGTTAGCAAAATCAGGGACATGGCAATGCTAAATGAAGTGGGGATACCTCATTTCAATGGCGGTTGAGAAATATTTCATCATTTCGCCTCGTGTTGCGTCGAGAGTGTGTATGGATGAATGTCATGACTTATGGAAGTTAGGAGTTAAGACAATATTTATTTTATTTTCATTCGTTTTTCTTCCCCCAAAAGAAATCGTACTCCCACTCACGCTCGCCGAAAATGGTATTCAACTCCCAGAATCGTATTCCACTCTCATTGATGACGGGGGAATCCTGGCTGTAGACCCTACACTACGCTAATTAACGGCCCTTTTCAGGGCAACCCACAATATTAGAAACAGTGATACCTATACATACTCACTGCCTTTATATTTACAAAAAACAAGCTCCGTCGAAGGAGCATAGAACAAACCATAACCTATACGGGAGTTGAGTTCTCACCCGAACCGCTTAACCTGGCGCACAACCAAATGAGAACACCAATACTCATTCCTCTATATGCGTGCCCCTTGTTAAGACCGCACCCCTGCGCAACGCAGCAGGCTATATTTCCAATCCTGAGCCCTTAACCTCGGGTCAACCTAGGGTTCATCTACGGTGACCACATATCGATAGCCTAATCCCGTTTCCACACCACCTTTCCTAAACACGGGACATAAGAGATTATACGCAACCGGGCGCCACCCTCCACCCCAATTTGAAAAAAAAATAATAATGCATGTCAGGTATGGGCCGCCGTACATTTTCCCTAAGTGTACATTAAATTCACCTTCCACGGACGGATGCGCTTTTCTGCTTGTAGTTGACTCAACACTGCTGTCGTTCGTCAATTCACAAGTGTCAAAATGAATTTGACTGGTCAATAGCTATCACGTTTAAACAACTTAGCTATCTCGTTTAAACAACTTAGCTATCTCGTTTAAACGACTTAGCTATCTCGTTTAAACGACTTAGCTAACTCGTTAAAACGACTTAGCTATCTCGTTTAAACGACTTAGCTATCTCGTTTAAACGACTTAGCTATCTCGTTTAAACGACTTATCTATCTCGTTTAAACAAGATAGTTGGAAAACATAGAGTGTCGCTTCCAGGCCGCCGTAGATGACGCAGAATTTTTTTTTTTTGACTTGTTTTGAAAGGGTTGTTTGGGGAAAACAAATAAGGAGAGAATATCATAAATACAAAAGTTCACTGCTCGGATTCGAGCACACTTTTATCCTCTCGTGGGTCGCGCGGATTATTTCATTCAGCAAACCCCTCGTGAAATAATCCCGCTCTGCGCGCCTCTCTCGAGGATAAAAATCAAACTAAAATCCAAGCAGTGAACTATTGTCTATTTACGGAAGCATTGCTACTGTGTTCCTAAGTGGAGCTCAACAGGAAAAGTTAAATACCAGCGTTTATTTTATTTTCATTCCCTTTTCTCTCCACCCCCCCCCCCAAACCAGTCGTATTTCCACCCCCCCCCCCCACCCCCCTCGTCGAAAATGGTTTTCCACTCCATCATCGTATTCCACTCTCAGCGATGACGGATTTTTTTTTTTTATTGTTTACAAATCGGCTGAGCTGAATCAAATATAAAGAGTTGTTTTGGGAAAACATATAAGTATAAAATAAAATAAATACAAAAGTTCACTGCTCGGATTCGAGTACGATTTTATCCTCTGGTGGGCCGCGCGGATTATTTCACTCGGCTAATGCCTTGTGAAATAATCCTCCGCGGGCTCCACTCGAGGATAAAAATCGTACTCGAATCCGAGCAGTGAATTATTGTCTATTTTTGATGATTTCCTTGGAAGCTCCTAGCCTGGAAATGTCTTCAGCATATTACTGTTCCTGTGGCGCGCGGTGGCTCAGTGGTAGACTGTTGGACATCTATGCTAGAGGTCCCGAGTTCGATCCCCGTCTGGGACGACCCGTGTTGTGTCCTTGGGCAAGGCACTTAATCTCGGTTGCCTACATGGTGCACGATGACGCCGTGTACTAAGGCGTACTGCACGACGATGGTGCACATGTCTTCAACCGCTGTAATCCTGCTTGAGCGGAGCTTGAACAGAGTTAGAATGTTGAGGAGCTGACAATTGCTCGTCGATGCTCGGTGGTCCTATCCGAGTACTCCGGATTCCTCCACCCGTAAAACTGTCACGGTCACGATTAGCCATTGTGCATAAGTATGTGACCTTAAACACCAATAAATAAATAAATAAATAAATAATAAATACTGTTCCTGTATCTCACCTTATCAAAGTGATCAACTGGCGTAGTTGTCGCCCCAATAAACAACACAGTCGTCGTGGAGTGGACGTAATCCACGTGTGTGCAGTGGTGTCCACGCATGTGTTTACCAGGTAATAAAAATCATTATCAGCAAAATTTTAATTAATGAAGCACCGGATACAACCCGGTGCTTCATTAATTAAATTTTTGACGTTTATTCTTATAATTAGTGCTTCGAATCTTATATTATTGCGTCCGTGGAAATATTGCCCCGTGGAAAGAGACCAGTCCATGTCGGCTGTAGTGTAACACGCATTCTGTATTTATTTATTTTATTGGTGTTTAAGGTCACATATTTCTGCACAGTGGCTAACCATGACCGTGACAGTTTTACGGGTGGAGGAAGCCGGAGTATCCGGAGAGAACCACCGAGCAACGGCGAGCAACTGTCAGTTCCCCATCATACCAACTCCACACAAGCAGGGTTAGCATTGGTTGAAGACAGGTGCACCATCGACGTGCAGTACGCCTTAGTACACAGCGTCACCGTGCCCCAACGTGGGCAATGGGGGTGAAGTGTCTTGCCCAAGGACACAACGCGGTTGCCGCAGGTGGGATTCGAACCGAGGACCTCTCGGCTTGCAGCCTGCACCTCTCCCAACTGAGCCACCGCGCCCCCACGCATTCTGTAAACTGATGCCATGCAGGCAATCGATCATACACGTGGGGGCGTTTGGTACCCACAGTTGGACTGTCGAGGCTTTTTATGGTCGACTTTGAGTTTGGCCGTGCTAATTTAATAGGCGGAGGACCCCTTATGTCTGATACTAGCTAGTTATACGCAACTAAATTTTCAAGAACTCCTATTTATAATTATAATACCGATTGTCCAATATTGCCAATCCCGACTGTCAAGTGTTTCAACATCAAGATATGCATTCGTTGCACCACCAGGCCCTACCAGGTAATAAGCATTCAGTACCACATACCATGTATCATTCGGAATGTAGCCATTACTTCAGTCACGATGATTATATACAATACCAAATTCTATTCTCCGATATCAAAAATAACAATTTTTGGAGATCATTTTAAAATGAATTACATACAAGTGGAACGATAGCTGCCCCGCTTGGTTCTCTATATACCAAATTCGGTTTTAATCATTAGGCTTATTCACAAGCACAGTTAAGCAGTCTATTTTGGAAGGCCTCTGCCCACAAAAGGGCCGCATCAAAATACGTGGAATGTTCTACTCTGTCGCAGAGAAACCTTTTTCCAGAGAGCACATTTTTCACAAACTTCAGTCTCCACAAAGGACAAACGACACAGTTCCACGCGCGCGTTTTCTTTCTACTCTCAATCTGGTTACTCTTGCCACTCATCCATCTGAATGTTCTAGATCCTAACAATACACCCAAACATTGAAGCCACTTGTTCAGTCCCAGAGTCACAATTTAATGTCAATAGGAAGGCACTTTGGGATAATGGGCATTAATGAACTCAATGGTCAAGGGAGGAATGTTGTTGCGTCCATTTCAATCTGTGATCCTGCGATGGAACCATCGCCATATATGCCTGCCGCAATCAAGACAAATCAGGTGTCCACGACTCACCCCCAACTCGGTGGTCTTCGCGACGACCCTGTTTATCGGTTGTTGTGACATTATCAGTCGTGATAGGCGGTAGGCCAGCGTCGTTGCTGACCTTCCCTGAACATGTGATACATAGAGATTATAAGTACAATGGTGTTTTGTGATGTGCTGTGTCGCATCGACTGACGGCCCTTCAACCAAGCAGTATCGCACGAGGTGACGTAGTCGACGAGTGTGGTGTTGCTTGGAGGAGGGCCTCAACGAGATGCAATACAACATACCCGAAAACTTCAGTGTACTGCTGATATTTTTATTGTATACAGGCCCTCGGGTAATAATTAAATAACATGCCCACTGGTAGAAGTGATAAAGAGGAAATACATTTTGGACGGAAGTAGGCGACAAACTAATTTTGTTGTAGTTGTTGCAACGGCGTGTTCTTTATCTCCATCCGGGAGGTTGGACTCCAACTATCTCATCATCTTGGTGTATCTGGCACAATCTAACATAGGTTCGACAAGATTCGTTGGAAAATGAATTAATGCGTGTGTTCAACGACGAAGACTTAACCCTTTGAACTCGCAAGACCGATTTTTCGGTCCAAGGCATAATTTCGTCCCATTTTTGTCTTATTATAAGAGGTCTATACACGGGGCATTGGTGATAAAATATTGACTGCAGTCTGCAGCCAGACGGATGCACACTGCAGTTATTATTTTATCCTCCCTGTATATTGATATTGGATTGACCCATCTCACTGTTAGTATACACAAAAGCGTTACCATTACAGGAAACGATGTGTCAAAGGGTTAAAAATCTTAAGTGATTGATGATTTATGGATTTAGAGCACATTTTGTAGTGAAAGGTGGATGGAGAGGATTCTATTCTCATCAAGTCTCGCTTTCGATTTTGCTGTATCACATTGCGTGTATTTTGCCAGTTAGACCCATCAATCTCAGTGACTGATGAAAACAACCAGAAGATATGAACATAATTATAACTACAGAAGTATTGCATTTGGCGTTTCTGGGTGGAATGTCTCTGTATTAATCCCTCGCGAAAATATTAACATTCTCCCTAACACGAATATCTGACATTGATTTTTTTAAATAAAATTTTGCCTTAGTTAAAAAACTATTCATTTTACCTCAAATGCGTAGCTTATGCCCTTCATTGGGACGAGCTCAAGAAGCTCGTTCTATTGAGGGCTAATAGCTAGTTTGTTTTGGGAAAATGGAAATAATAATTTAAAAAAATGAATAGAAATGTTTGGGAAGCACGGTGGCCATTTACGGCAATTTCCTACTACTGTTAACCCTTTACCCAACGAATCGTCCGCATCCGCCCGCGTAATATGCAAATTCAGCAGCTGAAAAAATATTATTTTTCGAAAAATTTCAACAAAACCATATCATGTGACCCCTCTTTGGAACGAGCTCGTTCCAAAGAGGGGTCACATGATATGGTTTTGTTGAAATTTTTTGAAAAAATTAAAAAAATGATATTTAAAATAATAAATTTTAATATCGTCTGCGTTGGGTAAAGGGTTAAAGGGTTATTGGACTGCTATAGGTCCAAGTTTATTGAGTGTAACTGAGGATAAAATCTTACCCATTGATAAATGACACACGCCGTATGTTTTTGCGAGCATTTCAGCCTGAAATTGAAAAAATATAGGGCACAGAATCAAGAAACCGATTCATAGAACTTCTTTTTATTCACCATATGCATTTTGCTCTTGGATAAAAATCGTGCATTGCATAAAGGTGTGATAAATGCCCTTTTAAGAAGACGGGGTCTCAAAATGCGCTCTAATTGTTCTTGAAGAAGGAAAAAATATCCTCAAAACGCAAATACCTGACATGCAATTGCGGGGCCAGATTTTTGTTTATAGGCTAGCAAGAAGGGACAGTTCCTCTCCCGGGGGCGGGGGCGGGGGCGGGGACGTCAAGTTTATAATTGATTTTGTAACCCTTCAACTCCTACCCCGAATAGCAGACCATGTTTGCAAAGAGATTTCCAGAATATTCCAAAAATAATTGTACCTCAAAAACATAGCTTAGAATCCCTCACTGGAACAGCTCATTTGGGAAAACTTGTATGCAGGGAGGGATTGCATGGAGCAAAGTCTATTTTGGGAAGGCAAATTTCCTCACACTCTTACGCCTCCACACCCACTGCAGCGCCGTCACAGCTAACATGCAATACCAGTAACAAAACAGCTCTGTAAGCATGGAGTTTGGAATTAATTTGCAGACAAAGGGCGGGAAAAGATTTTTCTACCATAAGTTCCCACCACCCCTTACGTCAGCTGACGTGCAAATATTTTTTTCCTCCAAACAATAAGGGACCCACACCCTTTTCCCTTGGTTTACGGTGTTTTTTCGGGGGTTCACACTTTCTTAGTATAGTTTCGTATGGCTGACGTTTAATGAAGCAAAGGGATAGGATTGGGGCACATTTCTATGTGCTAAGGGGTCAGCCATTTACATTACCAGTAGTCTGAAGACTCCTGCCACTTAACTCTTTCAACACTGACGCCCTGGGCGGTATCATGTTAGTCAATACTGTCTACGGCGAAATGGACGAAACCGTCTGGTTTGTTGGGAGGTTCATTAACCCTTTACCCAACGTAACAGCCAAAACCGGCCAGCGCTATTCACAAAAATCGCCAATTAATTTTCATTATTTTTTTCATTTTTTCGGACTCAAAAACATCAGTTATGACACCCTCATTGGAACGAGCTCGTTGAGCTCGTTCCAATGAGGGGGCATAACTTATGTTTTTAAGACAAAAAAATGGAAAAAATTAGTTATTCAAGAATTCTTTTTGCAAGTGTCGTCTGCTTTTCATGTTAGGTAAAGGGTTAATATTTAATTCCAAATCTGTTGAGCTGTTGGATTAAATTATTACCGAGCCTCGCTTCAGAAGTTTTGCTCTTTACATCGTCTGCTCGTCCACTATAAATTTTTCTTCACGCCAAAAAAAATTATGAACACCAGGTTGAAAGGTTTAATACTGATGCATATTTTGGTAGGAACCCAGTGTTTCTGTTCTGACAGTTGAACAGTTCTGATGGGATCAGTGAGGGTCAAGAGGTATCACTGAAGTAAATATTTGGTTTAGAGTTATCTGCCTTGAAATGTCGGATATTGCATCATAGTCTAAAAGAAGGCCCTAGAAAAAAAAACTTATTGTTGAGAAAACTATTAAAACATTTTATTAGATTTTTCATGAATACTGAATATTCTACAAGAAAAAGGAGATGATCTAAGTATTTTCTGGGTCAACAAATGTTGGTAATTCACAGAAAGAAATTGGGTTCAAGGACGGTACTTGACTTCCTGATAATTTTTTTCTCTTATTCACTGCATGCCACCCCCCCCCCCCCCCCCCCACACACACACACCCCGTTTGTTGGCCAAAGAAAGTTGTGTGAAGGTCTGTACTTTATGAAGGTATTTGAATATTTAATTTTAAGTTATGCGATCATATTTTTTTTCCACATAATTGTTACAACGGTCGGCTAATATTTAGTTCTGTGATACCTATAATGCTCTATTTACCTGTCGTTTCTGTATGAAACTACTTAGATGGAATAGTCTACTGAATTCCCACTGAGAAATTGATAAGAGTCAAGATGTCAAATTTGGAAAAACTACTCGACTCAAAGGTTGAGTATTGCATCCACATATGAATAAAATGGCATGCTGGTCCCCTAAAAAGTTCGCTGTCCCCGTCTCCAAAAGAAAAACAAAAAGCATTAGCCCAATGCAGGTTTCAATCAACATAGAGCCCCAAAGTGGGCGCCAATTGGGTTCATATTCACTCAACCCCGTTGGGTTGGGTTAATTTGTAACCCGATTGATTTTAGTGCACACATGCACATTTTATTTTTGCCAAAAACATCACAGAACCCGGTAATCGACAGAAAAAAGATAGGATGCTTTAGTAAAGTCATTTTGCCGGAGGTCGCCAAATTTTGCGGGATCCCCTGAATTTCACATATTAAAATACTCTCTCGCCCAGATCCTAAGCTACGACCTACAGAAAAGAATTATACTTTTCGGCGATTAATGTGCATTCGTACCAAATTTGGATGGATAACCACGTTCCGATTAACGTTTTCTGGAGATACACTCAACCTGACGACTTAAAGACTGAACTTCTCTTTTTTCTTCAAGGTATAAGTCACGTGGTTGTCATAGATGTCCCAAAGTCGTTATGAAGATACATCAGGTGATTCCTGAGATATTCTTAGAGAAATATAAGCTAGAAATACAGAAATCCATTATGTTCATTAGCCAGTGTGTGTAGAATGATGAAACACCTAAAGATGTCAAAGATAGTTTGCAAAGATAGTTTAGCCAAACAGCATCCACCCCAGTTCCCTACCTGTTAACTCTGTCCCAGACGACCTCACACTCCTCCCCCTCCCGAAAAATCTCTATTAGATCACGGTTTAACTTTTGTACCAGCGCCAAGTCAAAAGCTGATAATCAGGTAAATTTACCATCACATAACTGTAATTTTCTTAAGCAGATGAAATTAGCAGACCGCTTTAGATATTCCAGTGTTTTGAAACTTCCTTTTACAGAATCATCTATTTAGGCACCTCCAGAAAGTGAAGTTGATCCGAAATTATTGAGGATAACAATCGAATCCTCCAAAAGGCGTTCAGCATCAAAATATTCTCCAATAAAATCAATTTAATGGAGAGCTCTCGCGAAAGGATGAGACAACTTACTAACACCAAACATAATATGAAAATAGATTCACTTATTTGGCTTCACAGTGCTGATGAATTCAAAAAGATTTTGAAATGTATCCTTGACGGAGGTCATGTATTTTACACTGATATTTAAGAGCTAAACTCAGAGCCCAAACAAGGCAATTTTACACCCTCCCAAAGATCCGCATGTCCGCTCTTCTTGAACGGATGACTTAAATCCATTCAGGAGACCAATTCTCTCGGATTGTAATTCGGAATATTATGCCATCTCGGAACTCATTGACTGCCGTCTGAAATCTAAAGCTAATAGACATCCTATCTGTCTAAAATACAAGGATTTCCTGACTAAATCCATATAATTTAATCATTTGCCCCGCCTCTGCGTTTGATTGCTTGAAAGCATACAGCGTGAAAGCCGTCAAAATCGTATAAACCAAATCACATCATGATTTGGAAGATATTTTTTTTTTATTGTCTCAACATCAACAAAGATTAATGACAAAAAACAAAAAGGTGTAACAAAATACAGCTAGACAGAGAAACGAAAAAAAAACAAAACAAAACTGAGATCGCAAAAGCCTGAAATATATCTTTAAACATTAAGGTGCGTTTAAAACAAGTTACAAAATTACTGTAGATATGCTTTGTGGTCGTAAAAGAATGCCACTATTGAGCTCATTGGCAGTGTTATGTAAAGCGTTGTGGGAGAATGATGCTACAGCAACTTATTCTGTTTTTACTGATGTGAATTCCTCTTTGGTACTATCAGCAAATCCCAGTTAAGTCAAATACTGAATACCGAACCGATACCGAGGTCCCCCCCCCCTAAAAATACCGAAACCGATACCGAGCTCAAAATTCAAATACCGTCCATTTCTAATGAGCCTTTTTCGAAACTGCCATCTTGGCTTTTAATCTCTGCAAGGTCAGAGGCCGCAGGGTGTAAACAAAGCTTTGTCTATGTTGGTCACGTTGAGTTCTGTATCAGCCAAGGCAACTAATTTTGTGAAATATCAAGTTTAAATTTCTAGAACCGATGTCATCATTCGAATTAACTGAAGAGGCAACCCTAGACGACTTCAAACAATGGGATACCGCAGGTTTAAAAACGTTTTTTGACGGAGACGAGGACTTGTTTTGAGTGGCAACAAGGAAACACTCGTCGAACGGAGTTTCTCGGCTTGCGGGAATCCCCAAAAGTTGTCGAAACAGTGCCCACGGCCATGTAGAGTCATGACACAGCAGGCATTCAAACACCATTTCAGTCGATAGGACTTCAATTCGAAATAATGAAAGTTCTCATATTATATTGACATAGTCTTAAACGAACGGTAACTTTGGCTAAATGTTTTTTGAATTCGCACTGATGAACGTAATGGGATCCAAAGCACTTCACCCGCTCTCTTCTCCCATTGCTTACAACGCGTTTTCTTGAAATGTTTACACCTCGTGACCTGTGACCTAGCATAGATTAAAAGCCAAAATGACAGTTTCGAAAAAGGCCTATTCTAGTTATTTGAATATCCAAAAACAAGGGCGGCGGAGCCGGGGTGGGGGTGGGGGTAGGGGACATGCCCCGCCCCCACTTATTTCACAAATTATGGGTACCCGAACGGCATTTTCCGACATAACGTACATAAACCCTATGGTCACTACACATCACCTATACATATATGACCGCATTGATTTTCAAGATTTTATTGAATAAAAATAGAAAGCTCCAAATGGGACGTAATATTTCAAAGGACGGTTTCAAAGTTATGATGAGCTTTTTGAACCCGAGAGGCCGCTTTTCCAGCCCATGGGTATGATACTTTATAAATTCATTATGTATGATAGCCGGTAAGTGAATGTAGGAAAGACCAATCAATATTTCAACGTGCAGCCCTGAGGCAGCCCTGAGGCTAATTGGTCTACTCACAAATAAATAAAGGATATTCACGAAAATTTGATGAATACCGAAAATATCTCGTGAGTGGCTACAAAGAAATATGAGGATCTTCACGAGCGACGCAGTCGCGAGTGAAGATCCTCATATTTCTTGTAGCCACGAACGAGATATTTTCGGTATTCATCAAATTTTCGTGAATTTTCTTTTTATTTAATGCTCTACGACTACAAACTCTCCAATTTGTGGCCTTTATTTGCCATTAAGGCGCAAAATTTATGTGCCGAACCGGCGTCCATACAAAAATTACAACAACCAAACTCCAACCATTGGAATGTGTGAATATCCGCACAAAAAGTAGTCCCGTCTTATTTCTCCCCTAACTTTACGATTTACCAAGGCTGGCGAATTGAAATAATCGCAATGTGTTTCGAAGAAATAGAACAATAACAAAAAACACCACTTTCTTATTTTCAGTAACAAGACACGTCATTTTATTTTTTTTGAACTCAATGCACTGAAGACGTGTGAAGTTGAACTGAAGAAATTTGAAAGTGATTTCGGCTTTTCGCTGGAAGGTGAATGAGAAAGTCAAACTTTGAAACCGCTGATTAAATGAATTGATTTAGTCACTGTCACTATCAATTATTCGAATTCGTTTGTATTTGGGACTCTGGACTTCATTACTGATGTGCTGACTCGTTTAAAGTACATGTGATTCATCATCCGAACCTACGATGAAATATCGATTTCTAAATATCATTTTGATATTTCGTTTTGCCGACCGACAGGGGAATATGACTTAATTTTTCAGCGTGAATTGATGCCTGAGCATTAAATAATTATGGCTATTTCCAATTGCTGCCATTGAAAAGACACCACCAGGGTTCTAAGGGCTAAGTAAAAACAAACAAAATAAATACTCTGAGGTTAATGTCTTAAATAGGATGGGTTCAAGGGTGAGGGGTAGCGTATATAACTTTATATAGATTGCATGAATACACCGCCCCACCACCATTGACCCCACCCCCACCCCCCTCCGAAGAAAAATTATTTACCCAGAAAGATGTTGCCCACCACTTTTTGGGAGCTTCCGCCGCCTCTGTCCAGAAAGTTAAGAATAGAAGAACTGCTGGTCTTTTTTACTTAGAAGTATAATATGAACAACAAATTAAGAGAAAGGGAATTATTTTTGAATGTGTTTACGATATGCAGGGACATGTCATGGAGGATAATCTTGCACTCTCTACCCCCCCCCCCCCCCCCAAAAAAAAAAAAACAAGAGAAAAAACACGGTTCGAATTCATATTTACCGGACAAAGAATAGCGTACCATTGCAAGGATCGAAACCGAATATTCAATGGGGGATTTCGAAGGAATTTGAGAGAAAGACATTAAAAACTTGGCGGATAAGTTACATTCATATCAGGAACAAATAGTACTCGGCGAGATCCAATGACATGAGTCCACACAATACACTCCATTCTCTTTCTTTTGACAACACTTTCGACAGCCAGGGTCATCTCGAATCGGACAGTTTTACGGGTGGAGGAAGGTGGGGAACCCGAAAAGAATCACAGAGCAGCGTTAAGCAACTGTCACACTCTCCAGCGTATTAAGTCATCACAAGCAAGGATAGCATTGGTTGAAGACTTGTGCGCCATTGACGTACAGTATGCCATAGCACACAGCGCAACCGTGCTTCCACGTGGGTAATCGGGATTAGGTGCAAACTAAAAACTAAAGTGTTAAAACTGACATTTTCAAGGTGTTAAACCCATTCTAACTCTTAGGGTTTGATTTTAACACTCAAAGCGCAATGCTTTAAGCACTTAGACATTACAATCGTCAGACATCTGAAACTTGAATGGATGGCACTTCCCATGTGTCTAGCATTGGTGGTTCTTCCAGAATCGTCCATAATTTGATTTGCGCTTGGTGGGTACATAATTAAAAGGACACAACGCAGATGACGCGGATCAGGCTCGAGAGTTCGAGCCTGATCCGCGTCATCTGCGTTGTGTCCTTTTAAGTGCCGCGACATTACACTTGTCAAGTGGTATTATTGTAACACCTGTCAAGTCCTGGGATATCTACACTTGAACAAAGTGCTAGTTCAGCACTTAGTAAGTGTTAAATACAGCACTTCAAGTGTAGTTTTTAACATTTTAGTTTTTAGCGTGTGCCTTGTCTAAGGACATAACGCAGTTACCCCTGGCGGGGATCGAACCATTGACCTTTCGGGTTGAAGTTCAATGACGTAGCCACTGAGCCGCCAAGTCCCCTCCAATTTCCTAATCCTCAACGATACACAGAAGTGGTGAGAACAAACAAAATACCCTTTATCACACCAAAAAGGACACATTCTTCTCAAGTCAAGAAAAACTTACGGCAGTTATATTCGTCTACACTGCAAAAAATATAGGTTCTCTTTAGAACCAAAACTGGCTCTAATCTTGTCCGTGAGATGGAACCAGTTCGGTTTAAACAGTATTTATTTCAAATCAAATAAATTTACCAAGATTAGCATTCAATTTTAACAGAATAATACATGAACTGAAGTAGATTCAGCAGTAAACTTGGAGCTTTTTCAACGCAGTCGCCAAACATTTTGAAACAAAGGAGATATGAACAGTTGGCATATCGAACCAGTTTTGGTTCTGAAAAGAACCAAAACTGGTTCGATATGCCAACTGTTCATATCGCCTTTGCTTAATAATGATTTGAGACTACCTCGTATAAGCTCTAAACTTACGCATGAAACCCCTTCAATTTATGTTTAATTCTGTTAATATTTAATGTTAATCTTTATAAATTTATTTGATTTGAAATAAATACTATTTAAACAGAACTGGTTCCATCTCAGGGACAAGATTAGAACCAGTTTTGGTTCTAAAGAGAACCTATATTTTTTGCAGTGTACTCTCAATACTCAATACACCTGTACAAAAATGAAAAATACAGTGGACGAATTAGAGACTATCATTGCTGAAATGAAAGTGAACCAGAAGGAAAATGACTCGGTTTATTCAAGAGCGTAGGCGGAGGGGGGGGGGGGGGGGTTGACGGGTGCGAACGCACCTCTCCACAAAATTGGAGTTCCACTTAAGGGGCTATCTCACAACTGTGATTTGAATATTTTGATAAAATGGGGGACCTCACGTAACCCAATACATCGTCCTCTCTATGTGTCGGAGTAAGTTGTTTTAACCCTTTACCCAACGTAACGGCTAAAACCGGCCAGCGCTATTCATAAAAATCGTGAATTAATTTTCATTATTTTTTCATTTTTTGTCTCAAAAACATAGGTTATGACCCCTCTTTGGAACGAGCTCGTCGAGTTGTTCCAAAGAGGGGTCATAACCAATGTTTTTGAGACAAAAAATGAAAAAAATTAGTTATTCAGGAATTTTGTTCGCAGGTGTCGTCTGCTTTTCATGTTAGGTAAAGGGTTAAATCATAAATGTTCTCATTTGCATGTAGTTTTTGTGAAACGCCCAGACACTACTTTGATTCTTTCTTATAGTCTCGGGTATAAAAAAGATATCAAAGCGGGTATGCGTTTTACCCATACACAATGGCTAATCGTGTCCGTGACAGTTTTACGAGTGGAGGGAGCCGGAGTACTCGGAGAGAACCAACGAGCAACTGTCAGCTCCTCAACATTCTAACTCTGTTCAAGCTCTGTTCAATCAGGGTTACAGCGGTTGAAGACATGTGCACCATCGACGTGCAGAACGCCTTAGTACACGGCGCCCCCATGTAAGCAACCGAGATAAAGTGCCTTGCCCAAGGACACAAGGCGGGTCGTCCCGGACGGGGATCGAACTCGGGACCTCTAGCACAGAAGTCCAACAGTCTATCACTGATCCACCACGCTCCCCACTTATCGCTGTATAATTTCTGCTAGAATCATATATTTACAGAATTACATATATATAGGTATAATATATATATGGAAAATAACATGCTATTAGTATGTAATGTGGTTTTTTAGCAAGATTTGGTTGATCCCAGTGGATGTCCCCCAGAAGTGACTTCATGTCACGTGACCCAGATGCGCCATGTTGGGTTGCCCTGGTAGCCCGCGTAAGCGGCCATGTTGTGACGTCATTACCATGGGGATACGTGGTGTCAGTGCGCATGAGCGGCACGTGTTGTCCATTTTGTATACTGAACCCACTATCTTGGTTTCTTTGGCGGCACGTATTTGCTATGTGACCAAAAACCATCTAATAGGACGAGGTATGTTCGATTCAACGGGAGTAAATCTAATTACCCAAATAGACCCAACAAGTTTTATTAGTTCGGATTCCTTGGAATCCTCTGCTCTGCTTCTATCTAAGTATCTACTTTATTGTTTTTGTCTCTATCCAATCATAATAGTTTGTTCTGAAGTATCATCCAGTAAAGTAGAATAACCTATCAGTTGGAACACTTTTGGTTATTGTTACCATATTTAGCTTTTATGGCCTGTTCTGGCTAGTTTTGACTCTATACCGAGTACTCCTGTTCTTGTTTCGTACAACAAAAGCCATATTTCATTTAGCCAGATCACTCAATCAGTTCATGTTACTGAAACTAACTAACCAATCAGATCACTCCATTCATCTAAGCCCCCAACCACTGTCCCGTCGCTACGTTAAAGAAAGGTTCCTAAGAATAAGCCCAAGAGTCAATCGAGCAATAACTGGAACAGGCGTCGCTCGAACGAGTCGAATCTCATCGAGCAAATGAGCTATCGAGCAATAGCGCGATCGAGTGGCTCCACATACGACTCTTCGACTCATCTCGGAGAAATGGGGTGGGGGTCCATAAGTGGGGTTCTGTAAGTGGATTCCAGACTCTATTCTACCTATGTTATAAGTTCTATCTGCTTTAGACTACTTATTCCGATTTACCCATATGTGTTTGTGTGTTAATGTACAAATTGTATGGACAGACTGAAGAAGTGATTGTGAGACTGGTGGTTGATGAGATGTGCTTGTGTGCATAGGATAAAAAGGTATTCTAAAAGTATAGTCGGAAAGGAATTCCACGGAACGTGGGACTGATGTTTAGTGGAATGTGCTTGTGTGCTGGTACGCAATGTGTCACAATGTGTACATATCGCATGTTGTACATGGGCACATGCTGAGTGTGCCGATATGTGCTTGTGTGCTGATGCACAATGTGCGCACACCACATGCAACACATGGGCCATACGATGAAAATGGGATTCTGGAAGTATAGCCAGAAGAGATGCCATGGAACGTGGGACAGATATTTGATGGAATATGCCTGTGTACTAGTACACAATGTGTCACAATGTATACCCATCGCACGAAGAAAACGGCCCGTGCTAGATGTGCCGATATGTTCTTATGGACTAATGCAGAATGTGCGCACAACACATCGAGCGCGTAGGCACATACGAAGGAAAAGGGATTCTAGAAGCATACGCGGAAAGGGATTCCATGGAACGTTCGACAGGAAGTCGATGGAATGTGTGTACTAGTACATATGTACACATCGCACAAGAGCACAAAGGCACATGCCGTATGTGCCGATATGTGCTTGTGTACTTATGCACAATGTACACACATCACATGCAGCATGTAGGCACATACGGGTATTTAACGATATTTATAACATGGTGATGTGCTATTGGAGGATATCTTTTGAGGATACCTTTTTGTGGAGTGAAGACCTGTTACCAGTTCGGTGCAGATACTGTTCTAAGGTATTTTTAAGATTTGATAATGCCAGAAGACACGAAAAGAAGCATTGTCCCAAAATCTGTTGTGGAAAATTCTCCGATGACCTGAAACCAATAGTCGACCGGAATAAAGTAGTTTTAGAATTGTTAGGCGATGCCAACAAGGAGAAAATGGATGCCGTTCTTCGAGCTGCGAGTGAAGATTTGATTACCTGTTTGTGTAGATGTGCTACCAACAACCTCGAAAACAGGATAGCACTGACTTCAACGGAATTTGGTGACCTACGAGAGCACGAGAGTGTATTGAAGCTGCTTACCAACAAAGATGAATCACTAGATATAAAAAGAAGTATGTTACGAAGGAACTGCATTCTCTCGTCACTCATCACCCCAGTCCTAGCCGAAGTTCTGAGACAAATATAAAAGGGATGCACCGACACCAAATTCCCATTTGTTCTACGACCACGAAAGACTAAGGACATGGCAATTCATCGTTGCAGATATTGTGATGAAGAATTCTCCAGGAGCTTCACACGCAAATGACATCAAGATGGTTACTGTCCCAATAGGACCAAAGACGAGGAAGAAAAACCGAACAACACTAAAAGACTGGACAGAAATAGACACTTCGTGCGATTCCTATCTCGTGCTAGCCGGCGTAAAGCCAAGCCTTTGATCATGAGGGCTAATGATGATTGGATACATTGCATGTATAATGGTGCCAAGAACCTATTGGGTTACTAAGTGCCAATGACGAACTATAAGAGAGCTTAGCTGATCCCATACAAGCACAAAATACGGAAACTAACCTTACCAAAGAGATAAACCTCATCGGGAAAAAAAGACGGATCATACAGAAAGGGGGATTTTTGGGGAAGTTACTCAAACTCCATACCACTTTCAGGTACCACAGCAGGATGGAACATGAAACCCACATCCTACCGATTCCAATCGTGTATAAATTGTCCTTGTGTCCAATAAAAAATTAAATCGTGCTAAACCGGTCCCAGCTGCTACTCTATAAAGAACGAACTGAAGAAGACTGATGTTCAGCGAGGTACAGACAAGAATAAGGTTTTCACACAAACTACGAGGCAGTCTGGAGATAAGAGTAGGATAAGTGACCATCAAGAAATAACTGTTTGAAATTTCCACTCAAACTACCGACCTAAAGAAGAATGACGTTTCTACTCAAACTACATAGCAGACTGGAGACAATAGAACGAAAGAGATGCCAAAGGCAACTCACACCAAGAACGAACTAAAGAAGACCAACATTCAAGAAAATGAAGGTACAAGGATGGACCAAGGATGGACCAAGATCAAACCAATAACGAAGTTTCAGCCCTATCCAAGAATGAGTTGCTACCCAGAAGAAACATGCCAATCGAACACCAGCAAGCAAAGCAACCAACAATGCGAAGTTACCGGCGTTCAAGGAGAGAACGTGTTTTATCGAGAATAAAGACATAGCCAGAGTGAAACAACGGGAAGAGGTTCCATTGGAAACTAACAAGACGTCTTTGATGACATGGTTATGACATGATGCGGGAAGAAGAGAGAAGAAAAACTACAGTCCACACAAAGATATACAGGGGGAAGAAGATGCCTTGAGAAAATGAACTTTAATGAACAAAATGATTGTATACTGTGAAGGGAATAAAAATGAATTGAATATTATATATCCTTATGTTGTTTTTTATCAACTACCCAACAGAAGTACCCGGATGAGGAAGTCCAACAAGTATCGCCAAAATGTATCCTCAAAACGTATCCTCCAATAGTACATTACCATGGTATAAGTATCCTCAAATACCCGTATGTGCCTATGTGCTGCATGTGATGTGCGCAGATTGCGCATAATAAGCACACAAGCACATATGGGCACATCAAGCATGCGCCTATGTGCTGCATGCGATATGTACACATTGTGACACAACGTGTACTAATACACAGACACATTCCTCCAACCTTCTGTCTCACGTTCCATGGAATCCATTTCCGTCGAATGTGCTGCATGTCTTGTGCTCACATTGTCCATTAGCACATAAGCAAATCACCGCACATCCAGCATGTGCCTATGTGCTGCATGCGATGTGTACACATTGTGATACATTGTATACTAGCACACAAAACATCCAATCAACCACCAGTCTCACGCTCCCTTCGAAAGTTTGTCTATGCCTATAGAATCCTTTTTTCGCCGCATGTGCTCCATGTGATGTGCACACATTTTGCATTAGCACACAAACGCATATGGGCAAATCGGAATACTTAGTCTAAAACAGAGCCTGGAATCCACTTTCAGAACCCCACTTAAGGACACCCCCCCCCCCCCCCCGCCCCATTTCTCTGAGATAAGTGGAAGAATCGTATGTGGTTACTCTCGATCGCGCTATTGCTCGATAGCTTATTTGCTAGATGAGGTTTGAGTCGTTTGGGCGATGCCTTTTCCAGTTACTGCTGCATATATTCTTGGACTTCTTAAGATATACCATGGTGATGTACTATTAAGAAGTCCAAGAATATATTCAGCAGTAACTGAAACAGGCATCGCCCAAACGACTCGAATCTCATCTAGCAAATGAGCTATCGAGCAATAGGTAACGATGTGACATTGGGCGTGTCTTAGATGAATGGAGTGATCTGGTCGGTTACTTAGTTGCAGTAAGTACACTGAATAGGGTTAAACCAAGGCCAGAAAAGCTAAATATAGTAAGCATAAGCAACTCTATTTCCAACTGATAGGCTCGTCTACTCTACTGGAGTATACCCCAGAACAAACGAATAGAATAGGGTCTGATAGTCAGTAGATACATAGATAGAAGCAGAGCAGAAGGAATCCGAACTAGTAAGACTTGTCGGGACTGTTTGGGTAATTTGATTTACTCTCGTTGAATCGATCACACACTCCGAACATACCCCTGTCCTACTGGAGGTTTAGTTCAGTTTAAACATATTTTATTTGCCACTATTCAGAGAAAACAGGTTTGGAAAACAGGTTATTACAATTTACGAGGCTCCTCTTCTTGAAAACTAAACTTACAATTTGCCGCATAAATACATCAAAAAAATACAACAAAACAAAAACGATAGGTGAGTGAAGGTGAATGGAAAGGCTGCTGTTATCTAAGCTAGCTTGCTGACAATGGGGTATTTTTTCTCTCACCGCCATCATTGCATCAAATAACACTCCCTCAATCCCTGCTTTTCACACGTAAGGATTTGACTGCGGACTGGCATAGGGTAGGGTTGGAGTTGGAGTTACTCAAATCGACCAGACGATAAAATAAATGACTGGACTTTCCTAAATATAATTTCGTCCTCTCTCATGGTTAAACTAAGTTTACCATAAAGTAGTTCATCCACATTTGTGATGTCGTACCTAGCGAGAGCATTCAGAAGAATCAATCGGGTGGAAGACAGTGTGAGCATTGAAAAACGAAATGGTGTGCATCTTCTTGGGGATGACCACAACTACAATACGGGGTGGGAGAAATATAATTCTTGAATTTGTCGTGGTTTAAATCAGTGCAATTTCGCAGTCTGCAAAGGAGGAAATTTTCTTTCCCAGTTCCTGGGTAAAAATATGACGTGGGTTTGGCCGGTGGGTTTGATATAGCAAGGTTGATTTTAAATATCGTAAGTGATTAGGCCGTTTTGATATTGTTCGATAGTTCGTTCCAGATTTTAGCGGTTGAACGGAAGAAAGTATTAGAGAATCGTTCCATCCTTGTTTGATACATTGATAAATTGTCAGGATTACGCAAAAGGTAAGTTTTGACTTCGCGTACGGTAGGCGGAAACAACCCTACAAGATAATTAGGAGACCTTTGTTTACTACTCTGAAAAAATGTACATAGTTTGTGGTGTGTCATCTCTCGGCGAGTGAGCGCCAGCCCAGTTCTTAGAGTGGACGCTCAGATGAAACAGAACGTGTGAGCCCAGATACTATTCTAGGTCTATCATGGTGTAGTCGATCTAATCTTTAATAAGTGTATTGGGGCGCAATCTCAAACAATATCACCGTAATGCATGAGTGGTACAATGAATGAGAAATATAGGTTCCCAGCGTTTTTCTTTGGAGTTTATACTTGAGTTTCCCGGGTTTAAACAGACGGACATTGACTTTTTGGCAAATTTCCGCTATACGGCAATCCTATTTTAGATTTGATTGCAAGATCAGTCAAAGCTGTTTATGTGAATCAGAGAAACTTATAGGAGTGCCATTATAAGTCAAATCTGGGGGATTGAAATTGGAAATTCCAGAAAAGAGTAAAGACTTTGTTTTGGATGGGTTGAAGGATATCAATCACTTTAGTGACCAAGAATGGATTTTGGCCAGATCGTGATTTAGCAGACTTGTTAGATCATACATCGAACGTTTTCTGTTGGTTTGGCACGTGTTGTCCGTGAATAATCTTGCAAGGGATTTTTTGGTGTCTGCGATATCATTTATGTAGACCAGAAACAGAAAAGGACCCAAGACAGATCCTTTGGGAACTCCGGTCTATATTTCCAGATAGGGAGAATAATGTTGTTCACATAACCCCTTTGCTTGCGATTTTGTAGATAGCTGTCGAACCATGTCAACAGAAGACCTCATATGCCGTAATGCTCTAATTTATGGAGCAAACCTTTGTGCCATACCCTCTGAACGGTTTTGAAATGTCACAGAAAATGGCACAAGTCAATAATTGATCGTCTATTGACAGACACAGAGAATGGTGGAGTTCTAAATGTTGAAACGTAGTGTTGTGACCAGGAATAAACCCAAACTGATATTTATAGAGGAGATTGTTCCGATTAAAATACAGTACGTGGAGAGTGTATTATCACTAAATCACCCGCAGAGTGGAGATTCCACCCGAGCAATGATTGCAAATTTGTTGCAAAGCATAACCAGCACCAGCAAAGTTTCAGCCAATGGACCCCCGGGTTCAACCCGGAGGTCCATTGGCTGAAACATTGCTTGTATTTTTTGTCGATATGTACAAAATTTGAAAGTTATAGCTTGGATGATAACTCCACTCTGCGGGTGATTTAGTTACAATACACTCTCCACGTACTGTAGGCAACTTGAGTAGAACTTTTTCACAAAATTTGCCTAATTTTGGTAAAAGCGAAATCGGCTTGTAATTGTTTTTATCTGCGGCATCTAGTTTCTTGAAAATAGGTATTACACTGGCTTTTTTTCCAATCGTCCCGATATATTCCAGTATCGAAGCTTTTTAGAAAGAGTATAAACAACGGTATTGTGGCCATTTCAACTGTTCCCTTTCGCAATTTTATACTGATTTCGTCGTGTTCGTGGGCTTTGTTTGTATTCAATGATTTGATAACCTCGATAATACCGTGTACTTCGAAATGGATGGATGATAGGGTATTGTGGCTTTTCCTTAGAAAGTCCGGGTGCAGCGAATTTTCAATGATAGTGCTATTTTTGGATAAATGTTTCATTTAAAGGGTTACGTTTTCTAAGTCGTCAGAAGTTAGATCGAGTGGATCGGAACTGCGACACGTTATAGTAACAATAACGGGATTACGTTATTATCAGTTTTATCTAGAAAAATTTGAATTATGTGCAAAAACTACCTCGGAGTGGGAGCGTAGGACAGTTTCTCTTGGACGCTATCTTCATAGATTTGCTTCGCGTGTTTTTCATGTTATTGACTCTATTTCTTGAACGCTTGTACGAAATCCAATGCTCTGTTTCTTTGTTTTTAGAGTCTCCACGTCTAATTTCGCAACTTTAAATTTTTGATTTCGCAACTAAACCACGGTTTGTCAATAGGACGAATTTGGACTGTTGATTTGGGGACCGTGTAATTCATTATTTGCATAAAAATTTCCCAGAAAGTCTTTAGGGATATATTAACCCTTACCCAACGCAGACGATATCAGAATTTATTAATTTAAATATCGCTTTTTAATTTTTTTCGAAAAATTTCAACAAAACCATATCATGTGACCCCTCATTGGAACGAGCTCGACGAGCTCGTTCCAAAGAGGGGTCACATAATATGGTTTTGTTGAAATTTTTCGAAAAATAATATTTTTTCGGCTGCTGAATTTGCATATTACGCGGGCGGATGCGGGAGATTCGTTGGGTAAAGGGTTAACATCATCATGATTTCCAATTATTGTTTTCCAATCATTTTGACCTCTCATTTCCTTTGCTTTTGCAAAATCTGCTTTTTTATAATTTCGCCCCGTGCGATAAAAAACTTGCCTTTTATAGGTATTAAATGAGACATAGGTGTAACCTGCATAGTGATCGGACAACCCTAGATCAAGTGTGCCCGTCTCTTGTGAGCTCACGGATTCGCCGGTTATTATGGGATCTGGAAGGGTTTGGGAGGATGGTGTAACTATTGTTGGCTTATCGATAAGATTTCGAAGGTTGTAGCGATGAACAATTTCATTTACCTTTGACTGGATTATTTACATCGGAGTTCAGGTCCCCAACTATTATGATAGACTAGTGTATAATTAAAGCATTTTAATGGAAGTATCGAGTAGATTCCAATAGTCAGGATCGGTAAACTGTTGGGATCTCTAGATCACTACCATCAGTAACTTATTAGACTTCAACGAAATCTCAAATCACATTATTGAATTATCGAATTCTAACTTTGTCTTTCGAATGTACTCTGTAAAACATTACCGTAATTCTACGGTTAACTTCTGTCAGATGATTGTCAAATACAACGGTCTCGAGGCCGTTAATTAATTTTAACGGTGTTGCCGTAGAAAAACCCGCGAATTTGATCCAATGAACGTATTTCTCCCGTCACGCTATCCAATTACGTCGCACGGCGGTAAAAATGGTGAATTATGGGATCGACCTTGCCATATACCACTCTGAAAGTCGCCATTTCCAAGAAGGATGCCCGATGCTTTTGAAGACGAACAACGACGTATTACTATCAATTTGTAAGTTTGTGGCCAAGTGAATCATGTTCATTGCAGTCTTGGACATGAAAATAAAACAACGTCAATTTTTTATGCGTATAATTGTTTCGGTAATCATGCAGAATAGCAGACTGTTTGTACTGCGTCACCGATATTCGATGGATCTTATGGCTTGTGGCCACGGATCTCCGCTAAGGCTGGCAAACCCATATGCTTTTATTGGTTCAAGGTAAAATGCGGTTAATGGTGGCTGGAATTAAATTACGGTCAAATGACCGGTGGCAGTGTTCCAGCCATATGGCTGGAACACTGCCACCGGTCGTATTGACCGTAATTATTTTGATGGTAATTTTTACGGGAAAATAAGGCAAATGATGTTTAAAAAATTTTATGGTCACATGTCCGGCAGTTAGTTTCCAGGCATAAATAACGGCAAACCGTGAAAAAAGAATCACGGGAATATACGGCAAATGACAGTGAATTTTTTTTACGGTTTGCCTTAACGCTTACAGTCATATGCATGGAAACTAGCTGCCGGTCATATGACCGTAAAAAATTACGGCAATTTTTTACAGTGTAAACAAGTTTCTTTGAAAAATAGACGGCAATCCCTCTCCCAAACTGATTTCTATCGTTGCGTAACGGATATGAAAAATTGGGGGGGTGAGGATACTGACAGAGTTGCAGCTATCATGAAGATGGCTCTCGGTGAAAATAAGCAACGCCATACTCTTGTACTACATCTTCGATTTGTCTGAGGCAAAAAATGAAAAAAATAGTTATTCAAGAATTTTGTTTGCAAGTGTCGTCTGCTTTTCATGTTGGGAAAGGGTTAAGTTTAATTTTGATCGAATATTACGAATATTGTAATGAAAAATAATAGGGACTTATGCGTTTCTCCGTCGGTTTTGTTAGATGGGCCAGGGTTTGGTTCTGTATCTCCACAACAAACAAGGCAAAGTGCGAATAGATAAAAAAGGCGTACAAAATGCCCGGTGGAAGTTAGATTTTCTGGGAATTTGGGAATTATGCTACAATCACACCTGGTGCCTTCGTTAAAAACTCCTATGGATGTTCTGTACTGTTGTAAGTTTATCCCCGTTGTAGTTTGAAGCAGAAGCAAAACAACATTAAAATACGTTCGTAAAGTTTCTCACGGTGGTCAACAAGTGATGCTAGAAGGACGTAATTAGCCGCACTAAAGGTGTAGATGTTATAAAACTAGGAGAGAATGTTTACCGTAGAATTCGTTTTCAAAGGAAGGGGTTGGGGGAGAACTAGATAATGGCAACCTTTGTTCGTGTGAGTGCAAACAGACTCACGTAAAAAATTGAGAAACCAAAAATGAATAACAGGAAATAGAAACAAACATTAATACAAGGAACAGTTTTCAGGCATGGCTGGTATTGGGTTGTAGGGGTATGGGGGAGGGTTAAGGCCTAAAAGGTTATGGAAGTGTTATATACAATTAAACTGGACTTTTTCTGAATTACCAGACTTACAAAAATCTAACTTGGTGACCAGCAGCTGGATTAAAACACTGGTGGATTGGAATGATACGAGCGAGCAAGTATCAAGGTTCAATACAGTTCATCATTGCTTTAGAGTCACGAGAACTGGGCCTATCTCATATGATGAAAACTGAGTTTCTGTAGATGGTGTACATTATATAGACAGAACGCCATTCGCGTTCGTACTGTCATTTTTTATCGCACGAGATCGATTTGGGGGGGGGGGGGGGGGGGGGTAATATTGAACGAGAAGCCGAACTTCGGCTTCTCGTTCAATATTATCCCTTCGCCGAAATCGATCGAGTGCGGTAAAAATGACAGTACGAACGCGTATGCGGTTCTGTATTTATTGCACGCCTACAGTTTACTGAAAAAATATTAAAAACACAAATTATTTCCAAAAATAACCTAAAAGTCAAAAAAGAAATAGTTAAATAGTCCGCGCACGTGATCCAAGGACAATATTGTATTGTTCGCTTCGGTTTTTGCAGAAAAAGCGTGTATTTTATGAAAATAAATGCATTGGCGTGAGTAGTATGTCTCGCACGTTTCGAGGGTAGTTTGCAGGACCCCGGTGCAGGACCCCGGAAGTGACGTCATGTCACGTGACCTAGTGGCGCCATGTTGTGTTGTCATGGTAACCCGTGTGGGCGGCCATGTTGTGACGTCATCTCCATAGTGACACGTGATGTGAGTGCGTGTTTCTGTCGTCCAATTTGTATGAAGGGGGCCGCCATCTTGGTTTCTATGATAGCACGTGGTTGCTATGTTACCTAAACTCTTCTTATAGGACAGGGGTATGTTCGAAGGGTATGTTCGATTGAATCGGAGTAGTTTTCTGGTTCGGATTTTCCCCAAATCCTCGTTTACTTCGTAGAATTACCACAAACAACCCGACAGTATCTGCAACGAATTGGTAACATGTCTTCACTCGACGACGGTTAGGACACAAATGAATTTATTTTCCTACCAACACCCTTTTTATAGCTTTCCCAACAGAAGTACCCGGATGTAGCATGAAGTAACCGGATGTAAAGTTTCTACAACTGGTATCCCCCAATAATACAATGTCAGGTATTCTCGAATACCGAGATGAGGCTAAGAGTCGTAGTAAATTATGCCTCATTGAGGGATTTTTAATGGTCCTCATAACCTCAAACTTCAATGAGGCTATGAGGCATAATATATGAGGACTCATTGAGGGCTTTTACATAGCCCACATGGCCTCATACGACAAAAAAGGGATTCCACAGTCACAGACGTTTTCCAAAATGGGATTCCATAGGATATACCTGTTAAATACCGAATGAGGCTAACAGTCGTAGTAAATTATACCTCATTGGGGGATTTTTCAAGGCCCTCATAACCTCAAAATTCAATGAGGGTATGAGGGATAATAAATGAAGCCTCATTGAGGGCTTTTACATAGCCCTCATGGCCTCATACGACAAAAAAGGGATTCCATAGCCATGGGTGTTTCCCAAAAATGGGATTCCATGGGATATGGCCATTAGATATAGAGGTGATGAGAATCGTATACGACTTCGTTGTAATAAGGGGAGATAACTCTGCATACAGAAAAATCAAGCAGTCTGATTGGTTGGTTATACAAATGATCTAGATAAATGAAACAACAAGAGTACACGGAATAGGGTCAGAACTAACAAGAATAGACTAGAAATTGCTAAAAATAGTAACAATAAGCAAACCTGCTCCAGTTGATAGGCTCTTCTACGCTACTGGAGTATTCGCCATGGGCAAAGGAACATGCCTAGGTAGACGTAAACTATTACACATATAGATAGAAGCAGAAAACTTGTCGGGTCGGGTTTATTTGGGTAATTGTCTTCGGAAGTCGTTCCAGAAAATACTCCCATTCAATCGAAAATACCTGTACCAGAGCTCTTGGCCCTGTTGGAGACCTTTCAGGCTCATAGCAACCACGTGCCACTATAGGAACCAAGATGGCGGCCTCCAGTATACAAAATGGACGACGGAAACACGTATCACCCTAACAACACGCGCTGCGCATGCGCACTTACACCACGTATCACTATGGGATGACGTCACAACATGGCCGCTTACGCGGGTTACCATGATAACACAACATGGCGCCACTAGGCCACTAGGTCACGTGACATGACGTCACTTCCGGGGTCCTGCACCGGGGTCCTGAAAACTACCCTCGAAATGTGCGAGCTATACTACTGGCGTGCAATAAATTGTATTCCATTATAAATCTAACAAGTGGTTAAAACTCCTCATGAATGTATCATAGTATTCATTAAGAAATGAACTGGTGGGAGGGCTTCCACCTGCCTGCTAGTTACATTTTGAATGAGCCTGAGTTTATTTGTCTTCATAGTTAATCAATATTCCCAGCTTCTGGTCCATAAATTTGCAGAAGGGTCTCCAGTTGGAATAGGTCATTAAACACTCCTCCTAAAGAGTTTGGAAGATTTGGCATTTATCTCATAGAGAGTTAGGCGTCGTGGTAGGGTGGGGAGAAGAGTCAATAGCCATAAATTGCTACATGCGCAACAGTTCTCATGAGAAGTAGGTAACTATCATAGTACTAAAATAATGTATAGCATACAGGCCAATAACACTATGGGTGTAATATAAGGGTTAATATTGTTTAGAGCCCGGTGTTCGGGGTATTAAAGAAGAGCTCTGCCGTTTCAGACAGTGGTCCTATGTCCCTGCAAGTAACAGATAAATAGTCAGAAATGCGGTGCGAACAGAAAAAGGAGTCACTTTAACAAGGACATTTTACCAAATCCAGCGTGGACGATTCAAGATGTTCGTTTTATTTCGGGGTATGTTTGTTTTCAGAATATTCTTAGGGATCAACTCGATACGATTAGTCGATTATAATCGATTATCTCGGCCGATTAATCGATTAGCAATATCAATAATCGCGACACCACTGCTTGAAACTATCTAGAGTACAATACAGCCGGCGCGGACTGGTCGGAACACACGCGCGGGCAGTGATGTCCACTCATGCTTATACCAGGTAATTGAAATCATCCGCAGCAAAATTTTAATTAATTGTTGATGATTGTTCCTATAATTGGTGTTTAGAATCTAATATTATTGCGTCCGTGGAAATATTGCCCACCCGTGGAAACTGATCAGTTCACGGCGGCCGTGCTGTATAGTACGTGCAATCATCATTGTCAATTGTAAATGGGGAGTCGGCGTACTCGTCTCAATTGTCAGTTATAATATGTTAAGAACAGGCCAGGGCCAGGATCTCAACATTTTCCGACCTGATGGGGCGAGAGCTTAAAGTTTCCGACAATGTTTCCGAATCGTTGATAGTCGATATGAACTTGAAGCCGAACTCAATATACTTATTTAAGCCTTTACATTAAACCGCCGTGGACTGGTCGTAATCCACGTGTGGGCAGTCATGCGTTTACCAGGTAATAAAAATCATTCGCAGCAAAATTTTAATTAATGAAGCACCGGGTTGTACCCGGTGCTTCATTAATCAATTTTTTATGATTGTTCCTATAATTAGTGTGGAATCTAATATTATTGCGACTGTGGAATTATTGCTCTTCTCGTGGAAAGTGACAAGTCCACGGCGGCTGCACTGCACCTATGAAATAGACCGCATCCACGTGCGTAAATTTAGCAGTTACAAAAAATATTTTTCTTAACGTTTAAACAAAACCATATTAAGTTACTTCATTGGAGGGAGCTCGTTTCAATGAAGGGTGACATGACATTCTTTTTTTCATTTTTGAGAAAAAACTGGAAAAAAATAATTAAAATAACAAATTTTGAAATCGTAAACGTTGGGCAAAGTGTTAAAATGGTCTAGTTTTTCAAATTGCCGTCTTCGGTAGAAAATGTTCGTATTCGAGCGATCCGCAGTTTTTTTCCGATGGACAACAAAATTTTACGCCGGACATGGTCATGGCGTAGGGCGTAGCGCCACTCGGAAGCCCCACTAGCCAAGAGCCTGCATAAAGTGTGATTGTATTAGCAGCCATGATAACTTACGCCAATATAGAATAAAAATCCACAGACCATTCAGGAGAGGTCAAAACACTTTTCCATGAAAGTATGATGGAGTGGGTGTGTGGTGGGAAAGGCCAGAAAATTTTTCCATCATCTAAATCTTTTTCCCTTTCTTTCTTTTAATGATTTCATAGGCCTTTTAGGACAGGTACATCCATATAAGTGTTGATTTTTTCATTTTTATAGATTTGCAGCAATTATTCATTGAGTCAATAGTCACTTGTTTCAACCAGTTTGAACTTTTTTTAGCATTTTATTCAACAGTATTAACCGCTACTGTAGTAGCGTCATCTGATGGTATCACAGTACTAAATATTTTCCCATAGGTGACCATTATAACGTTCAGGCGAAAAAAAAAATATGATCGCATCACTTTAATTTTGGCATTCAAATATCTTTATAAGTATTGCCCTTCAGACAGCTTTATCTGACCCGAAAATAGGGGACTATGCAACAATTAAGAGAGAAAAACTGACAGGAAGGGAAGCACCAGTCACAATAGTCAATTGTATTTGTTAGGTCCAAAAAGTCACCGAATCACCCTCTTTATTTATCTGGAATATTCAACAATAATAGAAGATATCAGTAGAATGCTTCAAATGTTTATTGAAACAATATACTTTACCAAGGCTACTCAGTTTTGGAAATTGCATCATTTTCAAGGCGGATAACTCCAATTCAAATATTTAGTACAGTCATACCTATTATCAACCCCAACCCTACCAAAGATACATTTTACCTCGCTCATGTGATAAAAGACTCATTTCTGCATTTGAATTCAACTTTTGGCTTCTGCTGAGTGAAACACATGGGAAATTTGTTCTTTTAACCCTTTACCCAACGCAGACGATTTCAAAATTTATTATTTTAAATATCATTTTTTAAAATTTTTCAAAAAATTTAAACAAAACCATATCATGTGACCCCTCGTTGGAACGAGCTCGACGAGCTCGTTCCAACGAGGGTTCACATGATATGTTTTTGTTTAAATTTTTTGAAAAATAATATTTTTTCAACTGCTGAATTTGAATATTACGCGGGCGGATGCGGCCGATTCGTTGGGTAAAGGGTTAAAGAAAAGTACCCAAACTGTATCAAATAGGCTAAAAACTGGTTTTGCACCCAATAGATTTTTCTTCTCTGTTACCTGATGAAAGTGTCCAGTCCATGGCAGCCGTGCTGTATAGTACGTGCAATCATCATTGTCAATTGTAAATGAGGGGTCGGCGTACTCGTCTCAATTATCACTTATATTAATGTTAACAGCAGGCCAGGGCCGGGATATCAACATTTTCCGACCTAGTGGGATGACAGTTAAAAGTTTCCGACAGTGTTCCAGAGTTGTTGACGGTTTATATGAACTTGAAACCTAACTCAATATACTTCTTTAACCCTTTACCCAACGTAACGGCCAAAACCGGCCAGCGCTATTCACAAAAATCGCCAATTAATTTTCATTATTTTTTGTCTCAAAAACATAGGTTATGACCCCTCTTTGGAACGAGCTCGACGAGCCAAGGGCCTGCATCAAGGGTGATTGTATTAGCAGCCATGATAACTTATGCCAATATAGAATAAAAATCCACAGACCATTCAGGAGAGGTCAAAACATTTTTCCATGAAAGCATGATGGAGTGGGTGTGTGGTCGGAGTGGCCAGAAAAGTTTTCCATGGTCTAATTTTTTTCCCTTTCATTCTTTTATTGATTTCATGGGCTTTTCACGACAGGTACATCCATATAAATTTTCTCATTTTCATAGATTGAAACAATCATTCAGTGAGTCATTGATCACTTTTTTCAACCAGTTTGGACTTTTTTTTAGCATTTTACTCAACAATATTAAACGCTACAGTAGTGGCGACATATGAAATATATCTCCCAATAGAGCCACTGGGTGAAAACAGAAGAGACAAATTATCAAGACATGTGATATATATATCAGTGCATTTTCAGACTGATTATTCTCAACTGACACTGCTGATTTGAGACATGGCCATGCACTAACATGGACTAGTTTAGGTCAATGGATAGGTACTCAAAATTAATGAAAGTCATTGGTAGTAAACTGATAATATATTTGTTCTTCAAACTGTTTCCAACAGAAACAAAAATTCTAATGTAAAGACTTCCGAAAAACAAAAAATTAATAGAGAGTAATCGCTTGACTGGACTGGTTACGTGAAATAATTCATGAGAGGTGAGGGACGTTGTACAAACACGAGTGCGCGAATGCGCACGAGTGTTTTACAATATAGTCCCTCGCATCGAATTATTTCACGTAACCAGTCCAGTCAAGCGATTACTCTGTTTATTACTTTTCATTATTAACGATAATTATATTATTTAATCCTTTACCCAACGTAACGGCCAGCGCTATTCTCAAAAATCGCCAATTAATTTTCATTATTTTCTCATTTTTTGTCTCTAAAACATAGGTTATGACACCTCATTGGAACGAGCTCGTCGAGCTCGTTCCAATGAGGGGTCATAACCTATGTTTTTGAGACAAAAAATGAAAATAATAGCTATTCAAGAAATTTGTTTTGCAAATGTCGTCTGCTTTTCATATTAGGTAAAGGGCTAAAAAAACAAAAAAACAATGAAGTCCCCATTACACCCACGGCAAAGCGTCTTCGTTTGCGCGCACGGATACATGACACAATTGTTGATTTCATAATTCACTTGTGAAGACATCGTTTATAATCAAACCCGAAAATACCAGTAAATCACACTTTGGAAAGTAATAAAAAAGTATAAATCTCTCTGAAATGTAGACTAGAATATTCGACTAATGATCAGGTTGATAGTTGTGTTTGTCCTGCTAATCTGAACTCCTTCAGATGTACAAAGACTTGTTCTCATTCGGTTGTCATTGGAGTCATTAATTACATCAACGACAACTAAACACAGTAAACAAATATTAATACTGAAGAAGATGATATATCATTAGAGACAACCACATCAACATTTTTAAACTTTAATGAATACCGAGTTGGGCTGGGAATATCCATCAAATGGGGATGGGTGAAGAAAATGGTCGGAAAACTGTCGAAAATGGAAAAACATTTTCGGAAAGGAGTGGGAGGTCTAACATGTCGAAAGATTATTTATTTATTTATTTATTTATTTATTGGTGTAAAGGTCATATACTTATGCACAATGGCTAATCACGACCGTGGCAGTTTTACGGGTGGAGGAAGCCGGAGTACCCGTAGAGAATCACCGAGCAACGACGAGCAGCTGCCAGCTCCACAACATCATAACTCCGCACTGCAGCACAGGCAGGGTTAGATTGGTTGAAGACATGAGTACCATCGACGTGCAGTACACCTTAGTACACGGCGTCATCGTGCCCCCATGTGGGCAATCGGAGTTAAGTGCCTTGCCCAAGGACACAACGCGGGAGTCCGAATTGATCGCTCAGACGGTCACCCATCCAATGATTAACCGGGCTCAACGTTGCTTAACTTCGGTGATCTGACGAGAACCGGTTACCGCAACGCCACCGCGCCCCATGTCGAAAGATAAAAATCATCATATGTTCCTGAAGATTTTTTTCCGACACCCCCTGGACCATTGGCAAAAAATACAATATGTTGTGCGGAACAAAATGGAATAATAGACTACGAAATTGAGAAAAGGGTATGAAAGAGTAGGGTATATTTACGTGGCATTCTAATGTAAATTGAGGGATTTGTCCCTTTGGAAGTAGTAAGATACAAACACAATTATCACAAAGTAGTTCACTCACAGACCCCGACCGACCTAGTAAGTTGCCACTCTGAATTTGGCTGCTAAAATTCTGAGGTGGCTCCTGAATCTTAAATATAGGCTTCTACGTTTGCTCGTATTTATTTATTTATTTATTTATTTATTTATTTATTTATTTACCGGAGTTTTAACGACACTTTCGACAGCCAGGGATAGTTTTACGGGTGGAGGAAGCCGGAATACCCGGAGAGAGCCACCGAGAAACAGCGAGCAACTGTCAGCCTCTCCAACGTACTAACTCCGCGCAAGCAGAGTTAGCATTGGTCGAATACAAGTTCACATCGACGTGAAGTGTTAGTACACAGCTCCACCGTGACCCACGTGTGCAATCGGGATGAAGTGCCCTGCCCAAGGACAACGTAATTACCCCTGGCGGCGATCGATCAATAGACCTTTCTTTCGGTTTGAAATTCGATGCCGTAAGCACTGAGACACTACGCTCCCGCTCGTATTCGTAAGACCTCATTTCATCCATTGCTCCATTACGCAGCCAAGACTTGACTAGTAACTATTGTGGAAATGGATTGTAATTGTGGTGTAATCAGTCATTTGAGAAACAATTTTAATAATGCTCCATAAGAATGTAATTTGTTAATTGTTTATTAGGGTTTAACGACATATTAACAGCCAGGGTCATATCATGTCGGTGACAGTTTTACAGGTGGGGGAAGCCGGAGTACCCTGAGAGAACCACCGAGCAACGACGAGCAGCTGTCAGCTCTCCAACATCGTAACTCTGAACTCTGCACCGCGGCACAGGCAGGGTTAGATTGGTTGAAGACATGCACACCATCGACGTGCAGTACGCCTTAGTACACATCGTCATCGTGCCCCCATGTAGGCAATAGGGGTTAAGTGCCTTGCCCAAGGACACAACGCGAGAGCACGAATCAGTCGCTGAAATGGTCACCCATCCAACTACTAACCGCGCTCGACGTTGCTTAACTGACGAGAACCGGTTACCGCGACGCCACCGCGCCCCCAAGAATGTAATTAAACTCACAAATGCATATCCTGCACAACTGAAAGCTTCCAACAAGAAGATCACTACAGTTAAATGACAGGGAGCATGAAGCCCGTATTTGGGCTTGATGCTGACATGAGCGTGTTGCATCACTTTATGTTTGTCAGGGCAAAGCCAGCCTAAATATAGGGGCAAGGGGCCTCATATTTAAAGATATTGTAAGTTCAAAATATGTTCCGCATCAAGGCGAAAAACCTACATGAATTTCACTTCTCTGTAAAGCTGGAAAAAACACACGTGGTGTATGTCCGGCTTTAGCGCGGGGACCCGGGGGAGAAACGATATGTTAGATAAGGTCTAATCTCATTTAATTTATACAGTAGTCGGAGTCTTGCGGGACGTGGTCGATTGGTGTCAGGGTATCGTCGCGGCCAATTGGGGGGCGAGATTCTAAAACGATAGAAATGGCTATCGTATCTTCACCTGATCATTAGGTAGCAATAACGAATCGGTTTTCTCGACAAGTGAAGTCACCGTTAAGTCACGCGCGAGATGGCTTGTATTGATTCTGTCTCGATATATGTCATCTCCCACCGTTTTGACAGGTGGACAGATGAGCGTCGGTCTACCTGACAGTTTAGGGTAAAAGGTATATATACCTGGAAGAGCGGGGCATTAGACACACTTGGGGTCACAAACACGTTGGTGAAGTCCAGGACAGGCGGACTCTGTTTCCTGGCATAAGGGTACCTTCGATCGCAGGACCCTGAGGCGGCTGGAGTCGCCGGAGAGGGCATTCCATGATTGATTTAGCTTAACGTTGATAGGCGGCTGCGGTGCCGAATTCGTGAGAAGGAACACCCCAGGTGGAACGTTGAAGTTTAGATTGTCGAGTAGCAGGTATCGGCCTGCAATAGTCAGAAGTGTAGGTTAATTGTATTGTGCGTATTAACCCTTTGAAGCGTCAGACTGATTGCGTTCGGAGTAGTTTGTTTTGCTGTCGAAGCATCGTAATACCGACTGGAGATCGGTGTGAGTGACAATTTCGCCCTAGCACAAAAGGGGCATTTGTGAATCGTGAATTCAACCAGGAACGGTGAATATTTCAATAGGACTTTCACGGAGGACTTTCAAAGGCACATAAGGTATGAATAGACAATATCTGACCCAAATCAGAAGTACGGTGTCCTTATAGATGACGAACATTGCTGATCGGAACCCTCCGACAGCTAGAGGTACAGTTACGCGCAGACGTTGACAATTGAGCCTAAGCGGGTGAAGCTCTTATGGCGAGCTCACAGTAATAACATTTCAGATTTGTGAAGCTCTTATGGCGAGCTCACGGTAGTAACATTTCCAGTGTGTAGACTATAGTGCCAGTAGAGGGCTATAGAATGACTATATGATTGTTTAGAATTATTTAACCGTAGCGACCCATTTTTTGTGAAAAGAATCGAATTGTTGATTGTTGAAATATTGAAACGGATTTATTTTTATGTGTAAATAAAAGAATCGTTGTTACTTTAAATCATTCTTTCCATTATACAGCCTAAAGTGATTAGGAATCACACCTAACGGAAATCGAACCTATTTCAGGCCAATTTGGCAGAGAAGGAATCACGGCGTCGGTCTAACTCAGCTCTCTGCGCCGAGTTCGCGACACTTGGATTCCGACCCTCCACGTTGGTCTAATTTTCCCGCAACTTCATCAGCGGGACTAAATAACCCCACGTCAGCCCAGGCCTTACGGGGCCTCAGGTGTCCCTGACATTGATTGGAGAGCGCTAACCATGATATTTCTAAAAGGTAAAAAATGGCTATATGGAAATTGTGTTTTATTTTAACGGCGGTTCTGTTTATGTTTTGACGCGTTCGGTCAGCTGATGCCCTTCAAGGGTTTAATATCGCAATACAGTAGTCCCCAAAAGGATACTTAATAGCCACTATAACTGCGGTAGGTTTCATAATATTTGGGGCGTTTAATTACGTAAATTACAGAGGTAAATTAAGATTAATTGCCATATTTTTTTTTTCTTTCTTTTCCTTCTTCGTTCTTTCTGACGAGTGTTGAAGATAGAAAGAAAAAAATCAAAATGGATGTTGTTACACCCCTCGCCCAACTGGTATCATTAGGCAAGGAAATGGGCCTTGAGGGGGCCGAACTTCATAAGTTCGTTAAAGATGAGCAGAAACGTGAGGCCAAGGAGATTGCCTTACGTAATGACGCAAGAGAGAGAGAGGCCCAAGCAGTAAGGGAGGCAAAAGAGCGAGAGATTCAATTGGAACGAGAGCGTGAGAAAGACGCAAGAGAGGCGAGGGAGAGAGAAGCCCAATTAGAACGAGAGCGTGAGAAAGACGCAAGAGAGGCGAAAGAGAGAGAGATTCAATTAGCAAATGAGGCGAAAGAGAGAGAGATTCAATTAGCAAATGAGGCGAGAGAGAGGGAAGCCCACTTAGCAAGGGAGGCAAGGGAGGCAGAGCGAGAGCTCGAACAGCAGAGGCACGAGAGAGAATTAGAGCTCCTTAGAGCAAGGGCCGATGTGGAGAATGAAAGTCGGCGCTCAGGGGATGGGAGTGCAGGGGTAGCAATTCATGCCCCACGCCCCCATCTCGCTCATTTCAATGAAAACACAGATGACTTGGACTCGTACTTGGAGAGGTTCGAGCGTTTTGCCTCCAGTCAAATGTGGCCAGAAGACACATGGGCTATGTGCTTGAGCCCTTTGTTGTCAGGTAAAGCCCTCGAGGCTTATACCAGTATGCCTCCTGCACTTCTTAATGACTACAGTGAACTGAAGAATGCCATCCTTCGGAGATACCAGCTCACTGAAGAAGGATTCCGGACCAAGTTCCGAGAGATTAAGCAGGAGAAGGGAGAAACAGTACCTCAGTATTTTGCCCGAGCTAGGCGGTACTTTGACCGCTGGACTGATCTCGCAGAAGTGAATGAGTCATATGGAGCCCTGCGAGATCTATTTCTCCGGGAGCAGTTTTTAACTACATGCTCCAAGGAGTTGGGCCTGTTCATCAAGGAAAGGGGTCCGCCCACCTATGATGAGATGGCAACTGTGGCAGAACGCTACATCGAGGCCCACGGTGGGAGTGTAAACGCACCCAAATCGGCTAGGGGTGGAGCAAAGGGTTGGCAATGGCACCTGTAAGGCAACACCACCCCAATCCGCCTGCGTCGCAGGCCAGCCGGAATGGGAACGCCCCCAAAGACACAACTTGTTTCATCTGCAACAAGCGGGGACATATTGCCAGGGACTGCTGGCAGAAACAGGTTAGGACCACTGGGAACATTAGACCACCTCAGCAGGGGGTCGGGAACGCAGCACCAAGGGGTTGGAAGCAAGGTGACCGCGTAGATCCAGGGCCCAGTAGACAGACGGCAGCGTTCTGTCAAACTATCGGTCCAGAACACAGTCCCCTCCGGGAATGTATACAAGAGGGAGAATTAAGGCTGGAAGGCGGGAAGGTTGTCCCGATAATAAGTGGCATGTGTGAGAGGCTCACAACTTCGCAGGAGAAGGTTGATATGCCAGTGTACCCAGGGTATGTGGGACAAAGGGAGATCCGTTTGCTCCGGGATTCTGGGTGCTCCTCTGCAGCGGTTAGAAAGCAACTGGTTGACGACAAGCAATTGTTGGGGCGCGACCATTTGTGTATTTTGATAGATGGGACCGTTAGAAGGTTCCCCATCGCGAGGATAACTGTGGATACCCCATTTTATTGTGGCGAAGTGGAAGCCATGTGCATTGAATCACCTGTGTATGACCTGATCATAGGTAATATCCCAGGGGTGAGGGCAAGCCCTGATGAGTTATGGTCCAGATAGGGGGCCAAGTGAGGGCCCAACGAGTAAGGAAGGGAAGGTTCCCAGGGGGAACCAATCCGATGGTCCAGGGGATGGCCCCTACACGACGAAATGTCGGGAAGTTTCAGGAGGGACGACTCCTGTCCAATTAGGGAGAAGGGGCCGCAGGCGGTCCAGGCGAAACGCCAAACAGCGAGGGAACCCAATGGGATCATTGGGGAAAGACCCTCAAGCAAATTTATGTGGGGGAGTTGAGCGCCCCAAGAAGTCGGTGTCACCCGGGTGGAGAGGGGAGGCCAGACCCACGCAAATGGCTGGGCAAACTTCCCCAGAATTGAGAGGGCACGGGTCAACACAAGTTGAGTGTGTTAAAGTGGATGGGACCGCTAAGATGGGTGCCCAGGGGACTGAGGAAAGGGTCCACAAATCAAAGGAGAAGCATCCTAGGTGGCGGAGACCACGTAGAGAGTGCCGGGGGCGCACATCGCCCGATGTGCGCAAGAAGTCGTCGCAATGGACCGGGGGGTCGACGGCACAAGGGCTAAGGACGGCCAGTGTCGTTCGAACGAAGGTAATCGCCGGGATGAGTGAGCCTGGGGGATATAGCGCCAAGGGAAGCTCTTGGGAATGCGACAATGACAGGGTATGGGGACCCTGGTGGAATACCCGTAGAAATAACGGGGCGAGAAGTAGGGGTGTGTCGAGGGTTACCCAAGGGGATTCTGGGAACCGGGCCCCTACCAATGGTCGGTGGTTATAAAGAAGCAATAGTTGGGTGGCTGCGGGCCTGTGTCTGGGACGGGGGCTCCAGTCGCAAATATTTTTGTGGGTGAGGTGATGGGCTTCGTAAACCCGGTGTTAAGGCCCGGAAGGAATTTTCTTATTTTAGTATTATTATTGCTCTGACTGCTGACTAGAGTTGGTTGTGAGTGCGAATGTGAGATACACTACCCTGTCTGTCGCGTGTGCGTGGACGGGGAGCCTGTGTGTTGAGTTTGTAAGTATGGGATGCACAAACCCGGTGTTAAGGCCCGGGAAAACCGCGCTTGTTTTTATTGACGAGAGTTTGTTGTGAGTGTGAGGCACACTAACCCCGTCTGTCGCAAAGGCGCGGTCGGGAAATCTGTGTGTTGAATGTGTGAGGCACAATTTTAATCCCCTGGTTGAGCTTTGCGAGGGTGAGGCTCAACATAATGCAGGGGTCGTTTGCTCCTTCACAAGTCATAGGGGAATGGGAGGCGAAGTTACACTCCGTTGGAATTAACCCATCTGACGTAAAGGCGCGGACGGTGTTACTCGTCGGAGTGAGTGCCAAGTGAACTGTTTGCAAAATGGGCGAATGTGTATAAAAATGTGTATGTTTAGGTGTAAATATATAGTATTACAGAGAGAGAGAGTGCTGCAAATCTAAGAATAAGGCTACTCTCCATATGTAAACCCGCAAGACGGGAGCATGTGGAAGCGTGTGTGTCGTGGGAATCGGTATGGCCGACGCATGAGCCCGGTCATGAACCCCACGACCACTAGGGTACAGTTTTGTAGTCTTGAACATGATGGTAGATCGTAAAAAAGGTGTGAGAGGCGAGCGTGCGTGGCTTTGTCCCTTGTGTTTTAAGAGATACACAGGGTGTTTCTCTCGGGAAGGGAGTTGTCAGGGCAAAGCCAGCCTAAATATAGGGGCAAGGGGCCTCATATTTAAAGATATTGTAAGTTCAAAATATGTTCCGCATCAAGGCGAAAAACCTACATGAATTTCACTTCTCTGTAAAGCTGGAAAAAACACACGTGGTGTATGTCCGGCTTTAGCGCGGGGACCCGGGGGAGAAACGGAATGTTAGATAAGGTCTAATCTCATTTAATTTATACAGTAGTCGGAGTCTTGCGGGACGTGGTCGGTTGGTGTCAGGATATCGTCGCGGCCAATTGGGGGGCGAGATTCTAAAACGATAGAAATGTCTATCGTATCGTCACCTGATCATTAGGTAGCAATAACGAATCGGTTTTCTCGACAAGTGAAGTCACCGTTAAGTCACGCGCGAGATGGCTTGTATTGATTCTGTCTCGATATATGTCATCTCCCACCGTTTTGACAGGTGGACAGATGAGCGTCGGTCTACCTGACAGTTTAGGGTAAAAGGTATATATACCTGGAAGAGCGGGGCATTAGACACACTTGGGGTCACAAACACGTTGGTGAAGTCCAGGACAGGCGGACTCTGTTTCCTGGCATAAGGGTACCTTCGATCGCAGGACCCTGAGGCGGCTGGAGTCGCCGGAGAGGGCATTCCATGATTGATTTAGCTTAACGTTGATAGGCGGCTGCGGGGCCGAATTCGTGAGAAGGAACACCCCAGGTGGAACGTTGAAGTTTAGATTGTCGAGTAGCAGGTATCGGCCTGCAATAGTCAGAAGTGTAGGTTAATTGTATTGTGCGTATTAACCCTTTGAAGCGTCAGACTGATTGCGTTCTGAGTAGTTTGTTTTGCTGTCGAAGCATCGTAATACCGACTGGAGATCGGTGTGAGTGACAATTTCGCCCTAGCACAAAAGGGGCATTTGTGAATCGTGAATTCAACCAGGAACGGTGAATATTTCAATAGGACTTTCACGGAGGACTTTCAAAGGCACATAAGGTATGAATAGACAATATCTGACCCAAATCAGAAGTACGGTGTCCTTATAGATGACGAACATTGCTGGTCGGAACCCTCCGACAGCTAGAGGTACAGTTACGCGCAGACGTTGACATTTGAGCCTAAGCGGGTGAAGCTCTTATGGCGAGCTCACAGTAATAACATTTCAGATTTGTGAAGCTCTTATGGCGAGCTCACGGTAGTAACATTTCCAGTGTGTAGACTATAGTGCCAGTACAGGGCTATAGAATGACTATATGATTGTTTAGAATTATTTAACCGTAGCGACCCATTTTTTGTGAAAAGAATCGAATTGTTGATTGTTGAAATATTGAAACGGATTTATTTTTATGTGTAAATAAAAGAATCGTTGTTACTTTAAATCATTCTTTCCATTATACAGCCTAAAGTGATTAGGAATCACACCTAACGGAAATCGAACCTATTTCAGGCCAATTTGGCAGAGAAGGAATCACGGCGTCGGTCTAACTCAGCTCTCTGCGCCGAGTTCGCGACACTTGGATTCCGACCCTCCACGTTGGTCTAATTTTCCCGCAACTTCATCAGCGGGACTAAATAACCCCACGTCAGCCCAGGCCTTACGGGGCCTCAGGTGTCCCTGACAATGTTCTGTAAATATACTTCATGTTACATTTGAAGTGAAACTATATATGATCTCGATGTGGATTTGCTTTGAACAAATTTTGACAATCAACAATAATTTAGCCCATATTTGGGCTTTATGAATGTACTTCACATTACATTTGAAATGAAACTACTATATATGATCTCTGACTGGATTTGCTTTGTTACAATGTATGGGAGAGTGCCAAGAGACATAGGCACTCTCCCATAAATTGCAACAAGGCACTGATTACACCACACATGAACAAATTTTGACAATCAACAATAATTTAGCCCATATTTGGGCTTTATGAATGTACTTAACATTACCTTTGAAGTGAAACTATATAAAATCTCTGACTGGGTTTGCTTTGTTACAATTTATGGGAGAGTGCCAATAGGCACTCACGCATAAATTGCAACATGGCAAAACACATAAACAAATTTTGACAATCAACAATAATTTAGCACTCCACTGGTTAAGAACTAAACCTGGCTTCTAGATTTCAAAAATAGGCTCTAATTCTCGCTCTTATTGTTAAATGTTCAAGTCGGTCCCTGTTCACAGATACTTAGGGTTAAGGACGATGAGAATAAAGGAGGGGTGGCTATCTTCAATTCTGCTTATGAAGTTCGCGCTTGCATATTTAAGGTTAAACTTGGTGGGGTGAGTGACTTTGAGAGATCAACTTCAACCTGTCTACACTTGTGATTTATTTGTACAATAGTAGAGAAATATAGTACCACAACCGCTAATAACTATCGTCCCTGGAGTGCATCGAGGCGCCTCGTGCACAGCTGCGACATTACAGGTTGTGCGTTGATGTATACGTGGATCGAATTGTACTCTTTAAGCTGTCACTGGAGAAAGACATCAATATGTGTACCAAATTTACCTTAAATATGCTTTCTCTCATCATTCCCACCCTTAAGAATATCTGTGAGCAGGGACCGACCTGAGCATATATACTCATAGTTCCCAAGAAGCAGAAACTCGTACAAGGATAAGATCTTCACGCCCTTTACCTAACATGAAAAGCAGACGACACTTGCAAATAAAATTCTTCAATAACTATTTTTTTTTCATTTTTTGTCTCAAAAACATAGGTTATGACCCCTCATTGGAACGAGCTCGGTGAGCTCGTTCCAATGAGGTGTCATAACCTATGTTTTTGAGACAAAAAAAATGAAAAAAAATAATGAAAATTAATTGGCGATTTTTGTGAATAGCGCTGGCTGGTTTTGGCCGTTAGGTTGGGTAAAGGGCTAAGCTCAGATAGAAGCCAACATCACTTGTTTCATATGGTGTATTTTGTCGTGTCACAGATTGTTGGATGGCACGTCACTTTCACTAATTATTGGATAGTATTATCAAAACTTCTCATCAATCCGGTTCAGGAAATTTTCACGTCCGGAGATAAATCTCGAAATAACCCTCACCCTAATGGACCTGTTCGTTGGATTTGTTTCTACTTTGACGATAGCATGGTGATACAATACAGTCGCCGTGGACTGGTTTACAAGGTAATAAAAATCATCATCAGCAAAATTTTAATTAATGAAGAATCGGGTTGTACCCAGTGCCTCATTTATTAAATGTTTGATGATTATTCCTTGATTCCATTGATGACCAGTGAACGGACACCCAATCTGCAATAGCCTGTATACATAATACAAGTCATGGGATGTTCAATTAGCGGATACGGAGTCACATGACAACAATATTAGGCAAGGCTTTAGTCGAGCCTAATATTGTTATCCCTGATCATGGTCTTACACCGGATCCGCCAACTGAACATTCTGTAACGTATTTATTATGCCAGCCTTTTTCCGACTGAAATTTCATCATCAGTTGTATTTGCAAACCGTTTCATGTTTTCGTTAAATTTTCCTATCGGCATTCATTTGTTTACAAAGGCAGTCGATATAGCACTGCAATGCAAAGGAAGTAATCCAACATCTCATTGATCGTCGAGAAAATTATTGATTTATTACCTCCGACATTTATGAACCCATTTACAATTCTACCTGCTTTTTGATGTTTTGAACTGAAAACAAACTTTCTAAAGTTCCCCTTGGTCGAATTCAGACACCGATTTTTGTGATATAAACAAAACGGTGGGCAGTGACAATTAAGATACCGTAAGTGTATCTATATTGAATTAAAACGGGATCATTGTATTGCTCAACCCTCGGTCATTAGCGATGACCGTCATTAGTTTATCTGTCGGGCAGGCGTAATAATTAAGGAATAGTGCATGGTTTGGAGTTGACTATGCCCATATAGTGCCCAGTTAGGTGGTGTAGTTCCCGCCGCGAAGCGGAGGGAACTACACCACCTCACTGGGCACTATATGGGCGTAGTCAACTCCAAACCATGCACTAATCCTTATATTATATCGAACACCCAACAACAAGAAAAACATCTGTCCAATTTGTTAATCTATTACCAAGGTAGCAGCCCTACCAACCAGCGTTGTATAAAACAACTACCATGTAGTTTTCAAAAAACATTTTCTTCTTCCAAAACACGGCTTATTGATATGAGCAGAAGACACATTTTGAATCGATCGGCAAGGGTAAACAAAACATTTCCTTCAAACGGAACTGAGTATTCTCGAATCGCGCAATTCGCGAATGAAAGTTAAAATTTTCGAAATTTGACAACGTAGTTTGATAATTTCCACACATTTGTCACACATATACATTACCGAATGGGTCAGCACGGGATACAAACTCCGAAGATTCAATTGAATTCCGTTATTCACATTTTTTCGGTCAAAGCCTTAGTGATTTTCCATTTTCGATCAAATTCTCCTACTTTTCCGATCAGCTGACAAAATCTTCCGAAATTCCCCCTAGAACCTGTGACCGGCCAGGTTTTTCTAATTCATCGTTCCGATTTTCAAACACGAAGTCGTCAGTTGGAAGAAGAAAGTATTGATTGAATAGCTGTTAGTCTATAGTCCTTGTGAAGCCTGGTTGGTGTAAGAAGGGGAAACTCATGGGCCTACCAACTGGACAAAACAGGGGAAATGCATTTTCCTTGTGGACACAATTACTAGATTTAAGCCAGAGGCCTCAGCACCAATCTCAGGGGTTCAAAATTAAACATTTTTCTGGGGGACCACCCCCCCCCCCCCCAGGACTCTCAACATCGAGAGGGGGTACTCCTTCTCCAAGTGGGTGGGTGCCCACGGCATGGCGTTTTGGCACCCCCAAACCCCAATCAGGAATCTAATTGATCACACCCCTCCCCCATTGAAGAACTCCCCCTCCTAACTACATCAATTAGACTCCTAATTGGGGGACGCCGAATTAGGAGTCTAATTTATCACGCCCATCCCTATTGAAGCCCCCCCCCCCCCCCCCTCAATCCCCATCCACGTATTTACAGTGTAAAAATACATGGAGCAACAGTGTATAATTACATGGAGCAACACTGTGAAAAAAGTCGTCAGAAATAACATCTAGTGTGTGGCAGTATATCTAGAATTGCAGTACGTGGAGAGTGTATTATCACTAAATCACCCACAGAGTGGAGATTCCTCCTAAGCAATAATTGCAAATTTGTTGCAAAGCATAACAAGTACAAGCAATGTTTCAACCAATGGACCTCCGGGTATAACCCGGAGGTCCATTGGTTGAAACATTGCTTGTGTTCATTATCCAAATGTACAGAATTTGAAAGTGATACTTTGGTGATAACTCCACTCCCCGGGTGATTTCGTTACAATCCACTCTCCGCGTACTGTATTGTGAACCTTACAATCGCCGTAAAAAGGTTTCCGAATTTACCTGGGAATACGGTTTCAAGGAGTGCTGGTACAACTGGGTTAAATAACTAAATAAGAGTCAACAACTCGAATTGCTCGTGTGTAGCGACTTTTCAGAGTGGCATGTCTTTCAAGCGAAAATTACCATCACAAACGCATTTACTTGAGCGATGTGGCTGGTTTAATTGATCAATTATATAGAGCAACAGGTGCCATCAGTGAAAATGGGTCATCATAAATAACAATATGTTTGTGCCGTATATCTAGAATTATTGTAAAATCCAATCATCAAGTCTCAACTAAAGCATGTGTTTTGTTATGGAAATACCAGTTATAACAACATTCTTCATCCCAGTGTCCCCGTCAATAGAATCTCTGTATATCTTCACATTAGGGTGCTATCTATATATGTAAGGGAAATCTGTTCACTTTTGTAATTTTCACCTCTAGCGGGGGAGGAATTCGCTAGAATTGTGCACTTGGTGATACCTTCCTGAAATTTGGCATGATGTAAGGGTAGGCATCAGAGATTTCAAAATCGATCGGCTACAAGTTGGCACCATCCTCTAGCCACCACTAGCAGCGAAATCCAAAATGGCCGCCAAGCGGATCGAAAAAAAGCTATTTTCGCCGATCGCACAACTGAAGCTCCAAACCTAACACCATACATGTGCTGTAATTGATGTGAATGATGGAGTGAAGCCCTTGGAACAAGTTGGGGGGAAGATTAATGGATAATGGGATCAGAATTTCCGTCGATGTGTGCGTCTGTGTGTCTGACTGTCAGTATGATCGTCCGTCCGTAGATAAATTAGTGTTGAATGTTTCTCGGGAATGCAATGGTCAAATGAACATGGTATGAGAGATTCCTGTCAACACATGAACAAGGGTACTCGATAGTATGCAGCAGTGGGGATACTTGGACATTTGATAATCCAATTAAAGTGACAGTCTATTCTCAACTTCCGGCATTTTCGATAGATTTATTTTCTAAGAAAATAAAACTATCAAATTTCTAGAGGAGTTCTGGTTCAATCTCAACACCATAGCGACACGTCTGCCAGCAAGGGCAGTGCTGGAATGAACTCGGGATGCATTAGTTCCCGTTGTTAATTATACAATGTTATCTTGCCAGTATAGAACATTGGCAAAATGGGACTAGAAGGGGTGAGTGTATGTTTGCAGTCATTCGAGGTACAGGAATATTTTTTGACTACAAGTAGTATTCTTCATTTTCGGCCAGTTAAGATGTGGTGTGTTCCAAGTCAGGATTAATGTTGCCGACACTTAATGCCCATCCCTCATGGTATGCTACTTTACCAGGGATATAGAGATATAGCCACCACTGGGAGCCAAAACATGACCTTTGATGTCGATGAGTGGTCGAAATGTTTTAGCGAATAACTTATCGAAATATGATCCGGTATGGCAATTTGATACCTTACGTTAGATTTATTAGATCAACTCAGGTATGGATTCATTGAGACATGAGTGCGCTACAAGATGAAGGATTTCCAAGTTGATTTGCTATGGAGTAGGAACTGACTAGTCACATGTGGCCTATGGCCAGAGAAAGACAAGGATACCATAGATGAACACACGGGTGAACGAAGGTATCAACTGTTGTACAGAGGCAAAATAGTTGGGGATATTGTATCATGCTATGCATGAATTAACACCGTCTTGTGCAGTAAATAACAGACTATTTTCCGAAATCTAAAACTGTATTCCTATACCCCGGACAATGTAGCAAGCCACATGGGATGAACATTTGTTAGCAAAATCAACTCAACTAGAAACATGACATGTGTTAACTGGCCGAAAATGGAAAAAAAAATACCAGAATAGGAGATGACTGGTCCTAACATGACAGTATACTACTCAATATTGTTACAACAGCCACCTTCACACTTACACAAAGGTGTGCACCTTAATCCAGCTTTCAAGCATTTGCAATTGCCCTTGCAGGCCTTGGCACAACTACAGTGGAGCATCAGTGCACATGCAGCACTTGCGTCTCCTAGGTGAGTCCAAAATGGGACCAGAATATTGAGACGTGGATTCCACTCCCATCCGTACTGTGATGGGTCTGGCACACATAAGTGTTTCTGCAGAGCACGATGCCAAATGAAAGATGACACAAGAATTACCCTTTTTACATGTTGATACAGAGCTGCTTTGGTGGGCGGGATGTTTTCCATAGACTTAAGGCCATGTGTGAACATATGCCGTCTCGCATCATTGACACGTGTACTGACACAACTGTTACTGTACATCTGTATGGTGAGTTTTTCGATATGCTGCATATGAGGGGAATCCTCTGAAAAGACTTGCGGATTCTCAGTCAATTCTATCATCATTTCAGTTGATGCGGGAAAATTCATCCATGCATTCCATCCTGTCTTCTTCCCAATGCCGAGCATGCTGGATGTTACATCACAACCTGTGAAGGCGTGGAAGAAAGTCAGGGCCTTACAGTAATCAGGTCCAAGTTGTGAAGCTATCTCATGAATTGGCATATCTTTATATGCCTTTCCAATTCCAAACCCAATCCACAGCTCACTGAGTCCAAGGTCACGGAATGTTGCGAAATGGTGCAAAGACAGAATGACGACATCAGAATCAACCGTGCGAAGAAAAGCTATTTTGTGACCTTGTGAGACTGCATGGTTGAGATGAAGCATCATGCGCGTGTCTGCTTCCTCGTGGTTCGATGGAGATATGTCACATAAGCTAACATCCTTATTGCATAGTACATATTCTCCTGATGTCGTTAACAACTGGTACTCGGATGTTGATGTTAATTTCAGCAGTTCAGCAGACAGGAACTTGAAAAATTCGTCTTTATTCTCACTAACTTTCAAGAATGCCTGCCAATTCTTCCCTTTAGGTAAAGGGACGTTCTCGGACACCCGTATCAACCTAACTGCTGTCTCACCGAGGCGTTTTGCTCGCGTCTGATTCTTCAAACTGCCTTCGGGGTAACAGTCATAGATCGCATCAACCCTTGTGGTGTTCGTGTTAATCAGAGATTCGATGTATGGCAATAATTGCAATCGAGCATATTCTCCAAACAGATCCGCTTTCTGTGGTTTGATTACATGGACTACAGCAGGCATATCCAAGATGACAACTGAAGCTTGTCTAGCTGCTGAATTCTTCCCTTGTGCAGGAATAGCTGGTAAACAATTGAGAATTTGAGATTTTGTCCCACTCCGTAGCTTACCTCTATCGGATAATGCTGGCGGATCACGTGCATTCTCGTGCATGAAAAACTCATCCATGTTTGAATCAGGCCGGGCTTGCAGTGAAACGAACATCTGGGTAACTATTGCGGCAGTTGCTTTACTTGACATGAGTTTGTCTCGGCCTTTGTCCAGGTTGGCTGGGGGTGGGTTAAGGAAGGTATATATATTTGCCTTGGGAATAACATCATTCAGGGGTACGGTGCATTCCACAAGCCTTTCCTTCAAGAAAGTGGAATATAAATGCTTGCCCCTTTCGGGTAATGACCGTAAACTCTTACTAACTTCGGGGTCCATATATTCACCAGTATCTAATGTCACCAGCTGACCACTAGTTTCATCATAAGGGTTGATAATGAGTCCCTGATTCACCAGATCGAGGAGAGATTTCAATTGATTCAGAAATTTTTTCTGCTCTGATACCGAACTTTCCGGGTGTTCCGTGTTATCTGATGATGTTGTGTGGAAACTTGCATATTCATACTCATCTATAACACGCAGAACTTCTGACCTTGAAAGCTCAATAACGACTTTCTCTTCAGCCTGGCCATAGAGACCTTTTGGACCACTGTCTTCTTTGAGTAGTTGGATACTATGTTCTTGGCTCTGATCTAAACCCATCATACTGAACTTCCTCTCACTACGCTGGACCACAAAATGGCCTTCCATGAATTTGTTGTGGATTGAAGGATGCCGCCTGGGTAGCTGAGACATGTCTCTCAGAAATACGGGGACCCACCGACAATAATTTGTATGTCCTAGGGCAAAAAAGTAACTGCACAACTCATCGATAGAACACAGTGTACCAGGCCAGTTACCGATTCGTTGGTTCCGAACGAATTGACAGCTTGTCAAGAGAAAGTTCCGAACGATTTCACCCCAATAGCGCGCAGTTGGAGATTGTGAAAGAATCCTCTGTTCCCACATTTCAAATGACTCATGGGGCCCAGTCTGCTGACAGTAAATCTCATAAGCATTCTTTCTGAGGATCTCAAGCCAAGCTAGAGTGAGAAGATATGCCTGTCGCGTCCTCTTGACATGTTTCCCACCAAGTAGGGATGATGCTACACCGGGTGTGAATATCTTTGCGAGGTGAAACATTCGCTCCCAACCAGAACCACCCATAAGCTTACCACCAGCTTCTTGGGTGCACATTTCAAGATGCAGGAATCCAATCATACACACCATTCGATCCTCACCTATCTCCTCTGGGAACAGCCATTGACATTTTTTCTGCCTGGCATACAACGGACAGTCACCTTCAATGACAGGTATCTGGCCGGGGTTTACGAAAGCAGTAGCTTCCCTGACCACATACATAGCATGCTTCTGCATACTGAGTGAGTCCGCTTTCTGCTCACTGAAAACAGGGAATACCCCAATAACTGCACGAGGTTTGACATTGTCTTGATCTTCATGTTTTGAAAAGAAGCCTGAAAAGGTCACAGGGACTTCATCAAGCTGCCAGCTGCCATCAACCTTCCCTTTATTGCTGATCTGTGACACATGAGACAACCAGTCATTCTCTCCCACGTTCAAATCTGCATATTCATTGGGCCGTACATTACATTCATCTGGAGATTCAAGCCTGATGTCCCCACCAAAGTCTTCAACGAAAGGAACAAATGCATAGTCGTCTGGGAGTTCAATTTGTGTGTCTTCTGGAACATCTAAACTCAGTGGTGGGGGATCAGTACCCACATTGTCCCTGCTCAGTTGACCAATGAGTGTGATGGACGTACCATGCATATCAGATCTACCAGATACATCAATGTTATCAGTGGTTCCTATCGAGAAAACATTACGTTTGCAGTTAGCTGGGACTACAACACCTTCGTTCTTGAACCGCAGTGAAACAGCTCTCGCGAAACTCCTGCGAACATCCATTACGCGATCATAAGAGACAGAGAGTCCCATTTGATGAAAATCTCTGATAAGATTTTTCATACGATCATGGGCATGCAACTTCAAACCCACATAAAGAGGCATTGGAGTTTCTCTGTCACGTCTCTGGTGAACATTTTGTGCATGTTCGGAGCGTTTCGCTGAATTGCTGATCAACATCTGTGAAATAGTACAAGCCACTCGAGTCTTGGCATTAACAGTCTCATCATCGCCTAAGTTCTGTATACTACATGTGCCCTCAAGTAGAACTCTAAGAAGAGTCAGGAGTGAGTTGGGTACAGGCTCGCTCAAGCAATAAGATGAAAATGATCCCGTGAAAGGAGCTTGAGATATGAGTATGTGTTTACGCAGAAGAAGACCCACATCAACTATCTTTTTTGCCTCTTCCTCAGACACTATACGAGTTAAAGATTCGGACAACAAGGAGCCAACTCGAAACCTACTTGAAATAAACACATCTCTACCCTGTGTGAAGGCGTCCCAGCCATCGCCCAATTTCTGCAACAAATGTTCTTTGAATCGAGTGGAATGTATTTCTTCACTAAGCCAATCAGAACCGACTTGCTTCAACCTCCGACTGTACAGATTCTTGAGATCGACAAGCTTCATCGCGGAATCGTTGTGTTCAACAAATGTTATGAGCTCTGCCATAACGAGAGGGTCATAGGGCAGGCCTGACGCGGAATGTTCGGCGTTCTTCGACTTTTTAGATTTAGCCGCTCGTGCTTCATTGGCAAGCTTACAATAACAGGTTTTGTGATAGTAAAGATCACTAGCAGCGGAATCAAATGCTGCATTGACCCGAGAAAAAACAACCCAGTTCTCGGCTTCCTTTGCCATAATTTTGAGTTTATTGTTATCAGACATTGATCTGCAAATAGGCTCACTGCTGTCACCTTCGCGTTTGTGACAATAAACACACTGGGGCAGTTTCCTGTCACAGCCAGATTCAAAACTTGTCCGTGTTCTTTTAGGACTCAGCGTGGAGCAGGATGCCACTGCCTCATTTCGCTCTCGCTTGTGTAGCACGCGCTGTACGATGTGAGTCCGAATACTGTCACGGCATGTCTTATGATATATTGCCTTATTCGTCAACAGTGACATCGACATACACTCATCACTCTCTCTCATCAAACAATCAATGGTCAAATTATATGGAAGCTCAACGCCATTATCTAGGAAGCGCGTTATGTCTTCCTCAATAGCTTTATAGGCGTCATGAAAACGAGATTCTCTATACGGACGCATCAATTTCTTGGAACTGTCTTGCTGGCAAAAGCAACAACGTTCCCAGTCAGTACTAGTCCGTACACGAAGAGGATTCTCACTCATTCTGTGAATGATTTTTGTGAACAATCGCGTTCTCGAATTAATTTCGACAGACAAATCAGAATTGCTTGCGGAATTACGCCAAACAAGAGATTGTATGGCAAAGAGACTGCTTCATAAAGAGCGTTGTTTCTCCGGGATCAGCGTCATTCAGGTTTGCCTGAATGACGCTGATCCCGGAGAAACAACGCTCTTTTCAAGTTCCAAGAAATTGATGCGTCCGTATAGAGAATCTCGTTTTATTCTACATCATCTCCCACGTCTGTTTCCAACACGTGCGTGGATCAGAGTTCACTTTCGCGCCCTTACAATCGGATGTATAGTCGGTAGACCGTCGAAAAGGAGGTTCCCTTCAGCCGCTGGCGGCCATTTTGGATTGTGCCGCTACTGGTCGCCACCGGTCGGTGTCAACTTGTAGCCGATCGTTTTTGAGAACCTCATAGCCTACACTAACAGTGTGCCAAATTTCAAGAAGGTATCACCAAGTGCACAATTCACCTGTATGTGACGAATTCCTCCCCCGCTACTCTGATATTACATAAATTCAAATTAAATGTACACACTTTATACATCAAAATAAAGGTTGGGAGGTATGGAACAAGACGAATATATGCAATCAACTCATAGAGTTGACAGCAGGCACCACTGATTCTTGGAACTCTGCTACCGTATTCGTTCCAGGACTGATAATAAAATAATATTTCAGGAGAAATGTGCTTCAGATATCCAAGAACAAAACTAGGCATTCAAAACACTTTAGAGATAGGCCTGCATTTGGAAAAAGGACAACACTGTCTGCTTTTTTATTGAAGATGGATTCCATGTTCGATGGACATGCGCAAATCATTCGATACCACGAATTTCCATCGAACATCAAAATCGTAATTCTAAGAAATTTCATCAGAGGTCATGCATGATACCTTGCATAGAATATGGCAACTGTGCAGTCTCTCTCTATATAATAATAGTATGCTGCGTTAAAGCGATCTTCCTCATTTTTTGGTTTTAGACGGCATTGTATATCGTTGCCTTTTCCGTCTGATAACCTTGACCGGATATCGTAATAAACCTACAATGTAAACAAAGCCGACAGTTTTGGAATTTACTCCCGCGCAGCTCTGTCGCTGTATTTTGAAGAATTTTGATGTCCTATCTTTGTTCTTGGATTTCTGAAGCGCATTTGGCCGCGAGGTGTTTGCCTGAAATATTATTTTATTATCAGTTCTGGTATGAATACGGTTGCAGACCTCCAGGAACCATTGTTGCCTGCGGTCAACTCTGTAAGGTGATTTCATATATTTATCGTATTCTATACATCTCAACCTTCATTTTGGTGTATAATTTGTGTACATTTAATTTGAATTTATGGAATATCAGAGGTGGGAATTTCAAAGCAAACAACTTCCCCTTACTTATATAGCACCTATGATTGAGTGGGTGATAGAAAGTCCCAAGCAAGAAGGAAAATGTTCTATTCAAGATTTCGGACCACACAGGGACGCCGGAGCCTAATTCGAAACGGGAAGACGATTTTGATAAATTAGACCCAAAACACACGATTTCCTTGCATTTTAGTATCATTTTAACGCAGAAACACTGCGTCCTCGTTGGCAGAAAGTTTCAAAATCTAGTTCGAGAACATCCCCGGGAGCCCGATAAACAAAATTGGGTATCTGACGATTAAGCATGTCAAACGAGATCATACAAAGCCGAAAAATAATTCAAGTTTGCCATAACTTGTTACTTTGTTACAAGGATTACCCCAAACAAGTGTTGTTAATTGGCAAGAGAGACTGTACAGATCGCTTCTAAGGAGCATACTGGGCGAAAAAAGTGGAGGAAGGGGGGGGGGGGGCTGAAGACCCCTAGCAATCACCCACCCCGTCTCCGGCGTTCTTGCCATACACATTCTAGGATGCCGATCAATCATGCTCCTCCTTTAGTAACAAGCTGCTTTCACATACATTTTTCTACCTCCCCATCTATCAGCCCTGTCTTCTCTTACTGCCTTGAAACGCCAGGAACAAATATATCTGTATCATCAACATTTTTCCCGCGGGAACCCCGGGAAGTGAAGCTGTGCTTGTTTACTGTGATAAGTCAGCTCTGTTTTACTGGTAAAATACGACCCGGTTACCAATGCACGGGGCTGAAGTCCACTAAAATGGGCAACATGGGTATAAACGATTGGCTGAACTTGACTTTATCTCCATTTTGAAGTCACGATTAGTAAATGTTCAGAAATATGTGACCATAAACACAAATATTTAAATAATAAATCACAAACATTTACGTTAACCCTTTACCTACCGAATCGCCCGCATCCGCCCACGTAATATGCAACTTGAGCAGTTGAAAAAATTAAATTTTTCAAAATATTTCAACAAAACAATATCATGTGACCCCTCATTGGAACGAGCTCATTGAGCTCGTTCCAATGAGGGGTCACATAATATGGTTTTGTTGAAATGTTTTGAAAAATTAAAAAAAATAATATTTAAAATAACAAATTTTGATATCGTCTGCGTTGGGTAAAGGGTTAAGCCATGTCTCATATCATTGGTTTAGATTTCCGTCTTCCGTTTGTCAAGTTTGGGCTGCAGACTTTGAATATTGAGGTGCATTACAGTTGTTGTATTTTTCACCATTCATCTCAGGTGAGTTGGGTAAGCTCCCAGGCCACCAGTCTAATTCTGTTGGGAATTCGACGCTGTTATGGGTTGTTTATTTACCCACCTTTCGTGAAGTTTGCGCGCAGACATTGATGCAATGTGATGTCCCTTCGCTCACTGATATTATTAGTTACACAGTTTGTTGGTGGCCTAATATGGTATATATGGTGTCAGTTAATTTCATATTGGACGAGAGGGAAGGGGTTGTTGGTTTTGATGAATTGTTTTGAAGAATTAAAAAAAAAAAAAAAAAATGAAGTAATAAATTTTGATATCCTGTGCGTTGGGTAAGTGGTAAAAGCTACAAACATGATGAAGTTGATAACAAAAGTAACACTCCATATTATCATGAAGTCATCACAATGTTGGTGCTAAAGCAGGGCGTCCTACACAGTCACTAGCTGACGATTTCGTGTTGTAAGCTACTTGTCTTGATCAACGAAAAGGAAATCCCTGTTTCACTTTTAAGACCTTACTTTTCATTGAAGCAGACTAATCTCAAAAGTTGATGTTTCGTTCCACACATTGCACGTAAACACTATGCTGTGTTTTACCAGAAAGTGTCAGTTAATTTCATATTGGACGAGAGCGAAGCTCGAGTCCAATATAGAATTAACTGACACCATATTAGGCCACCAACAAACTGTGTAACGAATATATCTTACTGACTGCTGCATCGATGCACAGAACTAATAACAACAGCGATAAAAATTAAATGAGATAATTCTCACAATGTGTTCACGTGTCATTGCCTTGTTACAATTTATGGGAGAGTGCCTACAGGCACTCTCCCATAAATTGTAACAAGGCAAATTCATACATACCAAACAGTTTCATTTCGAAGGTAACATGACACACATCAACAGAATATGAAGCCTTTTAAGTTGCCTAACCTGCACTTCAGACCAAATATGGACTCCCAACACTCAATCCATCAACTTAAAGCGTTTATCGGCTGCCGCCATTTTGAATAATCAATGAACAAAGGGGAGATTACCCATAGCTGTCAGCGTATATTGACGTTGACAGGCAGTATATGTTTTATATGCAGTCTGCATGTGACGTCTTTGAACCAATGAAATTCCCAGATACTTGTAGGAGGTAAGATATATACAGATATTCTTTCGTGTTCCAGTCATAGACATTCCAACCAATAAACATTTAATTCTCCTTGAAACATCAAGGTATTAACGAAATTAGTGGAACTACGCGGCGCAGTCATAAAATTAAGGCTGTGGGGAGTCTTCCTTCATAATGGTAATGTCTTCAAAAGATCGGTCAAATCAAGTCTCGATGGAGCAACATTTCTTGCGTTGATTCAAAAAAATGAATGTTTATGGAATGTTTTAGATTCAATCGGCTGGAATATATCTGTTGATCGGAAAAGCGAACTGCAGGTTCGCTTTTTCCGACCAACTGAAATATTCCTGATGAGAGGATCTAAACACAGGCTATGGACTATTCAAGGGCTAGACTGGTTCCAGGCCATAACAATTGACTAATTATTCTGGGGAGACTCACTAACTGGTGGAAATTCTTTCACCTGACTACAAACAACTGAACGTATATTTTCAAATTTTCAACCTGCTATGATTACAATAAGAATATCTCCTCCAGAACTGAGAAAATTTAGGAATTTTAGATAATTTTTTTATTACATAATCTCCATCAAATTGCTCATTACGGAAACATTGTAAGTGAATTGGTTTCTGAAGTAAAATTGAATTAATCTTCTCTTATTAGCTTAACTTGACAAAGTCAAGACAAGCTTTTGCCATCAATCGTGCGGAATTCTGTGAGTATATTCACATTTTCTTTAGCACAGGCTACACTCCGTAGTTCTTGTCCGATCGTCACGAAATTTCATATGCAGGTTCGGGGTAATGTCTAGATGAAAACGTTTGGTCGCGATCGGTAAACAGTGACGGCTACGCGAGCCCAAAGCCCGAAAACCTTTAGCAAAGTCTACAGGTCGTACTTATGAAGGGATTTCATTGTACCTTGGTCGAACGACTCTGTGTAATGTCTAGATGAGAATGTCCCCTTTTGATCGCTGTCGGTCAACCGTGACAGGTACGCGAGCCCGAAGCCTTTAGCACAGTCTATAGGTCGTATTTATGAAGGGATTTTATTGTAACTTTGTAGAATGACTCTGTACAATGTTTAGATGAGGCCGCCCGACTTTGGTCAACCGTGACGGCTGCAGGGGCAAGTTACATAGGTCCCCATTAGCACAGTCTACAGCTGGCATTTATGAAGGGATTTCATTGCAAATTTATAGGATGACTCAGTATAATGTCTAGATGAGAAAGTCTTATTTTGGCCGTGATCGGTCAACCGTGATGGCCGCTCAGGCACGTGACCTAGATTTGATTTGTTTAGCACAGTCTACAGTTCATATTCATGAAGCGATTTCATTGTAACTCGAAAGGATAACTCGGTATGATGTCTAGATGATACTACCCTATTTTAGTCACGATTGGTCAGCCGTTACCGCTGCCTGGTCACGTGACCTAGATTCATTTAGCACCGTCTACAGGTTATTTTATGAATGAATTTCATTGTAACTTGGTAGGATAACTTGGCATGAGACTCACCTATTTTGGTCATGATCGGTCAACCGTGACCGCAGAATCGCCAGGTGACCTAGATTCCTTTAGCAAAGTTTACGAGTTATATTTATGAAGAGATTTCATTGTAACTTGGTTGGATGACTCATTTTGGAATGATCTTACTGTAACTTGGTAACTTTGGTTGACATACATTAACTGTAAGGGCCACATTAACTCAGACCTTAATTCTTTAGTACAGTCTGCACCTCAAATTGTTCTTATTGAAAACATAACATACAGGGAATAGAAATTAGCATACTCTCAAGTATCACAATTCTTGTCTTATTTCATAATCATTTCATAAACATTATCCTTTTTATCAAACACTACACACAGTCAAGTTAAGCTACAGTATCAGTGACACTTTCATATTTCATTAACTCTCTTCCTAATATAAAGAGAAGAACATTTCCTGAATAACTAAAAATGTCATTTTTGTCTCAAAAATACAGCTTATGACTCCTCACTCCAACGAGCTCGTGAAGCTCGTTCCAGAGATGGCTCATGAGCTCAGCTTTGTGGGCAAAATTGAAACAAATAATACAATCTGGATGGCGACTTCTGGGAACATCGCTGGCCAGCTTTAGTCGTTACATTAGCTAAAAGGTTAAATTATACATTATGTGATAAAAAGAATGTCAATTTGACATGACATGTCTTTACTCTTGACCTCGTCCACTAAAATCGATCTGAGTCTCGGTAGGCCTAAACCTCGGCTCAGATCGAATTAGTAAACTCGGTACAGACATTTCATATGAAATCGCAACTCACTGGAGATTGTCTATTTTCACATCAGTTCACCATGTAGTGTTTCTGTATGCTTACAAGCTAATAGGTGAATTCTGATTTTCCTTTAACACTTTGACATGCACTTTGTGAGACTAAATAGGTGGTTATCATTTTGTGTAGATTCAAACAAATGCTCACTGAGTTCTACGAGTATTCTTGAACCAACCTCAGGCAAAGCCAGGGTTGTAATTGCAAATGCTCACTGAGTTCTACAAGTATTCTTGAGCCAACCTCAGGCAAAGCCAGAGTTGCAACTGCAAATGATCACTGAGTTCTACAAGTATTCTTGAACCAACCTCAGGCAAAGCCAGAGTTGCAATTGCTCTGCAACTCATTTACATGTAAATAGCTCGTTACCGGTGATGGTAAGTGTAGTATTTGAAAACATCGATCAGTACTTTGGCATACGGTGAGAACACTCCTTGATGGGATAGCATGTTCCCTCGATTACTTAATTCATTGATTCTGTAGCCCTAAACAAGATTACTTGACTGTTTTGCATGTTAATGAGATAATACAAGCGAGGCATTTTATGTTTTTTTTAACCATATTTACCACAAAACCTGAAATATAACCAGAAACAACTTCTTAATATACAGGCAGAGGTTGTAAGTTTGGAAAATCTGCATATATTATTTAGTCATGGATTTCTTGAGAAGGATTCCTTGGCCCAAGATCATAACGGCGTGCAATGCTTGTATCCAAGATGCACTGTTCCACCCTTCGAACAGAGACATAGCCTCGGCTTTGGTTGCATGTAGCACAACCAGTGCTATCCTGAACCATACAATTACCTCACTTCTCATAAGTTTGAATGAAGCTTTGAACTGTCTTCTAGTGTGGATATTATTGCACCGGAAGATCGTATTGCTGCAAAACATAACTCACTGTGACCTTGACTAAACTTTAAGTTAGCAAATATTTCAAGAAGCTTCATTCAGAAAAGGTTCACAACAAGCCAGAAAATAAGCAGACTGTCATCTGCAAAATGAGGTTCCCAGAGGGTGAATTTAGTGATGCTACCCTGCATAGCAGGGTAGCATCACTCAATTTACCTTCTGTGAACCTCAATCTGAATCAGGGTCTCTAAACTAAACAGAAAGAGGTGCCCAGAGAATAGATTGGCCCACTGTATGGGATAGCATCATCAAATTAACCCTCTGGGGACCTCATTCTACAAATGTCAGACTGCTTATTTTCAGGCCTGGTTCACAATGAGTTCTGGTGGATGTAGGCAAGGGTGCACTGTATTTTTTTATAACTGACTTTTTGGAATTTAGAATATTGAACAATTTGTCAAATAATCTATTTATTTATTTATTTATTTATTTATTTATTTATTTATTTATTTATTTATTTATTTATTGGGGTTGAACGACACTTTTGACAGCCAGGGTCATCTCGAGGGGTTTACAGGTGGAGGAAGACGAAGAATTCTCAGAGAACCACAGAGCAGCGGCAAAGCAACTGCCAGACTCCCTAACGTACTTACTCCACACAAGCAGGATTAGCATTGGTTGAAGACAAGTTCAGCGTGCAGTACGCCTTAGTACACAACGCCATCGTGTCCCCACATTGGCAATCGGGATTAAGTGCTTTGTCCGATGACACAACGCAGTTACCCCTGACGGGGATCAACCGTGATTGTTTTGAAGTTCAGTAGCGTATCCACTGAGCCACCGTGGTCTCTAAATGACCTAATACATAAGACTCTTGACTCACATCCCTGAAAATGGGGAAGATTTAGATCTATGCCGCAAAATTCAAGTGTATCTGCTACACTGTGCATAGTGTCAGTGCAGCTAAATTAGCTATCATTTTTTTCTGCTTCTGCCACAGAATGTGTGTGTGTGTTTTTTTTTAACTTGTTGCCCAAATGTAAACCTTCATCGTGTTGAAGTGTATTATGTTCCTCTATAAAAAACAACATGATTTTGGACCATCAGCACCTCTTATAATGCAATAACCAGCCAAAGTATTCCTTAATAACTTCACCATGTGGTATATTGCTAAAAATACATAAAGTTAACATAGATAATCTGATGGGTGTGCAAATGATCCAGCATAACTAAAGGTACTCTACGTGACCTGAGCATTGATAAATGTGAACTGGAACCATCAAAAGTTAAGGAAACAACATTAACACCGACAGTTTCTTTTTACAAATTTTAGCCAAATTGGCTATTTCCTCACCCGATAATGTTGATACAAAGAAATAGGCCCAAGGTATTGTCTAGGGCTCTGCGAATCACGCACTTTCGATTCGAATCGAATATCGAATCGAATCGGGTCAACTATTCGAAATCGAACCTGGAATCGAACCATCTTGAAGATGACCCATTTTGGGGAGGGGGGGGGGGGGGCTGTAAACCTTATTTGTTCCGAGTTGATGGCACATGTCCCGGCTGATAAAATATTCCAACTATATCATCAAGGCATGCCTTCGTCGAAGGCATGCCTTGATGATGTAGTTGGACCTTTACCCAGTAACGTTTATAGCTCTAAATAGGAACTGTGTGAAAATTGCCTGTACCAAGCACAGCACTGCGCTAGCCGCTTGCAACAGAGCATCGTTTACACTGTTTGGAAATCTTGAATCTTAAATTTTCTTCCAACATATGCAGTGACGAAAGAGACGGAAGTTAGCATGGGTGGTGGCATGGGTGCAGATGCCATTTGTATTAATACAGCGAAAATTACATTTAGTCTTTATTTTCAGGATTATACACGTTTTGTAAGATGACGTAGAATGATTGATACCAAACTATATTCCAGTGAAAAGATTCGAAAGAAAACGAATCGGGCATCCGATTTCGAATCGAGTCGAATAACAACGTAAGATTCGAAATCGAATCAAATCTCGAAGCATCAGGGGACTAGACTATTTTCCAATTGCTTTTTAACCCTTTACCCAACGAATCGCCCGCACCGCCCGCGTAATATGCAAATTCAGCAGCTGAAAAAATATTATTTTTCGAAAAATTTCAACAAAACCATATCATGTGACCCCTCTTTGGAACGAGCTCGTCGAGCTCGTTCCAAAGAGGGGTCACATGATATGGTTTTGTTGAATTTTTTTGAAAAAATTTTAAAAATGATATTCAAAATAATAAATTTTGATATCGTCTGCGTTGGGTAAAGGGTTAAGGCTACTGCAATGCACACCGAGGCTTGATTGGCTTCTGGTATCTGGTCATCTCTTGCGACTGTGGTTCCAAGATCTGCATATCCTCATCACGGTACTACACTATTTTCCAATTGTTTTTAAGGCTACTGCCATGCACATCGAGGCTTGATTGGCTTCTGGTATCTGGTCATCTCTTGTGATTTCGGTTCCAAGATCTGCATATCCTCATCACGTGACTAGACTATATTCCAATTGCTTTTTAAGGCTACTACCATGCACACCGAGGCTTGATTGGCTTCTGGTATCTGGTCATCTCCTGCGATTTCGGTTCTAAGATCTGCATATCCTCATCACGGGACTAGACTATTTTCCAATTGCTTTTTAAGGCTACTACCATGCACACCGAGGCTTGATTGGCTTCTGGTATCTGGTCATCTCTTGCGATTTCGGTTCCAAGATCTGCATATCCTCATCACGGGACTAGACTATTTTCCAATTGCTTTTTAAGGCTACGACCATGCACACCGAGGCTTGATTGGCTTCTGGTATCTGGTCATCTCCTGCGATTTCGGTTCCAAGATCTGCATATCCTCATCACGGGACTAGACTATTTTCCAATTGCTTTTTAAGGCTACGACCATGCACACCGAGGCTTGATTGGCTTCTGGTATCTGGTCACTCTTGCGATTTCGGTTCCAAGATCTGCATATCCTCATCACGGGACTAGACTATTTTCCAATTGCTTTTTAAGGCTACGACCATGCACACCGAGGCTTGATTGGCTTCTGGTATCTGGTCATCTCTTGCGATTTCGGTTCCGAGAACTGCATATCCTAAGTATTTGGATACATCATATTCAGTGTGTTTTAATACTCATTTCATCAAGCATTAAACTACGGTGAATTTTCGCATCATTTGAATCCTGTACTAAACACTTCATAGCTGAGAAATAGAACTAGCCGGTTTTTCGGTTTGGTTTGGTTCGGTTCCAGTTTTTGTAGCAAACTGGAAAAACAAACCGCAAGACTCAGCAAAACACCGGCTGAATGGCTACACTGTGTTTGTGCATAAGAAGACTAAACTACATGTACATTATTGGGAGGGAAATGGACTAGTGGTTCCTTAGGACGGACTCTCGCTACTTAGTCTACCCGACAAAGGGGCGAAAACGTTGTGTTGTAATTGTCTACAGAACGAGTCAATAATGGAGAAAATGAGACAATGAAAACATCGATTTGATAAACTTTATTCATTTGTTACCATAATTAATGTTTTTTTCTGTCTCAATAGGCTTAGCAATTGATCCCATAGAACCCCTAACAATGATCAAATGGAATCAGGATCCAATGCAATAAAAAAAATTACAATTGTATTTTCCATAATTAAATTTGAATCATTATTACCAATTTAGCGGGCGTTCTCTAGTATATTAACAGAGTTTAGAGGGGCGGTAAGACTCAGGAATTCATGACGCCATGCAACCGGAAGCGAGCCGCGGGCGTTAATGAAAACAAAATTCATTAACAGCCCGCAGCCCGCTGCCCGCTTCCGGTCATGGTAATAATAGTAATAACATGATTTTGTCGAGCGTCCCAGCTTATTAACGGCCCTCGAGGAATGAATAACAGCCCTCTGGCTTATTAACGGCCCTCGACTTCGTCTCGTGCCGGTAATAAACCCCCGGGCTGTTATTCATTCCTCTCGGGCCGTTAATAAACCGTAACGCTCTCCAAACTCATGTTATTGTTATATTAGCATTTTAAAAAAATGTGGCAATTTGCCAACTGGCAAATTGCCAGATCTTTGAAAATGTTAATGGTTCATTTTAACCCAATTAAAGTCATAATCTTTATAAATTTATTTGATTTGAAATAAATACTGTTTAAACAGAACTGGTTCCATCTCAGGGACAAGATTAGAACCAGTTTTGGTTCTAAAGAGAACCTATATTTTTTGCAGTGTACTCTTCTTACTCAAAATTATGAATATGGACGAAGAAATCTTCCAGGCATGCCAAAATTTAAAATATATCCACCCTGAAAATATGTCTTCGATGGAATATTTAGGGATGCCATGGAGCTCTCCAAATTTGATTGTGTAGGTATAGAGGAAAACAACAAAGAATTATTTTTCAAAATCGCTAATACCAAAACATCAATGTCTGTAAACAGGGTTCATACAGAATTATCATTTTGAAATTCAGGAACTTTTCAAGGCCCTTTTAGGCCAGATGTTAAAGATTCACTTTGGCCCACTGAACCCACCAAATTTTATAATTAAATCTTCACAAAAACATTCCGCATGTAGAAATTGGTTTCTGAACTGTTTGTTGTGTGTAGTATTTTAATTGGTTTAATCGTTATACAATACATAAAAACAATAATGACAATATAATTTGTGTCTTGAGTGCAACAAGGCACTATCTGCAATGCTTTAGCATTGCAGATGGCGCTTTGTTCCACTCAAGGGACATTATATAGTTTTTAGTAATTACAGGGCAAAAATGGATGAGAATGTTTTTAACACTCTCAAAACAGGTTTTAAGGGTTTCGTAAACCTCCAATTGATTGCATTGGCATGTCTATTATTAGCACTTTAGCGGGGGTTCCTTGTGCCATTATGGCTAATTTCTTGGGCATTAATACGCGATAAATGCTCAGGCCATCACGTTACGTGCCAGGCCGCTAATGGTATCTCCTTTCCATTAGCGCCCGGCGGCCCGACACGTCACGTGACCAAACTACCTTCCGTTCCGAATCTTCTGTTGTTTGAAATCTCCATCTACAGCAATACTAAACCATGCGGACAATAAAAGACCGTTCCGCACATATGTGCAGAATGGAAATCGTTGACGGACTATTTTTTTAAATAGAAGCGAAATTTCAATGGAATTTTCTATAAATCGTGCAACGCAATTACAATTTGAATCGCTAGCGATAGCTAAAAATCGACCCCTGAGTTCTAATGTGTTCTATGTGCCAGTAGGCACATAGAACACATTGGAACTCAGGGGACAAAATAGTAACACGGGGTCCCCTCGCAAATTTGGTTGGCGATAAAATGTGTTCTTTTTGTTGATAGTTGTCAAATGAATTGCCTTCTAGTAATTGTTTTTATAGACGTGAAGGAGTGTAATAAACACACAACGACACGCGCGTGTGAATAGGTTAATCAATATGGCATTTGTGCTATCGTGAAAGGATTAAACTCGAGGCCTGTGGCCTCTCGTTTTATCCCTCCGCGCTGGCACTCGTGCTATATCGATTTACCCATTCACACGCGGGTGTCGTTCTGTATATATATTCTCTATTGAGAAGTGCTGGAAGTCAACTCTGTGTATTTACTTTATATGCATTAAATTATTGTTTTCTCAGTAGGAAAAAGTCTTTCAGAAAATTATAATTATTACTATTTATTATGGAATGCCAACAAGAACTCTCCTATAAATAGTAACAAATAGAACAAAATTTTGCTAAGATCATAGGCTCCCATTGCAGGTTGCACGGTAGTTTTGAAAAATACTTGTGTCACAAGTCATTGTTGAAAAATAATTTACAAGTCAACATAACTCTTTGTGGGAATTTGTCACAAATCTCTTTCAATCAACCCATCAAAATGCCATGTTCCTGGGTTAATGGAGAAAAGGGAAAATAAATTGTCAGAAATAATTGTCAAAATAATCCCATGTTTGAAATATGACATGTCTGTTAAATTTTGAGTTGGGGTGTTTGTGGATTTTTTCTTTTTTTTTTTGGAGGGGGGGGGGGGGAGGGGTTGTTTTTGTTTTTTGGGGTTTTTTTTTCGGTTCGATTCCGGTTTTTAATGAAAACAGACCGAACCGCAAGACCCAACAAGAATCTGGTCGAGTGGTTTTCCTGTGTTTGTGCATAATTGCATAAACTGACAAACAATCTAATTAACAGGTAACTATACTAGTGGACACCATGGACTCTCCTCACTTTGTCTATTCGGCAAATGGTGAAAGCGCTGTGTTCTCATTGTCACTTTTTCTGAAAATGTGACAATGACAATGAGAAGACAACACAGATTAGATGAACTTTATTTGTTTTTTACCCTAACTGAATTTTTTGTCTGACTAAAAAGGCCAAGCAACTGATCCCCTAAGAATGACCAAAGGGAAGTTGGGCTGAAACCAATGGAGATATTTATACAGACAGGGCTTTTTGTGGAGTCGTAGAAACTATTGCGGGTTTTCCCAAGAAAGGAGCCTGAAGTGTTATTTAATGTTGAAATTGCATTACTATACATCTTAATACAGTACGCGGAGGGTGGGTTGTAGCTAAATCACCCAGGGAGTGGAATTATCACCCAAAGTATCACTTTTAAATTATGTACAAGTGAACGAAAAACACAAGCAATGTTTCAGCCAATGGACCTCCGGGTATAACCCGGAGGTCCATTGGCTGGAACTTTGCTTGTGCTTGTTATGCTTTGCAACAGATTTGCAATTATTTCTTGGGTGGAATCTCCACTCTGCAGGTGATTTAGTGATAATATACTCTCCACGTACCGTATGTCCACAAACCGAAGCGAAACCGAGTTTTTTTCTGAAACCGAATCTGAAAAATGAAAACCTCCCACTAGGGACGTCGCTAGAGGTTTCCGATTGGGGGAGGGGGTGCAGGACAGGACAGTGAATTTCCAACTAGGGGCAGGAACCGGGGGGGGGGCCCTACCGGTCCCTCCCCCAAGTTGGAATTTCACTAACGAGAAATATGAAGGGGGCATAAAATTGATTCTAGTAACTGAAATGCCAGAATTCTCAGGTTATTATTATTTGGTATTATTCTGGGATTTGAATATGTGCTAAACAAATGCTCAAGCTGAGAACTTTGAGTAATTCACAATGTCGTGTCATTAAATGAGACCTTATGCAGGAATGATCAGTTTTCGATGTTTCATCATTTTGTAACTGTGAATGATGGAATTAACTCAGGATAACAATTTTACACGATGTGATTTTCTTGAAGTGCATTTCGAGGATTTTTTTTATTACAATAAGTAAACGTACTATAGAAATCTCGTACCGATTAACATTATGTATACTTAACCCTTTACCCAACGTAACGGCCAAAACCGGCCAGCGCTATTCTCAAAAATCGCTAATTAATTTTCATTATTTTTTTCATTTTTTGTCTCAAAAACATAGGTTATGACCCCTCATTGGAACGAGCTCGTCGAGCTCATTCCAATGAGGGGTCATAACCTATGTTTTTGAGACAAAAAATGAAAAAAATTAGTTGTTCAAGAATTTTTTTTACAAGTGTCGTCTGCTTTTCATGTTAGGTAAAGGGTTAAGAAGCTCGATATTGCGTACACTGTAGTTGTAAATAGTAACAGTGGTTAGAACTTTTGCCGATTTGAAACCGAGTTGGAATTTTGGGAAGTAAAGGAGACATCAGCATCGTCAAAGAAGCTCTAAAAATCCAAATAGATGGAATTTCCAACTACTCATGACTTGCCCTCCGCATTTCCAACTATAGGAAATTTTGGCCAGGAGTGGGTAACAGCTCCCCCCCCCCCCCCCCCCACCCCTGTCGTCACGTCCCTGCTTCCCGCCTGTAGTTAAATTGATATACAGGTATACTCACTTTCACGCCCTGGGATTATATTTGAAGGTGCCAGGGTGTCCTTAGTTACTTACACTTTTACACTGCTTGTTGGAATATATAGATATCAACTTTTACAAATCACTGCTTCAAATGCTTTCATGTTTAATATAAAACATTCTGTACGGATGATATTTACTAACTTCGAATTATACCCCTTATATTTAAACTTAATAAGTATTTTGAAACCACGAATTAACACTAATGACATCTAAGGAGGGTTATTTAGGCTAAATTAACACAACTCTGTATATTCGAGACTGCCATAGCGGTGCTAAAGGTGCTAAAAGTTACCTCAAGCACCGATAAATAAATAAATAAATAAATAAATAAATAAATAAATAAATAAATAAATAAATAAATAAATAAATAAAAGCCCGAACATGCCTTGAAGCTCACAAAGGCTGAGTTGCAAAACCCACAGTTCAAGTCATCAAGGTCCACATCGAAAAAGCATGTAAAGAAAAAATGTGTAAACCACTGTTCTAAAGTGTTATTATTCGTTTACTCCAGGTTATTTTTATTTCTTTTTTATTTATATATCGGATGAGGAAGGGAAAGGTGGAGGAAGAAGGGAAGTAGTAGGGGATGTGGAGAGCGGACCGTATTGGATGGACCCCTCAGGGGACCTAGGAAGGGAAAGGTTGGGGAGAAGGGAAGTTTTATGAGATGTGGGGATCGGACCCTATTAGATGGTCCCCGCAGGGGACTAGGAAGGGAAAGGTGGAAGGAGAATGGAAGTAACAGGAGATAAGGAGATCGGACCCTATTGGATGGACCCCGTAGGGAACTAAGAAGGGAAAGGTGGAGGGAGAGGCGAAATAGTTGGAGATCTGGAGATCGGTTCCTATAGGATGGAGAGGGAAGTAGTAAATGAGGAGATCGGGCCCTATTGGATGGACTCCGCAGGGGACCTAGGAAGGTAAAGGTGGAAGGAGAATGGAAGTAACAGGAGATAAGGAGATCGGACCCTATTGGATGGATCCCGTAGGGAACTAAGAAGGGAAAGGTGGAAGGAGAGGCGAATTAGTTGGAGATCTGGAGATCGGTTCCTATAGGATGGAGAGGGAAGTAGTAGATGTGGAGATCGGGCCCTATTGGATGGACTCCGCAGGGGACCTAGGAAAGGAAAGGTGGAAGAAGAAGAGGTAGTAGGAAAATATTGATTGATCTATACCACGCATTCACTTAGCTATCATTCTATTTTAATAAAATCATGACAGTAGTAGGAGATGTGGCGAACGGGCCACATTGGATGGATCCTACAAGGGACCTAGGAAGGGAACTAACAAACAACCAGACTTCGGTACCCCTTTTCATCGTGTAAGGTCATGAGGGACATGAGAAAATCCTTCAATACGGTATAATCTACAATCCCTCTTATCCTCACCTGAGTATCGAACGACCACGTCACGGGCCACCCACTTCCAGCTCCCCTATCGTATGAGGCCATGAGGTAATCCCTTAACCCTTCACCCAACGAATCGGCCACATTCGCCCGCGTAATATACAAATTCAGCAGCTGAAAAAATATTATTTTTCAAGAAATTTCAACAAAACCATATCATGTGACCCCCCCCCCCCCCCCTTTGGAATGAGCTCGTCGAGCCCGTTCCAATGAGGGGTCACATGATATGGTTTTGTTGAAAAAAAATTTTAAATTTAAAAAAATGATATTTAAAATAATAAATTGTGAAATCGTCTGCGTTGGTTAAAGAGTTAACGAGGTAATCTAGCATTTCTCTTATCCTCATCTGGATATCGAACGACCACGTACCCTAGAACTCCACTTCAAGCACCCCTTACAACCAAATGAATAGCCTTTGGCACCCCTTTTCTATCGTATGAAGCCATGAGGGGTATGAGGAAATCCATCAAGGAGTTTTTATCTACAAATCCTCTTATCCTCATCTAGGTATTGGAGGATACCCATGGCATGGTCACCCAATACTATAGCTTTGCACCACCCTTGTAGCTTTGTACCATTAACCCATTGCCTAACACGAAAGGCAGACGACACTTGCCAATACATTTTTTGAATAACTAATTTTTTCATTTTTTTTGCCTCAAAAACATAGCTTATGACCCCTCATTGCAACGAGCTCGTTGAGCTCGTTCCAATGAAGAGTCATAAGCTATGTTTTTGAGACAATAAGTAAAAAAATAATGAAAATTGGATGGTGATTTTTGTGAATAACTTTGGCCGGTTTTGGCCGTTACGTTGGGAAAAGGGTTAATACAGACTTGTAGCTCTACTACAGGATTATTATCTATCTGACCCTTTATCGAACCCTTCGTCGACCGATCCATTTATCTAAGACCTTATCATTCTACACGGTTCCTTAACTTTGTGCACGGCAGGATGTCTTAAAAACTTTTGATCGTATTGAGTCTTGTTTATGCGCTTCTATTACACTCCAGAAATCCGAACTAAATAAAGTGATTCTGGGTGTTTTGGGTGATTTGGGGACTGTTGGGGACTAGAGGGGACTATACCTAGATGTGGTAGTATACTACTGGATTTTAATTGTAAAAACCTGTGGTTTCTACATCTGGGTATCCACATCTCCTACTACTTCCCTTCTTCCTCCATCCTTCCCTTCCTTAGTCTCTTGTGGGGGTCTATCCAATAGTGCCCGATCTCCAAATCACCTACTACTTCCCTTCACCATCCACCTTTCCCTTCCTAAGTCTCTTGTGGGGTCCATCCAATAGGGCACGATCTCCACATCTCCTACTTCTTATGACGTATCATGTTCCTGGATGGGAAAAAAGAGGCATCACTTGTTGAAAGGGTTAAAATCTCATTTCCAATTTAAATTTATTGTGAAATAGTAAATAATAAAATAGGATTTGTTTATTTTTTTTGCTGTTTATTGTTATTTGTTAATATTTCAGTTACCATTCTCATATCTGTAGGCCTATTATAAGTTTCTAATTACCTTGGATTCAATGGTGGATGTTGGTGCAGCATTATCTTTCAGTCGTGTTATTTGACCACTCTTGTCAAAGGCATCATGTGCGAAGTGTTTATTGCAGAGTGAGGCATATCTCAATGTCGTTCAAACGGTTTGTTTCTTTCACTCATGTCACATATTTTGAAAGAATATTTGGTTGACCGTAAGGAAATCTGAAATGAAACACATATATTTGTTGGTTATTTCAGCTCCACAGAATTTATTTTATCACAAAATCACCATCAAATAGATTATTGCGGAAATACGGGAGTGACGTCAGAAGTCAACGTCGACCCGGTAAAGCTGTGAGTGAATTGGTTTCTGAAGTAGAATTGAATTGATCATCTCTTATTTTTCATTAAGTAAGTGTGTAGATAGATAATACAAATAGCAGACGACATTTGCAGAAAACACTTCCTGAACGACTAAATATTTTCAATTTTTGTCTCTGAAACATTGCTTATAACTTCTGACTGGAACGAACGAGACGAGCTGTGAGCAGTCAGTCATAAGCTTGTTTTTGAGTAGAGCTGCACGATATTCAAAACAGAATACCGGTATCGGTATTAAAAAAAATACCGCGGTATACCGGTATATGGAAAACTGTTCAGATATCTGAACATAAGTACCACAATCGAGACTTGAGGCATCACAGTCGGGACGAATCAGCACGCCTTGATGATGCGGTTCGAAAAAACCTTTACACAACGCAGACGATATCAAAATTTATTATTTTAAATCAAATTTTTCCAAAAAATTCTACAAAACAATATCATGTGACCCCCCTCATTGGTACGAGCTCGTTGAGCGCGTTCCAATGAGGGGTCACATGATATAGTTTTGTTGAAATTTTTGAAAATTATTTTTTCAACTGCTGAAGTTGTATATTACGTGGGCACATGCGGTCGATTCTTTGGGTAAAGCCATAAAAAACTCAAGACATCTTGGAAATTAAATTGTGGGTAAATAAATAATGACGATAAACCGATATTTTTGTAATTACACCGGTATTCAATCGATATTGGTTTGAATACCGGTATATATCGGTTTATCGAAATACCGTGCAGGCCTATTTTTGAGAGAAAAATTAATAAAATTTGGCTGCCCATTTTTGTGAACAGGGCTGGCCAACTTTAGTCGTTACGTTTGCTAAAAGGTTAATTTATTATGTGATAAAAAGAATCTCAAATTCATCACGATTTGACATGAATTTTCTCAACCTCGTTCAGTAAAAACGATCTGATCCTCGGCTCAGATCGCGATTAGTGAACTCGGTAGAGAAATTTTATATGGAATCACGACTCATTAGATTTCAACAAAACGATACTATGTGCCCCTCGTTGAAATGAGCTCAATGAGCACATTTCAATGATTTTTTGTGAGAGAGCGGCGCATATGATATGTTCTGTTGAAAGTTTTTGAGAAAAAAAATTTAAAAATTAATATTAATTACTATAATAAATTTTGTTAATGTTTGCGATGGATTCAGGGTTAATCTTACTGGACATGTATAGTTACAATTTATTGTGTTATATCTGCGAAGTTGGTAATCATGCTTGACAGAAGATAGAATTCTTAATTCATTCCTTTTATACATTTGTAAATCTTTCACCATCCAATACATTTTAGAAAACAAGTTTCTGTTTACAAAAAATAACAGGCTATCTACATGTAGTAGTAGTAGTAAGTAGTAGTAGTATAGTAGTAGAAGTAGGAGGAGGAGGAGGGGAGGAGGAGTAGGGGTAGTAGTAGTAGTAGTAGTAGTAGTAGGAGGTAGTAGTAATAGTAGTAGTAGAAGTAGATGATTTTAATTTTGCGCAAAAGTGTTATAAAGTCCAAAAATCGGCTTGCATACGTTTCCCATTAAAAGCCTGTTTTGGTCAAACAAGGTCTCACAAAAATTAAAATGCTTTGTAGGGCGTATGTGAAGCCAATAAAGGAACTGCACTTTTAGAGTGATTTGTACGACATGGTAATAGTTTTTGGGGTGTACCCCTTTCTTTTTGTGTGACACATCAGAAGGTCTTATGCATGCTTTTACCAGAGGGTGTTATCAGAGGCCGAGAAAGAACTATAACCTTCGCGAAGAAATCATGCCTTCTTACGCTGTATGGAAAAAAAAGAATCGAATAGCTCCTGTCCTTAGGAAAGTATAGTTTTTAACTCTTAACCAGCTGGGTATTTTCAAAATAGTTTTCAACAAATCTACTCATGGCTGCTGTGAAGCAGCCATGACTAGATTTGAGGAAACATTCATTCAAGTTTGAATCAAGAAATCACTGGTCAAGAAGTTGATACAATTTGTAGGTGAAAATTCGATTCAAGTGTGCTCAAATTTTACTTATTTCAGAGTCAAGAGATTTCCTGTCCTAGGAAGAAATAAACCTCCAGCAGCATGAACCGAGTTAATTTTGGGCCGAAAAGCTACGTTGTTGAAGATAAAGACAAAACAAGAAATAAATAATTCACCATTTAATCCTCATATCATTCATTTGATTGGCAAACAAACATCTCCTTAAAAAATACATTTTAACATTCTCAATTAAAAGAAAATACATTTTTACTTACATGTGGAATGTTGACTTTTCCGATCTTTTCTTCCTTCCACCACAGCATCTCGGACAAAATGTTTTTGGAATTGCCGACTTATTGAGAAAAACACTTCTTGAAAATATATCGTCATTTCACTTTGTATTACTCGTTTCATTGTGTATTGCAAAAATAAATTATCACAAAATTAAATCATCATAAAAGGTATTTTTGTAATAAAACATTTCATGGACCGGTTGTTTCTCCTACTATTAGAAACATCGTCTGTTGTGTTCACTGCTGCAGTCAAAGGCGTTCAAACGTCATCGTTGGAAATGAATTACTGCTTTGACTGACGTGGGACAGTTTGAGTGCCGACGTTTTCGCTGACGAAAACTGGTAATCCTTCGGGATTCATACATAATTTGTACCCACTCCCACACGTTCATACTCCAATAAAGATTATAAAAATTGCATTCAATTCTTATAATTACATTCCGTAACTGTTTAAACTACTTTTTACCAAACAACAAATCAGAAAGACGAAATAAAACATGTACGAACGAGCGAGGCGAAAACCACCCTCACACAAAAGACAAAGCGCACAACTCTGAGTTGAGCGCCGGTTTTCGGCATTGACCCAAATTTGTCAAATTGCCGTCTTTCACAACGAAACTTGAAATGTTCAAAACAATTTATTTAACATATCAGTAAACTATAATCACTGATCACTGCGAGAGGCGCTAAAAGTTATAAAACCGCCCAAACACCACCCGAATTACATTCTGTCAACTGCTCTCTACCGTAAGTGGGGGTCAAAGTTCGACCAAATGTATTCATTGGAAAATGAATTACATTTGGTCATGACGTTTTCATCCAGCTGACCAATGGGAATTGAGTATTTGGACCCAAAACGTATAACTACATTAACAATGTAATTATTTATCATTCAGTTACTGTTATCGAAAACGGCGACCTCGACGCATGTAATAACTCAAATACCCATGTTACTTCAAAGTTATGGTTTGTAAAAATAAAATGGAATCAGAACTATATAACTGCATTATCTTTTAAGTGTTTGTATAAACAAGGTGGTATTAAAATAATATTCGGTTAGTAATATTGATATGAGGCATACATTTGTTGGCTGGAGTTCATGGAGCTGGCAGATCTTTTTATCAATACCATAGTTTTGTAATTCAGACTATAGTTAGTTTTTAAAAAAACTCAAAATATCGTCACGAATACAACTCAAATTCTAATGTTCATATATTTGAATTAAAATATAAATACAAGACATGTGTACATAGAGGATCTCAAACGAGTGATGTTTGGATATAAGATTTTTTGAAACGAGTTTGATGAATTTGATTCACAACGAGCCTTTAGGCGAGTTGTGAATCGAATTTATCAAACGAGTTTCAAAAAATCTTATATCCAAACATCACGAGTTAAAGATTCTGTATATCACATGAATTTTCGTATGTTTTTTTACACTTTTTATTTAATTCATTGTCACTAAATTCTCCCAAAACAACCGACAATCAGTTCGTTGGCTCAGACGCTTCACACCATGACGTCTTGAATGCGCTTTACTTACTGTTGTCGTAATTCACGTCATGTGAACTACGCTCAAGAATACAATGCTGCTGCTATGGGACCACGCGCCGATTGGACACTAGTTGATAATCAGGAAATAAGACATGGGTTGTTGCGTCAAAATTAACGACGTTTCATGTGATACATAAAATTCAATGAATACTGAGTACATAAGAATACTTGAAAACCTGTATTCGAATTCGACTGTTTTTGAATACCCAAACCCTCCACAAGCACTTTGTGGTTTTAGCGCTGAAGGCGGAGAAATTTTACTCACTACACTTTTATTCCAGCCCCACTACCAATGTTCACGCTTGTCAGAATTTTTTTAGTGCAAGTGGAACTTTTATTCGGTGGCAAATGAATGGGCTTTTTGCCAAATGGAATCTGAATGCAAATGAGAACAAACCAACCATGCATCGTCCTTTGAGTGCAACATGTTGCCATTTGCAGTGCAAAAGCATTGGAGAGGCGCCAATACACTCAATGTACGGTATTTTAAGTTAAAAGAATAAATTATTTATATTATTTATTTATTAGGGTTTAACGACACATTAACAGCCAGGGCCATATCATGCCGGTGACAGTTTTACAGGTGGAGGAAGCCGGAGTACCCGGAGAGAACCACCGAGCAACGACGAGCAGCTGTCAGCTCCCCAACATGGGAACTCTGAACTCTGCACCGCGTCACAGGCAGGGTTAGATTGATTGACGACATGCGCACCATCGACGTGCAGTACGCCTTAGTACACAGCGTCATCGTGCTCCCAAGTAGGCAACCGGGGTTAAGTGCCTTGCCCAAGGACACAACGCGGGAGCACGAATCAGTCGCTGAAATGGTCACCCATCCAACTACTAACCGCGCTCGACGTTGCTTAACTTCGGTGATCTGACGAGAACCGGTTACCGCGACGCCACCGCGCCCCCTAAAAGAATAAATAACAAAGACATATTTTGATTCGAATCAGATTAACTCTTAAAAGCCGGAAGTCGAGTTTTCTTGACTGTGATGTAATACGGCAGGTAATGTGGCCGTGACGGTTCGGCTATCTTTGGGCTGGGGGAGAATTAAACACTCAGCAGGTGCTTCTAGTCAAGTGTCGTCTGCCTAAATAGGCAGACGACACTTGACTAGAAGCACCTGCTTTACTGTAAGTTTTCGCGGTATGTCAAGTTCAATAAATTCATTCTGATTCCCCGGCTTCTAAGAGTTAAATAGATAAACTGTTAATTCTGTTGACCCATAACAAAGAACCATGATTAGGTGGGGGAGCAACTTCTGTATTTTCTATGTCGCCAGACAGCGATTTTATAGAAAACAACGCACTGAAATAATAAATCACAAAGCCTTTGAGACATGCCAAGAGTATACGTGTGGTGCCAAAAACTGTATATTTTGTGCCAAACGGATTTTCTCAGGCTGGTGAAATTGGCACCACTGGCACCCGACAACGTGAACATTACCCGCTACCCCTGTCATATAACTGAGTTGCATCGTTTCTTCTTAAACACAATTCTTTACCTCGTGAGTTATTAAGATATAATTACCATTGAATTACAACTGCACCAGGTCAGGGAGAATGCTGTAGTTATAATTCAAGGGTGATTATACCGTGTGGCTATTACGACGGAAATGTTTATTTGTCCTTCTCATTATTTCTTTTGCCCTAACATATCCGTCCCCTCTATCACTAGAGTTCCAGAGGGATTGTACTTCTTCCATCCAATAACACTTGCCGCTTTGGGCAGAAGTACGACAGTGAGATTAAAGAAAACAAGGGGTGCCTTGTATAGGCGTAGATGTAAGGGGGGGGGGGGTGGGGTAGTAACGTGTGCAGTGTGATAAGAGTTTCTCTTTTTAAGATTATGGTTGGCCCTGAAAAGGGCCGTTTTGTTATTGTGCATTTCAATCTTCACAACAGGTCGACTTCAGTCAGAGCAAAAGGTACCCGACAAAATGGACATCTGGGTGTCAGCTGTGCCTATATGGTTGCCACGCATACCTTACATAGGTTATGCGTGCAATGCAGTTGCAAAAATGCCGAAATACTTCGGTATTCACAACAAACATCGCAGGTTTTATGGCCTTCAATGGTGTCTCCTGCTAAAACCGCTCTTAAAAAATCTGTGCTCTTGGGCATTTGGTTAGTGTGTCTTCTGAGGACTGTCAAAAGGTCTCTTCGTATGTCTGGGTTAATGTCCAGACCAACGTATTTAGCCTTCAGCTGGGCAATCAATTCCGCACTCGAACTGCTCTCTGCAGGCCGATGACATGTGTGTTGGCCTAGTTCAAAGAAGGTCGCTGGAAACTGGTTTGGTGGCGAGGAACTTTGTACAAAAAGTCCATATCTGAATCGGAGCTACCCTCATCGTCACTAATAACTATAACTGAATTTGAAGACATTTCTATTCTATGAAGAAGAAAAATACACCCCACCTCCTCTATATACATATTTTATCAATCTGTTCCAAACTCCATCATTAAAGCAAAGATTCTCTCTATCTTAATCACCTTTTTCTATGCATAGACAAAGACCAGGTGTTCTCTAGCTCAATTCCTTTATGACATGTCTAAACAAAGTGGGCTTTTATCATAAAGCATTTTTGTATGTACATAGCATCAGATGTGCCACTTTTTCGTAATTATATAACTGTCTATACAAACCAGATAGTCTTTATGTCTAAAGCATTTTGTATGCCGTTACGTGTACATGTCCTTGACAATATTTACCTTAGAGATATTTACCAAGAAATAAAGTTATGGGAGGGGCAGAGAGGGGCAGAGAGGGAATGGTGTCACTCTTTTGTTAGTACTCATTGGACACCTCAGTTTGAATGTTCCCCAGCTTTGATCTTGCATTTGGAAGGGGGAGGAACAGTCCAGGGCTTTGGTGGCGAGGGACTGGGCTTTTGGAAGGGGGAGCCCACATACAGGAAAGGCCAAAACAATGTGGGGAAAGCCTAAATAGGTTATACATAGCCTGGGTCCCTTTAGAGGGTCCTAAAATGGGCTTTGGGTGGGATAGCCTAAAAAATAGGGTACGTACATGGCGGGTAGGGTGAGAGGGCATCTAAAATAACCTAGGCCTAGTGTGGAGAGGGGAGGGGAGAGGGAGAGGGGAAGCCTAACGGATTTGGGCGCCGGGGTCAATGACCCCGGTCATTGTCTGACCTCGAGGTCCTGGTAAAGCGGGCAGATCTCAACCTTACATACTACTATTGTTTCCACACAAAACCCAATTACATGTAGTAATGAAAAGACTTGCACGGTTGCACGGAGGATCGTATTGTTAATTGGGGTGCCATGTTGTAACCTGTTAAGGGTGGCAGTAAACGACGTTGTGGGGGCTTCATCTTGTTCGGAGATACTGGGAATCGGGTTCAAGTTGTCCTTCTATATATGTGCGGGACTGTATACATCATCATTGGCGTTGTCACTTTCGGGTATGTCCCTGGAGGAGTGTGAAAGGTGTATGGACCATTGAGACTTATCGCGCGAAAGGTCAATCTTTTCAGTGCTACATGTAGTTGGGTTTTGTGTGGAAACAATGTTAGTCATGCCCATCCTGCCACGTTTGGGATTCACAGGATGGGGGATTCTATTCGCCTCTTGGGCTCAGGGTTATGGGTTTCAATTTGGGTGTGTAATTGTGAGAACGGCTCCTGGGTGTCAGGAGATTTCTGGGTATTGACCATAAATTCACGGTTTTGTCTAGCATCTGCAGCCTTGTACTGGGCAAGCCCTTTTCTAAAGCTGACGTTGGTAATACGTGAGGTCCTTAATCACTCGTCCGGACGCAGTATCCGCAGGAGGTAACTAGTTAAGTCTAATCCAGACTTTTCAAATCAACGAGAGGAAAGGGAATCCTAGGGCAGGTACAAAGCTGTCGCTGGTGTAGGGTTGTTATACATCGGGTAGCACCGTCGATTTGCTCGGTCAAAATGGACGCGGGAATGGGGTTAAACTTATGTTGCATGTCTCAGTCAGCAAAGTGGAAAGTAGGTGAAAAATCTACCAAGGGAGTGGGGATGTTATGGGTCTGTGTCTTGCAAAGTAGTGAGTAAACTTTGTGAGTTGTGGTAAAAATCACTCCATACAATGTGGAGCTGGAAGGAAATATTTGGTATTTATGGGATATGTCTTGTAAAGTAGTGAGTAAACTTTGTGTTTTGGGGTAAACATCACTACAAGGAGGAAAAGAAGTGGGAAAACGTTGAGTTTTAGGGTAAAAAACACTACAGTATGCACTAGGAGGTACCGGGTACTGGATCAACACTTTGGATTTGGAGTGTTAGACAGACACAAACTTTTCATCGTGTAAAGTATTGAGAAAACGTTGTGTTTTGGGGTAAAAGATACTACAGTAGGTACTGGAAGGTACCGGGTGCTAGGATGCCACTTTTGGATTGGAGTGGGAACAAGACACCAGCAAGTGCAGGTTCGAATGACGGGACTCGGTTTATATTAGTGCTGGACTGAGATTTGGTGGGCTCTCATAACTTCGCAACAAGATGATTGGTTGATAAGTTTTCTGAGTGACGGGGGTGGATTCGTGTAATTGTCATGGAGGGGGGGGGGGGGGGGCACGAATATGTTGCAGTCGGAAAAGATGCGACAAGTGAATAAACAGTTTGAGTGAATTCATGCTAATGATCAAAGGGTGACACCGATTATATATGCTTATCTCGAGAACTCGAGATCTTGAGATATTATCTCGAGATCTTGAGATATTATCTCGAGATCTTGAGGTGGTTTCTCGAGATCTTGAGATATTATCTCAAGATCTTGAGATGTTATCTCGAGATCTTGAGATGTTATCTCGAGATCTTGAGATAGTTTCTCGAGATCTTGAGATATTATCTCGAGATCTTGAGATAGTTTCTCGAGATCTTGAGATAGTTTCTCGAGATCTTGAGATATTATCTCGAGATATTATCTCGAGATCTTGAGATATTATCTCGAGATCTTGAGATATTATCTCTAGATCCTGAGATAGTTTCTCGAGATCTTGAGATATTATCTCGAGATCTTGGGATAGTTTCTCGAGATCTTGAGATATTATCTCGAGATAAAAAGGTAAATCAGCCACCGTAGAAGACAGATAGAATCAGAAAAACCAATACCCCTAGTCAGATCGGCTTGACTCTTAACCCCTTGAACCCGATGTGCATAATTTTTTGCGTGATGAAATAATTGGTAGTGGACGAGCAGACGATAGAAAGAGCAAACAATCTGAAGCGAGGCTCGGTAATAATTTAATCCAACAGCTCTACAGAGCTGTTGGATTAAATACTTCCTGAACCTCCCAAACAAACCAAGATGGTTTGTCAATTTCGCCGTTGGCACTATTGATTGAAATGATACCTTCCGGGGCGCCAGTGTTGAAAGGGTTAATAGAACGCATGGGGCCTTGCTCAATTACCAGATCGGTGGAAAGACCAGCCCGTGATCGACAACTCCGTCGGACGGAGTGATTTCCATTGTCGGCAAAACATTTATAGAGCCAGGGGTGCTTCTCGGGGAACTCATGCATCATTTGGAGGTACAGTCGAGAACACTTTGCGTAATTCAGTCACCTATTGCCATAAATAGATTCAACATTCTGTTCAACGATATGATATGGAGATTCTAATCACTTAATCGTTTTGCTCTGATGAATGTCTTTAGGAGGTCTACATACTCCACATACTGAAGCCAGAGCTTCGTTGTTGGGGATTTCTGAGCGAATGTAGAGATACACTGTGAGAGGCAATCTTCTAATATCACAAGCTCATGCGATTATTTTGTCAACTCTCTTTATTAACTGAATTTCGCAGTTAATTTTCATGAAATGGTGGGTATTATACTTACATTCAGAGATGAAGATGATTACTCAGTTCAGTTTTTCAGAAAAATGCAAACTGACGAAATGATAGATTTGCAATTATATCACGGCGATGATAGTACATATCATTGAAAATAGCGACCTGCTTCACAAAGTCCAACTTGAAATTGGACATGCTACGTTTCTGTACGTCGTTTAGGTCCATGTCGTTGAAGAATCCGATAACATGTGTTGTTACAATACAAACAGCACATAATCTCCGGTGTATCCATATGCGCGAACTATATGTATTTTATTTATTTATTTATTTATTTATTTATTTATTTATTTATTTATTTATTGGGGTTTTAACGACACTTTCGACAACCAGGGTCACAACGTGTCGGGACAATTTTACGTGTCGTAGAAGCCGGAGTACCCGGAAAGAACCACCGAGCAGCGGTGAGCAACTGTCAGACTCTCCAACGTACTAACTCCGCACATGCAGGATTAGCATCGCGAACGACCGTTTAGGTTACGTGTGGGTTACGTCAATTGTAAAATATGCAAACCAACTACAGATTACGACAATTTCTACCATGATTACCTATTCTACAATATATGAAAAGCCTGTGACATAAATTTTAGCTTTACACGCCAACCATGGTGAACACGCCAGCAATGGGATTTCAGTAGTTAAATTTTACACCTACAGTGGAACTACATACAAGATGACCTTTGGTGACGTCGACCTGAATGCAAACTTGTCTAAATTCATCGCACGTCGCCTCGCGAAGAGTGAAATGAAAGTGGCAATTATTTATTACGTTTTTAAATGAGTTTACCCCATAAGACACCAAAACTTAACAGACATGCATTGTCTCATCTTAATAAAGCATCCATAACTCGAAATGGTATGTTATTATGCTATTAAAATGAAAAAGGCCCAGTTTCATTTTCCATTTCGTTTCGGCGATAAAATTGACAGCGGAAGTACCGCCCACCGATGCTCATGTAAACAAAAACAGATTCGCACGGATGCACGTCTGGTGCTTAGTAAAATCGAGAAAAATAATAGCGACTCTTAATAATCTGACGATCATGGTATAAATAAAATATACCCAAAGTAGCTTGTGTACCAAATGTTCACCACTCGTGGTGAGGTGGTGTTAACCGCGCGCCAGAGACTCGCGGTTAACACCACTTCACCACGAGTGGTGAACATTTGGTACACCAAGCTACTATGGGTACATTCTGTAAATAATACAATATAAGTTTATTAGATTGCCATTATATAAAATAAAAATCTGCTTCGGCGAGATCGCACGTTAGTTTGTTGATATTTCGTCCCCTGAGTTCCAATGTGTTCTATGTGCCAGTAGGCACATAGAACACATTGGAACTCAGGGGACGATTTGTCTAGGCGGGAATCCCGTTAAGACATTATAAAGCATGAAAAAAACGGAGAAGGCGAAAAAGCACCACAACATCTTTTTCTATGGGTTGCGAGCATGCTATACGGCGTAACCTGCCAGTGGGGTACGATATATGCCTTTTTCTCCAGGACTGCTGAGATCTCCATTTGCGTTAGATCAACCAATTAGCAAATCTAACCTCGAGAAAAGTTCATGCTTACTAGCAAGAGTTATTTAAGATACCAATGCAGACGCAAACGTCCCGACTGGAAAATGATCGGGATACCACACCCTCCTTGAGTTGCGTCCCTGAGTGAAAAAGAGCGATACGATATGTATAATTTTTTTTTTTGTAATTATAATATACTACTCAAAGTTTGCTAAGCACCAAGTATATCCAACTACCTGTTTTACGTTTTAGTTGAAATATTGTAATGAAAAGTGTATATATTTTTTATTTAATTATATCTCTGATGATTTAAGTACAGAAATTAAGATTTTGTTTGTGTTTGACATTATTTTTTAGCTTTTGAATACGACAACCATGGAAAATGGATATTATTGGTAAAAGAGGAAATTTTTCAAATTTGCTAAAAAGTTGACGAGGTGACCTGGTGTGGGTTCAGTATCGAGTATGAGACCCATTATTGTTAATTACAGCTTGACAACGCCTTCTCGTGCTCCCAATCAGGTTCCTGGTGGTCCTTTGTGGGATGATGTTCCATTCTTGGACCAGCATGGCACCCAAGGTCCTGGACACTTCTTGGTTGGACTGGACGGGCTGAAATTGCAAGCTGCACCTTATTCCAGACATGTTCGATTGGACTGAGGTCAGAGGATCTTGCTGGCCAGTCCATACGCTCAACCCACTCCCTCTGTCGGTATTCCCGGACAGCATGGGCAACATGACGACGGGCCTTATCGTCCATCAGAATGAATCTATCACCCACTGCACCTGCATACAATTTGACATGGGTATCCAGAGTCTCATCAATATACCGCTGTGCTGTCAATGTACAACGGTCAAGGACACAGAGCTCTGTACGTCCATCCGAGCTGATGCCGCCCCAGACCATTATTGACCCTCCATCATAGTGGTCATGCTCAGCAATGTTGGTTGCATGGAATCGCTCTCCTGGTCTTCTCCATACCCTAGAACACCTATCTGTGTAGTCTAGGCAGTACCTTGACTCATCTGTAAAAAGGACAGGTCGCCAATCTTCTCTGGTCCGCCCAACGTGGTCCATGGCCAATTCATATCGTGCCTGGCGGTGGTTCTGGGACAGCTGAATGCGAATACATGGTCTTCTCGACCGGAGACCACCTTTGTGCAACCTTGCCCGGATAGTCTGCGTCGAAACACTTACCCCGGATGCATTCTGAAGGTCACTGCAAAGCTGGGTTGCTGTGGTAAAGCTGTTCCCACGGGCCTGGATGATCAAAAACCCGTCTTCAGCTGCAGATGTTGCCCTGTCTCTGCCACCACCATGCCGCCTGACCGGTGTGCTATACTGCTGAAATCTTGCCCAGGCTCTGGCGATCACCGTATGGTGCACAGAAAGGCCTTCACCAACCTGACGATGGGTAGCCCCTTGGACCACCATCCCTACAGCCCATTGAAATGAAGACTGAATACCCTACACATCTCATGTACATGTAGACAGTACACGAAAACATCACGAAAATCAAGGGGTACATGCTTTCCATGACTGTCACGAAAAGTCTGCCTGTCAAGAGAGCTAATGTAAACACTGGGGACTATCTCAATACATTCCTCAATCATATCCACAAAAAATATCGCAAATATGTCACCAGAAAATTTCACAATGATGTGTCAAATATGCGGTGCTTAGCAAACTTTGAGTGGTATAATATTGGCAGCAAAGGGTTTACCGATCATAAGTGCACATTGTCATTGTGTTTGCATATTTGCATGTTTCACACACTTCAGCGTTCATATTCTAAATTGTTAATATCACACACCACACGTGACAACCCCCGGGAAGTAGAGCATTACTGTTTATTGTGGTAAACATGTTCTGCTTTACTGTTAAAGGTCTCACAGAACTAAATATTTTCCCATAGGCGACCATTATAACACTTATGTGGAAAAAAATATGATCGCATCACTTTAAATTAAATATTTAAATACCTACATAAAGTACAGACCTTCACACAACTTTCTCTGGCCAGAACACATGGGGTCATGCAACAAATAAGAGAGAAAATCCACCAGGAATTGAAGTACCGTCCTTGAACTTAGTTTTTTCTGGGAATTCCCAACAAAAATACACAAATAGTTAACTGAATTTTAAAGACCCAGAAAATACTTAGAAAATCTCTTTTTTCTTGTGAAATATTCAGTATTGTTGTAAAAACCTAATAAAATGCTTTAACAATTTTCTCAAGCAATAAGTTTTTTTCTATGAGTCTTATTTTAGACTATGATGCAATATCCGAGTGCAACATTTCAAGGCAGATCACTCTAAACTAAATATTTAGTTCCGTGAGACCTAAAATGGGACCCTGAACCAACGCCTGAGGTGAAGGTCATCTAAATTGAGCTAGTCTAAATCTGACTGCATACTTATGTCGCGTTCAGTTGTGCTGAAGTGACTTTAAACAACAAAAAATGAATAAATATCACTCCCATTATCGCACGATCAACAATAAACACATTTATTGTTCAGTCGTTAGAAATTGCATATACTGAAACACGGTGTGATATCCAATCAGTATCCGTTATTTCTGTCACTGCACAGGTCCATGTGTAGATCTATGTATTAATTAGTGAACAAAACACGTGAACACGGAAAAACGAATAATCAGAATATCGATGCACAATATAATTGAGATCAATCTTTCTTCTTTACCAATATCAAGGACAATGACCCAACAATTTATGATAGACGGCCAGAGCATTGTGTGTGTTGTGGCGCCGCTTAGTGGAAATCCTCTAAAATGGGCGACATGGGTATAAACGATTGGCTGGGCTTGATTTTATATCCACGTTGCGTTCACGATTACCCTTTGTGCAGAACTATGTGACCTTAAACACAAATAAATAAATAAATAAATAAATAAATAAATAAATAAATAAATAAATAAATAAATACTCCTTGATTATTTTTAGGGTCGCGTTCAGTGTTCACGAAACAAACATTACATCTGTCCACTTGTGGTGGGTGATCTGTGTTATCAGTTCAGCTTATCCTTGTCAGTTGGCCGATATGAAAATGCCCGGGAATAACCCGCGAACGATCGTTTGGATTACGTGGGTGTTACATAAATTGTAAAATAGGCGAACTCCAACTTTCGATGATATAAAAAACGTGTTGAATTCCTAACTCAGCATATTTGCTGGTCAGAATTGGCAATCTTCTTTACTATCTCGACTCACTCGCTTGCATGAGAATCGCAGCTATCTGTTGTTTCCGCTTATTAACTGGTTGAGGACTAGATTCAAAATTTGTTTTAATACAAATTATTGGAGAGTGCCCATAGGCACTCTCCAATAAGTTGTAATAAAACAAATTTATATTAATAAAATATTATTTGCATTTGACTGAATATGAAACATGAGTAAGGAGAATGTTGATTTTTGCTCTGGTATTCTCATTTTTTGAAAGCTCTGATAGTAGCTTCCAGCACCGAACCTGCTAAAAGTAACAAAAGGAAACTTGTTTGTTTTTTTTTACTAATGTCATGGGTTATCCTTACCAATTACTTGCTTCTTAATTGGACATTCCTCGCTCGTCAAATAATTTTCAATGTTGAGATAACTTTATCGAAAGACAACTTTCGTAGCGATATAAGTCAGGTATGAAGGTTGTGCAGCTAAAATTTTTCGTTGGCTAAAATTTTGGCACTAAAAAAGTTCGGGTAAGCCATTGCAGCAGTAAAAAGCACTCATGGTGACGAATGACCAGAAAAAGATGTTATTACTTTGTCAATAAGGTGTTGGGAATTGTATTTGGATAAGCTTTCAACGTTAATTGTCAGTGAGTGGTAATGGGACATTCTTTTGTCATCAATAAAACATTGTAGGTTATCAACTTTATGAAAGGCTGCATTTTATTACACATCCATTCAACTTTAAACCCTTTTATTTAACGGAATTGCCGCTATGACATAAATGATTCTGTATTCAATGGGTGATGTAAAAGCCGGAACTTTTTCCCCAGCACCGTTCATACCAGTTCCTTTCCCATCGAGTCATTAGTTACGTTTCGAAAAGTTTCCAAATTTCGTTATACAATTATCGACCGTCTGTCGCGTAGTGTGAAAATGAAAACATCCAAAGCAAAATAAAGTCGGTTCACAAAAAATCAGTTAACCAAAAATGAGATAATATTTTTTAAAAATAAACCCCAATCATTTCTAACTAGAACATTAACCCAGTTCCGTGGCCGAATCATTTTGTGGATCCCGTTATATCTACGTTGGTCAACTTTATTTCGGTAAATCTTCGTACATCTTGACATGCTTCGAACTTCTTTTAAAAATGTTTCTCCCAACTGTTTTGCAAATCTGCACAAATTTGTACTTGTATTTTTATTAGCATTAATAGTCACCGAATGGTTAGGCGTGAATGGGCACCAGCCAAAAAGAAACTGCGATACGAATTTCAACAAACACTGGTTCCCAAAAGGTTGTTTTGATTTTTTATCGATCCATTTGATCAGTACACCTTCAGTAAAACAAACGAACTCTTCACCTTTGGGTTTAAACATCGGGATTAAAATTCGTTTATATAAATGAATTTTAATGTATGGGATGTGTAATAAACACAGAACGCGATGTGTGTTTGAATCGGTGGGTGTTTTGCATAACTCGTTGGAATGGCGTAATCATATTTCGCTCGAGGCTTCGGCTCTCGCGAAATATGACTACGCCATTCCAACTCGTTATGTGAAACACCCACCGATTCAAACAGACATCGCGTTCTGTCCATTTATTAGATAAGTGCTTCCTGCAATAAGATTTAATAACATACCACGTGAATCCGTAGATATTCGCTTTTGCAAAATGTTTCTAACAAAGCAAAGCCTTTCTAACTACGCGATGCGTGCAGAATTGGGACGCTACCCACTGTATGCGAACATTATTGCTAGACAATTGAAATTTAGAATGAAACTCCAATCTATTCATTCAAACTCACTATTGCATGATGCGTATGTGGAGTCAAAACTTACTACCGAATTTCTTAACTTGTCAAGACTGTTAGAAATATATGGTTTGCTACCAACTGATAACTCTAACAAAACACACTGCACTGTTACTCAGATAAAGGTCTGTCAGCAGCAGGAATATATCAAACAGTTTTTTTTCTAAGAAATATACAATGATGAAAAGAAATCAGGTAAGAACAAACTTAGGACATATCGATTATTCAAAGGCCAGTTTAAATTGGAACCATGCTTGTCTATACTAACTATATGATGGTAGGAAATACTTTCACCCACCTGTGGGTCAGTAATCATACTCTGGACATTGAAAAGGGCCGATATATGTGGCCTCCCATTCTAGCAGAAAGGCGAATATGTCGCCTGTGGGAGGCGGATATTGAGACAGAAATGCATTTTATCATTTCCCATGTTCTTTGAAATCTCCATCTGCAGCAACACTAAACCATACGGAAAATGAAAATCCGTTCCGCACAAATGTACCGAACGGGAATCGTCAAAGGACTATTTTTAAACAGAAGCGAAATTTCACTGGAATGTTCTACAAATCATGCACCGCAATTACATTTTGAATCGCTAGCGATAGCTAAAAATAGTAACACGGGTTCCCCTCGTAAATTTGGTTGGTAATAAAATGTGCTGTTTTTGTTGATAGTTCGTCCCCTGAACTCCAATGCGTTCTATGTGCCTACTGGCACATAGAACACATTGGAACTCAGGAGACGAGCTGTCAAATGACTTGCTGAGAGTTCTTCTAATAATTGCTTTTATAGACGCGAAGGCGTGTAAAAAACGCAAAACGACACACGTGTGCGGCATCTCGTTTTATTCTTCTGCGCTGGCACCCGTGCCACTACGATTAACACACGCGTGTGTCGTTCTGTGTATTTCTAAAGTGCTGTCAGTATATTCAACCTTAGAGAACGATTATTCCATTCCACAGAAAATGAATTAGATTGTTTTTTTGATATGACTCCGGAAGAAAAATTCAGAACTATCATCAAAAATGATATTCCCGTTCTTTGGATTACGATCTGTAAAATTGTCCAGCTTTACTTCGAAGAGTGTGAAAGGAAACTTAATCAGACTTTGTTTATTATTTTATTATTTATTTATTTATTTAAGGTAATATCGTGACAGTTTTACTAGTGGAGGAAGCCGGAGTACCCAGAGAGAAACACCGAGCAACGACGAGCAGCTGCCAGCTCCCCAACATCGTAACTCCGCACTGCAGCACAGGCAGGGTTAGATTGGTTGAAGACATGCGTACCATCGACGTGCGGTGCGCCTTAGTACGCGGCATTATCGTGCCCCCGTGTGAACAATCGGGGTTAAGTGCCTTGCCCAAGGACAGTATGTGGGAGTCCGAATCGATCGATCAGACGGTCACCCATCCAAGGATAAACCGGGCTCGACGTTGCTTAACTTCTGTGATCTGACGAGAACCTGTTACCGCAACGCTAACGCGCCCCCTAATTGGACTATGTAGTGCCATGTATATATATTTTATAACTCTATATTCCATTACTACACAGTGTCAATAGTATTAACATTGCTGGTTCTTTTACATGTATTCACTATGTATTATCACGGTAATCTGCCTCATCGTGGGTGTTTTATTGCAATAAAGCATCTATCTATCTATTTACCGTCGCGAGTGACTCGCGATGGTATGAGGTATTTATCTAATTAAATGCAGGCCTGGCAATCTAGAAAATCAAGGAGTGCAAAACAATTGCCCTCGTCAGATTCCTTGGGAGTGCAATTGAACCTGAAATTTTCAATGCAAAAACTTGTATGTCATTTTGGTTATGTTCACTTCAAGGTATTAATATTGTGACTGAAAAAATTGTACTATATTCATCTACATAGTGGAAAAATTGGCACACACATCTTCTCGTTATTAAAAATGTTGCATTCAATTCTTATGTGACTCTCTTCTACACTCAAAATGTATCAAAATGCAACACATAATGGGTCATGAATTATTGTGAATCAATGCAACATTGGCAAATCGTCCCCTGAGTCCAAATGTGTTCTCTGTGCCGGTTGGCACAGAGAACACATTGGAACCCAGGGGACGAAATGATAATAGATTTTAAAGGAAGTCCCAAACAGGTCTGGCATTCCAGAAAATCAAGGAGTGCAAAAAAAATTGCCCTCCTCAATTCTTTCTAGGCGTGCAGTAGGCGTGCAACACTCCTGCACTCCTAATGAATGCCAGGCCTGTAAATGCTACTTTTTGTAAAGACTCGCAACCCTCTAAGCACTGAGGATTAACGGTAATTGGTCGGTTAATCTGTTATCACTTACGTGCAACAACTGGTATATATGTACCGACATCATCCAGACCATTAACTGAATCGGAGACATAGATTGAAGATTAGAAGATCCCCATTTTCGCATAACGAACATTTCGTTAGAACTTTCGTGTCCTATCGATTTTTTTCCAGAAGCAATTGTCCGTTCCATCTTGAAATAAATGTCAGTTCACTTTTCAAAACTCGTTCAATTTATTTTGATCAGAGAGCGAAGTATACTCCATCCACTCCCATTATCATTTTGGCACCAACACATTTTGTTTGCCTCTAGAATATCCGGAATGGCTAGGAATGGCTAAAAATGTGGCACCAAACATTTTCAGTCCAGCCTGAACTCTCATCGGAAAGTGGGGGCGGTTCTTAGCCACTGAATGTTTCTGTTCTCACAAACATTCGTTGCATTGGATTATATCTGACTCTGGGGTGAGGTGTTTCTTCAAAGTCTGCATTATTGATGTTACGGTAAATCGGTAATGGTACGAACTGACTGGCGCGGGCCGGTACGGGGTGGTAGTGCATTGGTGTGTAGACATGCGCAGAGCAGCCCGCGTGAGTTGATGTAAAAATTACCCACAATAAATATTATCCACACTTGAACTGAGGTGTAATATTTTCGCCTGTGAGCACCCAACATGGTGTCAGAAGTTAAAAATCAGAGAACCTGAACCGCATGGACGTTTATATTTGTGAACAGACTTTCATTTTCACGTTTACGATTTCATAATGCCGAAGTTTAACCCTCCAGAAGCTTTCAATTTTGCCGACCCCACACAGTGGGAAGAATGGCGACAACGTTTCGCTAGATTTCGCATAGCATCAAAATTGGACAAGGATGAGGGCCAAGTACAAGTTTCCTCGCTCATTTATGCGATGGGAAAAGAGGCTGAAAATGTGTTCAAATCTTTTTCTTTGTCTGACGAAGACAGTAAAAAATATGAACTGGTGTTAGACAAATTTAACAGTCATTTCGTTCCCAAACGTAATATTATTCACGAGAGGGCCAAATTTCACCTCCGACAAGAACAACCGGGTGAATCAGTCGAGTCGTTTATTAGAAATTTGTACGAACTGTCCGAAACATGTGACTTTAAAGCCACAAAAGATGAACAAATTCGTGATAGAATTGTTATAGGTATTATTGACAAAGAACTTTCAGAAAAATTGCAACTGAAAGCTGATTTAGATTTAGAGACTGCGGTTACTATGGTTAGACAAAGTGAATTAGTAAAAGGCCAGGTTCGCGATCAATCTATGACTGGTAACACCCAAGATATGGATGAAGTTAGAGGCGCGCAAAAGAACTTTTCTCGAAACCGAAATTATTCTAATAATAAGCCTAACTTTACAAGAAGCTCAAACAATAGTCAACAATCGCATAGACAATCATCGTATCGTCCTGATAAACAACAACGGTGTGGTAGGTGCAATCGTTCCCACCCAATGGGCAGATGTCCAGCCTCCGGTCAGAAATGTCACAAATGTGATAACCTGGGACACTTTGAAATTTGCTGTCGTACGCCTCGTAAAAACGTTCGCGAAGTTACGAATGCAGACTATAATAAAAATTATGCAACTAGTACCACCGACTCATTTTTCCTGGGTTCTGTCGATTGTGACGATAGCGAACAAAGTCCATGGACAGTTGATTTGTCAATATACAAGACAAAACTAAACTTTAAAATAGACACCGGTGCGGACGCCACAGTGATATCAGAGCATGCATACAGATCATTGAAAGTACGCCCCCATCTTAAACCTGTTTATTCAAAATTAAATAGTCCAGGTGGCCAGCTTGTTTGTAGGGGGCAATTCGTTGCTGAGACCTTTCACAAGGGTAGAAAATTCAAATTTCGGGTGTTTGTTATCGCAGGCGAGAAACAAAATAATCTCCTGGGTAGAGGGGCAGTGTTCTCATTGGGGTTAGTCCAAAGAGTTGAAGAAATCAATGTTAATGTATTTGGGAGTGAAGGATTGTTGAAATGTGAACCAGTCAAAATTGAATTGAAATCTGATGCAGTGCCATATATTGTGCCAACTGCACGTAGAGTCTCGTTTCCGCTCGTGCCTGCGGTGGAGGCCGAGTTGAACCGAATGCTCGAAAATGACATAATCATGAAAGTAACAGAACCTACTGACTGGTGTGCACCAATGGTGCCTGTAGCAAAACCTAATGGGAAAGTTAGGATATGTGTGGATTTTAAGAAACTAAATGAGGCAGTGAAAAAGGAACATTTAATCCTTCCAAATTTGGAAGATATTTCTCCAAAATTAGTTGGAATGAAGGTCTTCTCAAAGCTGGATGCGTCTAGTGGATTTTATCAAATTCCACTGCACCCTAACAGCTACAAGTTGACCACATTTATAACGCCTTTAGGCAGATTCTGTTTTAAGCGTGTTCCTTTTGGAATAAACTGTGCTCCTGAAATTTTTCAAAGGAAAATGTCTGAACTGTTGGATGGTTTGCCCGGAACTGAAGCAATCATGGATGATGTGCTTATTTTCGGGAAAACTATACAAGAGCATGATGAAAATCTGTCAAAAGTTATGGACAGAATAGAACAAGTTGGATTAAAACTGAACAAGGATAAATGTGTCTTTCGACAATCAAGTTTAAGCTATTTTGGGCACATAATTAGTGATAAGGGCATCAGTCCTAATCCAGATAAAGTTGAAGCCATTCAGGAATTGGATAAACCTGAAAATGTAACTCAGCTGCAAAGAGTGCTGGGCATGATAAATTACTTAGGGAAATATGTTCCTAATTTGTCCACTGTACTTAATCCCTTAAATGAATTGCTTAAAAAGGACACGTCATGGATCTGGGGTCCCGATCAGGAGTTAGCCTTTACAAGGGTTAAGGAAATGTTGACAACAGCACCAGTTCTATCATATTATGATAGTAGTAAACAAATAGTAGTAAGCGCTGATGCCAGCAGTTTTGGTCTTGGGGCAGCCCTATTTGTAAAAGAGGGTTCAAAATTGATGCCAGTAGCTTTTGCGTCACGGACGTTAACAGAATCTGAGAGAAAATGGGCACAAATAGAAAAAGAATGCCTTGCAGGGGTGTGGGCTTGTGAGAAATTTTACCGATACTTGTTGGGGTTATCATCATTTACCCTTTTGACTGATCATAAGCCGCTGGTTCCCCTGATAAACAGGCAAGACCTGGATAAGACCCCTGTTAGATGTCAAAGATTATTAATGCGATTGAGGAGATTTAATCCTGTAGCACAACATGTAGCAGCAAAGATATGACTGTGGCAGATGCATTGTCGCGGTCGCCGTTGCAGACGACAGAAGCAGAGATTGAGCTTGAGCAAGATGTACATGTCTATTGTGGGTCAATTGAGAGAAATTGGCCAGTGACTGACTCTAAGTTAGTATCAATTAAGCAATCTACCGAGAGAGATCATGAACTTCAAAACGTTATAAGTATATGCAAAAGTGGTTGGCCGGAATCATCACACTCTGTTCCTAAAAACATTCGTCCATATTTTTCTGTTCGCGATCAACTATCTTATCTAGATGGACTCTTACTTTATCGCGGAAGAATTGTGATCCCTACAACAATGAGGGGAGAAGTGCTTCAAAGTATCCATAGTGGACATCAAGGCATAGGAAAATGTCGGGATAGAGCATCAATGTGTGTATGGTGGCCGACCATTTCTAAAGAAATATCGGACTTAGTCAATAGTTGTAAAACTTGTCAAACATACCGTCCTGCAAACCGCAAGGAACCGTTAAAAGCATCAGAATTACCAGCCGGTCCTTGGGTAAAGATAGCTGCAGACTTGTGTGAGCTTGATAATAAGAACTATTTAGTCGTTATGGATTACTACTCCAAATACTTAGAAATAGCATACCTACCCAGCATTACCAGTGCTCAAGTTATTGGGAAGATGAAAAACATGTTTTCGCATAGGGGTGATCCTGAAGAGCTCGTCACAGATAATGGCTCACAATTTACTTCAGCGGAGTTCAAGCAGTTCACTGCTGTTAGCAGTATAGTTCATACATTTGTTAGTCCCCACTTTCCTCAAGCAAACGGGGAAGCGGAAGCAGGTGTCAAAATTGCTAAAAACATTCTTAGACAAAACGACGTATTCACAGCTCTGAGAGCTTATAGATCAACTTCAACTAAAGCAACTGGGTTTTCGCCATCAGAATTAATGCTTGGCAGAAACATTCGAACAAATGTACCATGTACTTCTGCACAACTTAGGCCAAAGTGGCCTAAGTGGAAACATGTTAAGGACAGAGATGTGAGAAATAAGCTAAGTTATACCAAGTTTTATAACAGGAAACATTCGGTTTGTTCATTGCCACCACTAAAACTTGGTCAACAGATTAGAATAAGAACTGATAAAGATAATCACTGGAAAAAACAAGGAACTGTTGTGGGTGCTGATGTCCAAAGCAGATCATACACCATTAAGTCATCTGATGGACTATTGCGCCGCAATCGACGACATCTATTACCATCCGTTGCTGTCCCACCGACCAACGTCACAATGGACGATTCATCTTCTGAGTGTTCGGACGTAGACGAAAATATAGGTGACACACCATCTTCACATAGTCCTTTCAGAACTTGTTCAGGTAGACCTGTGAACAAGCCCATACGTTACAGAGACTATGTACCCTACTGATTAACAGTGTTTCAGTTCAACTTTTGGTGGGGAGATGTTACGGTAAATCGGTAATGGTACGAACTGACTGGCGCGGGCCGGTACGGGGTGGTTGTGCATTGGTGTGTAGACATGCGCAGAGCAGCCCGCGTGAGTTGATGTAAAAATTACCCACAATAAATATTATCCACACTTGAACTAAGGTGTAATATTTTCGCCTGTGAGCACCCAACAATTGAAATGGAAAGTTTTACTTACTCCATGTCATCTATCATTCGAAAAAATAGGATCACACATTTCCGTATAGACGGGTGTATTCCCACATACGTTCGTTCTCATTCATTTGAGTGTTAGCCGGGTCTCATTGTTTCTTCGTGTAGTTCCTACCACAGTTTTAATATCTCCAAGTTCAGGCACCCTAACATATCTTCTAAATTCGTTGGAATAAAACCTCATATACTTGAATAAAAAACTGTCTTTCCAGCCATGGGTAGTCATCTAGAAAGTCACTGTATGTGCCCAGATTCTCCAAACAATTACGCCTGGGGGGAACTGGTTACGAAGAAATTCTGCACCGGCGATTTTACACTGGAAAGTACTGAAACTCAAAGTCTTTATACTATAAAACATTTATTCACTGGAGTCCCACATTAATGTAATACAGAGTGTTGACGGGACTCGCTAACCAAACCCTTCATCAAATGTTCTTGCAACCGGTTATCCTAAATAATCATTTACAGAATTTTACATGTTTTTATATGTGCAGTTTCCAAGTAATATTATAAAAATAAAACAATAAATATTGATAATTACGAAAAGAGCATGTAGAAATTCCTTAAATTAATCAAGTGGGCAATGTACTGCATTGTGTGAATGAAAAATATCTTTGTGCGATAATTCGTGTATTCTGAATCAACCGGTTATTATAAAAGTATCTGGACTGGCCCATGGTTTCTACACTCTAGAATTTATCAGCCTGGCGATAGAGGTCCGGATCTTCAGTCCAAGTGATATTTATATATATATATTAGATATGATCTTCTTTCCCAGAATTGCCCATTATCAAACTCGGCTGATCTGACGCACATCTCGGTTGGTGTGAACCAAGCTGGAGTTGTCCCCCCCTTGATGCATTACAAGACACAACCATTTTGTTTACAGCGAAATCGTTCACCATTCTTCGTTGAAGGCAATTAATCAGAAAAAATGGCTATACCGGGCAAAGGGGAGTAGTTTTTGTATGGTCAGGAATTAATGATAAGTAAAGATTGGGTGGACGAAGAGAAGAAAAGAACAGAGTGGTGCACACAATTCAAAGGAAACTAAGAATCAGAGGTGTAAGCGGGGATTCGTCGAAGTAGGAGAGAAGAGATAGGTCAGCTATATGAACGTCGCGGCTTTCCTACTGGGAAGACGAGACGTTCGGTCGGATAGCTGGACTAGAAGTACCGGAAACGTCGGACGTTATGAAAAGAACGAGAAACAACAACACTGTCAGAAAACAGTAACAGATCTGAGAACAATGTTGTAATGATTTGTTTTGATTTAATAAGAGGTTATTACTTGGTTAGTTTCATATCGGTCGAGATATCAGCCCTCGGCAGCTTAACATTATCCTTCAACTTCGTTTTCAGGCTGATACAGGGGTGGTGTGAAGCTTTCCCCAACGTGGGGGCTATGATTTCCGACAGGAGGCTAGCGAGTTCCGCCGGGCCTACCATGATTGGGCTCGGTGTGTGAAATTTCTGTTTAAATTGGGGAAAAGTCGCAACATCCGTGACTCTAAAGGCTTTAAGGGAATCAAAACGAAACGCAAAATATAGCGATATTTATATCAAACTGAAAAGTTATGTAAAGAAAGTTGGTAACTACAGGCAGCCCAGAATGTGGCCGATTTTCCCGACGAGAAGGGGGAAGAGCTACTAACCCATTGGCGCCACTCCTGGGCTGTTATGAAGATACCTCGGGCTGATATCTCGACCGATATGAAACTAACCGAGTAATAACCTCTATGTAATAAAATCAGTACATTTGGCATCGCGAACTAAACAAACGTTGGATATGTGAAATTCCAGGAACAACTTTTGTGATAAATCGTGGGTATTCATTATTTTGATTTCAAACGTTTTCATATTTTTTTTACTGTTGTATCGTTTATGAGTCGTTAAAACAACGGTTTTGGTGCTCTGGTCTCCGAGTTGGACTGGCCATATGGTCCACTGAGAAATTTCCGGCCCCCCCCCCCCCCCCCCCCCCCCAATTGGGGTGTCCCTGTGGTCCTCAAAAATGGTGCAGTCCAACACGAGTCCTATTGGTGCATGACATTTCGTGAAAAGGACCCAAAGGCGAAATTGATCTGATTAGGGTCAACATTGACTTCCTGTATATTGAAGAAATGACCTATATATATGGCAGTCCACATAGTGGGCATTTCGACAAACCAGCAGTCTCGTCTGCCCGGCACTGTTCGTTCATATGCAAGAAACATCAATCTTTCAGTAATCTTTTTTACCCAGTCCACCCTGCCTGATTCTTAGGAAATTGAAATGATGAGGACAAATAAGGAAATATTTTTGGATTTCTGTATATTTTAAGTTGAAGCGGAAGTGTTTTATACTGTTTATATCTGCTGCGTTTGAGCAGGGACGTGGCTAGATGCTTCCGATTGGAGGGGGGGGGGGGGTGTAGGGTAGTGAACTTCTAACTCTCCCCTCCCCTAGTTGGAAATTCACTACCGAGAAAAATTTAGAAAATGAAGCCGTGAAAGGGGGCATAAAATTGATTCTAGTAACTGAAATGCCAACATATTCATGATAGAATTATCAGGTTATTATTATTTGGTATTATTATGGGAATTGAATATGTGCCAAACAAATGCTCAAGCTCAGAACCTTGAGCAGTTCACAATGTCCTAACATTAAATCAGATCTTATGCAGGAGTGATCAGCTTTTGATGTTTCATCATTTTGTAACTGTGAATGATGGAATTAACTCGGGATAACGATTCTACATGATGTGATTTTCTTGAAGTGCATTTCGTGAATTTTTTTTATTACCATAAGTAATCGTACTTTTGAAACCTCGTACCGATTGACACCATGCATACTTATGAAGCTCGATACTACACTGTAGTTGTAAATAGTTACAGTTGGAATTTTTGCCGATTTGAAACCGAGTTGGGATTTTCGGGAAGTAAAGGAGACATCACCAAAAATGCTCTAAAATCCAGATACGAGATAGATTAAATTCCCGACTACTCGTGATTTGCCCCCCGAATTTCCAACTATAGGAAATTTTGGTCAGGATTGGGGGGGGGGGGGGATAACCGCCCCCCCCCCCCCCCCCAACACACACACACCTTTCGTCACGTCCCAGCGTTTGAGTACAACCTAAAAGGAAGGCAATCCATGTATACCTTTTCTGTTGTGTGTATTCAGCGTTATCGGAAACATACAGACAATGCGATATCTACCAGATAAGCCACGCGTATGATCCGGAATCACTGCAGATTTCCCACAGTAAAGTTAGGATCCAGTGAGCGTACCACTTTCATTAGAATCGAATATGCACCCACCCAACATTTCGAATCGAACGAATACCGAACTTCTAATGTGGATGAGCGCACATTTTTCTGTCCGTGAGCAATGAGACATATTGGAGGAGGGACGTCGCTAAGATGAGGTGGGGTAAACAAACGGCCCGACTGATCAAATATTTCAACTGCATATGCAATGCACTCCTTCGTCGAAGTCATGCCTTGATGATATAGTTGAAATATCAGTCAGCCTGGATCAAGCCTCCTTGGGCAGGGGATGGGAGAGTCTCAAATGGGTACTCGCCTGTGGGTAGATGTTGAGCCCGGGTGTTTACAGCGTATAATAACTTGTAATGTGACACTCAATAGTATTGATATATATATATATATATATATATATATATATATATATATATATATATATATATATATATATATATATATATATATATATATATATATATATATATACCATTGAGTGTCACTTCACAATTTATGATTGATTCGTCTCTGGAGCCTAACAAGCTTCAGAACTCACCCGCTGATTCTTCAGATTATTTGTTTGACAAATTATCGACCAGCCTGCGTCATAATACCGGATAACCCCCTTCCCCGCTCACACACACTCCATACCCCCTCCCCCCAAGTCACACGTCAAATACGTAATAAACGAACACTCGAGAGTTTCTCATTTTTCGGAAAGTAAAATTTGTTTCACTTGTGCACTTCTGGCGAAAAGTCTACGCGCTGCCCCTTGCACCCTGGATTCAGGGCATCCCCCCCCCCCCCCTGCTTCCGGTGCCCTTGGTATAGGTTATAGTCCTAAAACGCAAGACTTTTGTATTGCTTTCGTTTATCATCTTCCATATTCAAGCCTGGAAATAAGCAACCTGTCATCTGCAGAATGAAGAACCCAGAAGGTGAATTTGGTGATGCTACCATGCACGGCATGCAGGGTAGCTTAACTAAATTTACCCACTGTGAACTTCAGTCTGAATCAAGATCTCAGGCCTAAACATAAAGATTCTCGCGAAAATGGTCGCAAGAATTCTTACCTGCTGTGAGTGTCCCAGGATGCCACCATGGTTGAGCCCCTGTTATACATGGATAACACATGCTAATCCTTTATCCAACACAGCTTTTTAATTTTTAAAATATAAACTGAATTTGATAATTTAAAAAAGCAATATTTACCATCAGGGGCGTCATGCTAGGGAAAAATCGGGGGGGGTGGATCGGTAAAACCATCTAAGCGGAGCGCCACCATCGGTTGGCGCGTAGCGTGCCCAAAAGTTTGGCAAAAAATGCCTCCCAGATTGCCGGAAATGGCACTTCCCAGGCCTTCACCGAAAATATTTGGGGGGGGGGGGGGGCGTGCACCGTTTGCATGACGCTACTATTTACCATTAAAACCTGACAAATATTGATGTCATTGGAACCGGCTCAGTGAACTGGTTAAACTGACAGCCATATTTGTACAATTTTATTGAAAACGTGTCAGGATATTTCAGGTCATGTTAGCCTTGTGTCGGTTAATTTGCTGCCGCTATGTTAGTAAAAGGGTTGAATTGACTTTCTCGCAGATCATAGCGTAGGTGCAACAAGAATCTACATGTATTCTCGCTGGTTTTACTGCGCGAATCGATTCTTGGATTCTCGTTGAAATACAAGCCCTAATTATTTCCTCTATAAATTTTGCAAGTCTCCATTCAAGTATAATATTGACCGGGGGCGCGTCTGTTTGGGCAAGTTGGTAAAAAAACGGAAGGCAGCGGAATCAAAGTAGTTTCGGAAGCGGAGCCCACTTGAACTCTTCTTTCATCAGGTCTCCTGAAAACGAGACCCGATCGTAGAAGAAGGGTTCAAGAGGACAAACTTGGTAGGATTTTGAGAACATCTCGACGATTCTAAAGCGTCCTAATCAGTGCGACTCGAATCAAATCAAATCATGGGAGTGATTTCAAATCTACTTTCTCTTGTTTTTCCTTCATTTGACAACACCTAGTTTGGTATCTTTCGTGGTTTGACAAAATTGAAAGTTAAATCAGGTGAAACTATTTACAAGTTCAAATATCAAAGTTCAACATTTTTATATCACCAATTTACACTTTCCACCTTTTGGGATAGAATGAGGGCACATTGTTAATAGCATCGACCGGCAGTGTATGTGTTAAACCCATTAATACTAGCCAACCGATATAACACACATGACTGTGTTGCCAAAAAATGTAAATGAAACAAAAATATTTTATGCCTAAAAACCTTACCTGAGTGGATTTTCCAGCACCTGGAGGCCCCAAAAGCGCAGCCCGTATACCTCGTTGTCCATTTGCGTTCGATGAAAACAGCGACATTATTGTATCGCATCATCACCTTGCAGCTAAACTTTCATATTTTTGAACGGTTCACTTCTCATGTTTTCATAGTCCCATTCTCCCGATACATTCACACCTTTCTCTAATTAATCAGTGGTTTATTTGCGTCCGATGAAATCAGCGACCTCACAGTATCTTGGCATCACCTTGCAGTTAAAGTTTTGTATTTTTGAATGTTTCACTTCTCATATTTTCATAGTCCAATTCTCCCGATACGTTCACACCTTGTTCTAATTAGTCTGTGTGAAACACAGACTATTTTTGACTGGTTCTTTTTCTTTTCTTCTTCTTCTTCTTCTCTTCAACTCGAAAACGAATTGTCCTATCTTGTTGAGTTTTGGTCTACTAATAGACACTAACCACTACTCGGCTACCTATATTTTTCAGGTTCCTGGGACATTGGGGGTGTCCATAGTGGTGTTTGGAAAGTGGGTCACGCCCATATCTCAGCCTTGGTATGACCTACGGACATGGGTCCAACACCAAATGAGTCGATAGAGGTTCAAAATATGGGTCAAGGTCACTAGGGATTATTAAGTGCATTTTTCCGAATTTGGACGTGGCCACAAATTTTGAATGCGGGCCACGCTCAAATCTCAAGCATGGTATGACGTATAGACCTGGAACCAACATCAAATGAATTGCAGCTCAATGAAGATTCAAAATATAGGTCAACGTCACTGAGGTCACCCAGGGGTCACTGAGTGCATTTTTTCAAAATTGCTGGAAATCACATTTTATGACTCCCTTGTACATTCTGGAAGTACATACATGTATTTTTGCACTCAAAAAGTCGGTGGGGGCCAAAAACATTTTAAAGTTGGTCAGACTCATTTCAAGACTGATATCACGTGGATCTGGGCCCAACACCGAATGAGTCGAAGCACCGTGGAAGTTAATGATTTTGCTCCAGTTCACCGGGGTCACATAGGTCTCATTAAATGCAGTTTTCAGAATTACTTGAAATTGCATTTTATAACCCAATGTATTTCTTCTCTCAAAAAGTGGGCAGAGTCAAAAATATACATTGCTGATTCCTTTATAGAACATATTTTAATGCTGTGCACAGATGTTATTTCTGGTTTCTTGAAAAATGTTATCTGAATCCTGTATGAAAATCTTTAAACGTCGTTTACGAAAACCTATTTCGGATTTCTTTAAAGATATTTTACTCCCGAAAATACGACCCCATAAATTCTCCTTCCATATAATTTAGTTCTGATGCTTTCACCATTTTCACACACACTCGAATTTATTGGTCGCAGTAAATTCTGTTTCTCTAGTTGCTCTTTTAATTTTGTAAAGTTGCACTTAATGTGTGCATGAGACAAGTTGGGCAGGTATTTTTACATTAACCCTATTTAATCAGGCGGAGTGTGGGGGGGGGGGGGGGGGGGTCGGCAAAAATTTGCAGTGCACGATGCCGGGGTGAGTGGTCAAACGGCTCAAAAACACATTTTTTCCACCCCCTTGCAATTTTTTAAAATGATTTAGACTAATACACACATTTTAGCCCTTTTGGTGGTGGTGGTGGGGGGGGGGGTTGTATTGAAGGGTATGCTGAGCTATCTGGCCCATTTGGGCCCAGTGCTGGGGCCATGATGTTTTGAACCAGCAGTCTGTTCGGCCTTGAGTGTCCCGATTTATATAATTGCATATCCTATTTGTGTATTTAAACATTTCTTATAATCACAGATAATAAAAGGGCCTTTTAGGTCCTGATGGCCCTTAAGAAATGAAGACTTTAAGAGTATGTAAAGTATTTTTAACATACATCAAGAATGAAGGTACAACTAACAGTAAAGCAAATGGTTCATATAACAATTGCGCCAATCGGTGTTAAAATAAAAAAATAAAATTAACAAAAAATTGAAAAGTTCTCGTGTCCCATCTGGATAAAATAGTCAGAACTTAAAGGGCCTACGCAGATTCAGTGTTTCAAAAAATGGGTTTCTATAAAACCAATCGCATGACATTCCCTAGGTCAAAATACCTCTAAAAAATCTCGGGGTCAAATAAGAAATGCCCAGAAACACAAGAAAATGATCCTCGACAACGCAGTTTTTACCACATGAAGATATATAAGTCTCAAATAGTTTTTTTAGTCCCACGCAAAAAAGACTATTTGAGCTTCTTTATATGGTAACAGGCTTTGCTTTATGCCACTTCAGCAACTTATCTATACCATAACATGCCAGTCTTAACGCCGGAGCAAAGAACAAGCATGTGGTTAGTTCACTGGAAAAATCAGGAATAATGCCTAATAATAAAGGATATTACACACTAAAAACTAAAGTGTTAAAACTGACTCTTTCAAGGTGTTAAACCCATTCTAACTCTTAGGGTTTGATTTTAACACTCAAAGTGCAATGCTTTAAGCACTTAGACATTACAATCGTCAGACATCTGAAACTTGAATGGATGGCACTTCCCATGTGTCTAGCATTGGTGGTTCTTCCAGAATCGTACATAATTTGATTTGCGCTTGGTGGGCACACAATTAAAAGGACACAACGCAGATGACGCGGATCAGGCTCGAGAGTTCGAGCCTGATCCGCGTCATCTGCGTTGTTTCCTTTTAAGTGTCGCGACATTACACTTGTCAAGTGGTATTATTGTAACACCTGTCAAGTTCTGGGATGTCTAAACCTGAACAAAGTGCTAGTTCAGCACTTAGTAAGTGTTAAATACAGCACTTCAAGTGTAGTTTTTAACACTTTAGTTTTTAGTGTGTACCAGCTAAATACATCACAATTTATGTATTTTATCTAGAAAAAGTGCTAAAAAAATTGATTTATGATGCTGAGAGGGGTGGGTGTACAAGATTTGTTGTAAAACAATTTTTTACAGGATATGAGGTGGGTGTTCAAAATGACAGGAAAAAATATGTGGAAAATAAGAAAAATCTTGCGATTTTGGGGTGGGTTAGTATCCGGTAAGGTCCAATGAAAAAACAGTATCGTGTACTGCAATTTGTTTCCAACACCCCCACCCCACCCCCGCCCTAATTTAATGATGTGTTTCTGTAAAGATTATCGTATTCAATATTGTTGATGAACATGATTTGACCCAATGCAACTTTAGCATAATATAGAGCCAATCTCTTATATTGAGGTACACACGCAATAAATACCTCAGATTAGCCCTGGGGACACTGAATGTTGCAAAATGTTCTCTAGGGATGAGGTGAGCCTTAATTAGGACCCTCTGATCGTTGTCCCCTCCTCCAACTTCCCCCCAGTTTGAACTCAATAAACTTTTGAACATGAGGCAATTCTTTTCTTTCAAAAGGGGAAGGGATTACCCTCGAGAGTTTACACCAAATTGCGAAATCCCATTTTACGGAATCGGTTAGGAATCCGAATTACGGAATCGTTTTTCTAGTCTGTCTATGTGACTAGAATCTTTTTTACCTGTACACTGAATTCGACTGTCAGTTGTTGTGACAGTCAGGTGTAAGAGTGATATGAAACCGGATTCGTAGCGGCAGACCTGAAAATAAGCAGTCTGACATTTGCAAAATGAGGTCTCCAGAGGGTGAATTTGATGATGCTATCCTATACAGTGGGCCAGTGTATCCTCTGGGTACCTCTTTCTGTTTAGTTGTGAGACCCTGATTCAGATTGAGGTTCACAGAGGGTAAATTTAATGATACGACCCTGCTGTGCAGAGTAGCATCGCTAAATTCACCCTCTGGGGACCTCATTTTGCAGATGTCAGTCTGCTTATTTTCTGGCTTGCGTTGCGGCAGCGCTACAATAATGGATTCACAGTACAGTGGAGCCCACCAAATTGTATGTCTCTTAACTGAATAACCCTGTTAATTGAATACAATTTCCCAACACAAAAGCATTTACCATATCCCCAGTACAAATTTGACCTGTTAATTGAATATAGGTTGTAGAGTAAACTTTTGTTAATTGGTAAAAAAATACTGTAACTTGTCGCGAAATTACTTTAACGTTCCCCTGCTTTCCTTTGTTTCTAGGCCTATGTGACCTCAGTATATCTAATACAGGCATTAGTCTATTATATCTTGTTTGACAGAGCTCATGGAGCTCTGTCAAACAAGATATAATAGAATAAATGCTAAGTTTAGCTCTAGAATACAGTAAGTGACACAGTCGCTGTTATTTAAATACTCCTGTTAATTGAGTAATTTTCATTGACAAAGCGGCTTAACAGTAGGCGACAGGCATAGGATTGGGAGGCCCCAACAGCAGTAGGGATTACAGATGGTACTTAGCAAATAGTAGGTTAGTAGTGGGGTAGAAAGTAGAAATAGAGCTAGAAAGTTTGTCGTATGGTAGAGAACGTAAAATCAAAGATCGTACGCATGGGCCAGTGTCCTCCAAAAATTATCCTCCAACAGTCCCCACTGGTCTATACTGTCCTCTAAAAAGGTATCCTCCAACAGTCCCCACTGGTCTATACTAGTCCTTATTAGCCCCGAAAGTCACCCAAATCACCACTGTCTTCAGTCCCCAAATATCGAGTTGGGTCGTAGAGTCGTATGCTTATTTGTTCGATAAGATTCCGATCATTCGAGCAGGCAGACTGTATTCGACTGCTAGTATTAGTGGAAAAAAGTATAGCAGTTATATGAACTGGGGCCCATAGTAGCAGTAGTGTAATGATAGGTACTAAAAGCCATAGTCGTGCCACAAGTTAGTAACTGTGGGGCACTGTAACATAGAACAGAATATGGGTAATTGGGTATCCAACAGCAATGATATAAGACAGTAATGGTAGAGGACTGCATGTGTGGTAGAAGAATATAGCACTGGGTGACTAAAGTGGAAGATGATCATAGGATAGATGGTAGGAGCTGCGGACAAGTCAGCAGAAATGGCCTTAGAGATTTGGAGGTCATGGGTTGGTCTAGAAGGCAGGGAACAAACGGGTATTAGGAACTATAACTACCCTCTCATCCAAATGTCCCCATCAGTCCTCACTAGTTCCTACCAGTCCCTAAATACCGAGGTTACGAATGCTAGATTATATTTCATTGACGGATTTTCTCATGGACCCCATGGCCGCATACGACAAAAAGGGATTCTACAACCATAGGCGGACAATAGAAGGGATTCCACAATGGGTCGCCACTGAACGTGGCAGTTCCATACCAAAAAGAGGAATGACAGGTTATACCTCATTGATGGATTTCCGCATGGTCCTCTTACGATGAAATGGGATGCTGGAGGTGGGGCGCCATGGGGGACGAGGTCCTTCAATATCTGGATGAGGATATGAAGAACTTGAGGTTAGATCGATGAGAAATATCTTCATGGCCCTCATATACACATAGCGAGGATGAACGTATCGCTCTATATACAGTATATAGCGATAGTTGGGTTTAGATGACGGTGGTGATCTGATTGGTTAGTTGTTTGCAGAAAGGTGATCTGATTGGTTAGTTGTTTGCAGAAAGGTGATTTGATTACTATTCAGTCCATTACTACACGCTAAAAACTAAAGTGTTAAAAACTACACTTGAAGTGCTGTATTTAACACTTACTAACTGCTGAACTAGCACTTTGTTCAAGTGTAGGTATCCCAGAACTTGACAGGTGTTACATTAATACCACTTGACAAGTGTAATGTCGTGACACTTAAAAGGAAACAACGCAGATAACGCGGATCAGGCTCGAACTCTCGAGCCCGATCCGCGTCATCTGCGTTGTGTCCTTTTAATTATGTACCCATCAAGCGCAAATCAAACTATGGACAATTCTGGAAGAACCACCAATGCTAAACACATGGGAAGTGCCATCCATTCAAGTTTCAGATGTCTGACGATTGTAATGTCTAAGTGCTTAAAGCATTGCACTTTGAGTGTTAAAATCAAACCCTAAGAGTTTGAAAGGGTTTAACACCTTGAAAGTGTCACTTTTAACACTTTAGTTTTTAGTGTGCAGTGTTCTGCTAATCCACTGTGAGATTGTAGGCCAAAATGTCCGATTTCAGGCCCCTTTTTCATATTTTGGACAATGTTAGCAGAAAAAACAATTTTGGTAAACTTTTGTTTCCAGATGGTTAAGGAAAATGTATTTGTGACAAATCTGTGAAAGTATTGGGTCATCCGCCCATTTGAACCAGGAGATATTCGGCCATGAAAAATTGGGCGTTTTGGGGCGGGTTCTGGCAGAAGAAAGTTAACGCCCGAAGTGAAAAGCTTATTGTCAAGACAAAGTATAGCCATCTATGATTTTGCGAAGTTTTAACGAAATCTATTAAATTCCGCTCTTGTAAAGTGTTGAAAGAAAGAAAAGAAAGACAGAAAGAAAGAAAGATATAATTTTTTTCCGGTATAATAACAAATGTCTTTTCCTTTTAGGAAAAGCCAAAAAAGACTGGTGACACGTTTCCTAGCATCATATTCCCAAAATGTTCAGTGTAGCAATCCATACTGCCCTTTTTGTTTTGCCTAATACCTTAACCTTTTCTCTCGATGATTGTTCAGGCGATATCGTTGAACAAGCTCCTGAATTATTCTGGCTTACCCAACTGAGCTCGAGCTCAGTTGGATAAGCGTGTCATCCGAGCACGACCATTAAAGCTAAAAGCCGTCGAGAACATTCCGTCTCGACCATTCTAACACTGAATATCTACTCTGGGGCCAATCATGTCGCGTATCCCCGCTTGTGTTCTTTGGGTTTTTGCTCTCTGAAAGGGGTTGTATGTGGTTAAGGTGGAGTGTTTTGTAAAATTCCGGGGAGTGCTGGTGGAGGCTTTGTAGTGTTGGCCCCTGTTTCATGTCCCATGTCAGGTTCATGTTTTGCAAACATGTGCTAGTTTTATGTATTGAAAAACATGTGCCTAATCTCATTTACTCAACCACTGGAACTTTATATGAAGTATGTCTCGTGGTCTCGTCCTTTCCTGATCCCCTGCTCTGGTCGAGTCAGCTATGTTCAATTGCAACATGATTTAATCATGTACATTTTTAATAAAACCAGCGCTAGGAGATTAGGAAAAAACACATACCCTCGCTTCAAGACCTCACTCATAAAGGTCATAAAAACCTATTTTTATTTCTCAATATCAGAGTACAAAATTATTTGTCCATATCGCAAAATTCCTTATAAACATAATACTCATTAATACATATCCTGATTAACTGTCATAGTCTTCTGCAATGGCTCATCATAATGATTTCGGGGGGGGGGGGGGGGGGGTAGGCAGGCAATCTGGCTATGATACCTCCCTGCTGTGTACTTTTCAATTATGTCTGTTTGTATATTTTTGTATATTTTAGTACCACCTTATTATACTGTATGGCATGCATGTACGTATACTGCAAAAATACATCATCATCATCATCATCATCATCATCATCATCATCATCATCATTTGGGGAGATGGTGACCATCAAGTGGTCAATATCGCCCACCCTAAAACCTTTTTCAACAGGTTTGAACCAGTGTTGCATAAAGAAAAATCAAATGTTTAGTCAAATAAATCATTTATGTAACAAAAAACAATAATGAGAACCAACAAATATTGAGGAAAGACACTAGTGAAAACCTGAAACTTGGATTATATTTTGATCTGAAGTTTTAATCTTCTGATGATTGTTCAATACACCGAAGTTTTGCTTCAAACTTCTCTGATGTCTGTACATTGTATTATCAACAGTTCTTTTGGATCAATATAAAATGAAAATGTATTAGAATTTATTTATTTATTTATTTATTTATTTATTGATGTTTAAGGTCACATACTTATGCACAATGGCTAATCATGACCGTGACAGTTTTACGGGTGGAGGAAGCCGGAGTACCCGGAGAGAAGCACCGAGCAACGACGAGCAGATGCCAGCTCCCCAACATCGTAACTCAGTACTGCAGCACAGGCAGGGTTAGATTGGTTGAAGACATGCGCACCATCGACATGCAGTACGCCCCAGTACACGGCGTCATCGTGCCCCCATGTGGACAACCGAGGTTAAGCGCCTTGCCCAAGGACACAACGCGGGAGTCCGAGTCGATCGCTCAGACGGTCACCCATCCGGGGACTAACCGGGCTCGACGTTGCTTAACTTCGTTGATCTAACGAGAACCGGTTACCACAGAATGTATTAGAAAATTTAATTGTTGGAAATTAATTTCACACCGTGTTACATCCCTGTAACTAAGATACAAGGATTAATACTCATCATACTCACAGTACAGTACAGTTGCCTTGGACTGGTCTAAATCCACGCGTGGTCAGTGATGTCCACGCATGCGTTTACAATGTAATAAAAATCACCATCGGCAAAATTTTAATTAAAGAAGCACCGGGTTGTACCCGGTGCTTCATTAATTAAATTTTTGACGATTATTCCTATAATAAGTGATTGCAGTCTATTATTATTTCGTCCGTGGAAATACTGTCCACCCGTGGAAAGTGACTAGTCCACGGCGGCCGTACTGTATATGTTTATACGAATACGAATTTGAAATTTGTTGCAGCAGTACTTTTGATACTGGAAATGTTATAAAGGAAAGGGCTATCAAATGGAATCCAGCGTGGTGCCTGGGTATAATAGACCCACCTCTGGTAGCCAGGTTGTGAATGCACATGCTGGCCTGGTTGTTCACATTGCTGTCTCAATCTACTGATGTAGCAAATTCTGAGACATTTGGCTGATCTGGATATTGATATCTGTGTGTGGATGCGCTTATTACTTACTTGTCAGTGGTTGGTGGGTTATGTGGGTCATCCAGTGATGCTGGATTAATTTATTTATTTATTGTTGTTTTAAGGTCACATATTTCTGCACAGTGGCTAATCATGACCATGACAGTTTTACGGGTGGAGGAAGCCGGAGTACCCGGGTCGAACCACCGGGCAACGGCGAGCAACTGTCAGCTCCCCAACATACTAACTCCACACAAGCAGGGTGAGCATTGGTTGAAAACAAGTGCACCATCGACGTGGAGTACGCCTTAGTACACAGCGCCACCGTGCTCCCACGTGGGCAATGGGGGTGAAGTGTCTTGCCCAAGGACACAACGCGATTGCCGCAGGTGGGCTTCGAACCGAGGACCTCTCGGCTTGCAGCCTGCACCTCTACCTACTGAGCCACCGCGCCCCTGCTGGATTAATTCCACCTTATTACTTTCCAAAGTGTGATTTACTGGGATTTGCAGGTTTGATTATAAATGATAACTTAACAAGTGAAGTATGCAATCAACAATTGGGTCATGTATCCGTGCGCGCAAACGAAGACGATTTGCCGTGGGTGAAATAGGGATTTCATTGTTTTTTTTAACCCTTTACCTAACATGAAAAGCAGACGTCACTTGCAAAAAAAAATCTTGAATAACTAATTTTTTCATTTTCTGTCTCAAAAGCATAGGTTATGACTCCTCGTTTGAATGAGCTCGTTCCAATGAGGGGTCATAACCTATGTTTTAGAGACAAAAAAATGGCGATTTTTGAGAATAGCGCTGGCCGGTTTTGGCTGTTACGTTATGTAAAGGGTTAAATAATATAATTATCGTTGATATCGAAAAGTAATAAACAGAGTAATCGCTTGACTGGACTGGTTACGTGAAATAATTCATTCGAGGCTAGGGACTATATTGTAAAACACTCGTGCGTATTCGCGCACTCGTGTTTGTACAACGTCCCTCACTTCTCATGAATTATTTCACGTAACCAGTCCAGTCAAGCGATTACTCTCTTTTTCATCTTTGGAACGAACAATAACGTGATATAGTCATAGATATTGCAGGCGACGTAAAACCCCAATCAAACAGATATCAAATGGATCTCCTATAGATCTCCCAGTTATCATCTGACCAACTTGCAAAAGTATATCAGAAGCATTTATTGGTATATCTGGGCATGTTGAAAATAAAACTGAAATGAGGTGATTTGAGCAACTGAATAAAATAAAATTGCCAACTGTCATTACTTATGAGGAGTTAGAATAAAACCACTATGGTCACAATGTTCACCCGATAATCTCAGCAGTCTGTTGTTTCGAAGGAAACTTGTCATGGGCACAGGTACTCGGCACAAGCTGAGAAATCGAAAGAAAAATGATATCTGCAATCATTTATGAATCGATGGTGACGTGCCCCCATAATGGTATATAAATATTAACAAGGAACACAACTCGCTTTTCAAAAACGATAGCAGTCATCTTCATTACACCCCTCAAATTTGATGCACACAACGTATCGAACAGTACCCAGTATCAATGGAAAGGGGAATGAATAAGTTTACAATGGTATACGACACGACTGTGGTGTATTACATGACCGTTGGGTGTTCTTGGGTTGTTCACAATAACTGGGAGAAGTCGCAGAAAAGGACAAAAAAATTTAGTCGGACAGCGTGATGTTCAGTGGAAAGTGGGTTACGAGCGACAATTCTGCGGTTTATTATAAATTAGGGTTTATTGATTAGGGTTCAAGTCAGGGTATATGATCACGTTTGTCAATTCCTCCACAAAATCATTGTCCTGGCAGGCACTGGTGGGTTAGAAAGATAGCATCAATACAATGTACATGTATGCCCTATAGGCTATTGCCTTTTTCTACCCCATCAACCCATCTTAACTCAGCACCAAGATCCCATTGAATCGAAGTTCGATTCTAGTAGTCATTCCAAATGTTCTAAGAATGACTTAATATTGATACATTTTGTTGTATATTGCATGAGGAGCCAATAAACACATTGACAACATTGTGTAAGGAAGCTACATCCTACACATCTACACAAGTTAGTGGATATAATTGAGCTTGTCAGCTCAATAACCCATTCTAAAACACTATAAGGTATAATTTGGAACAAGCGCCATTAAATTATTGCAGACATAAAGTATTTGTCTTACACCTGGAACTTAAGCACCCCTGGTTTTTTTTCGCATTGATGCTAATAGAAACTGCCATTACTTTCATGCTATCTTTCATATGGCCAAAAGTGATTGTTTGTGGAAAGAATGGTCTATAAGTTAATTGACAAAAGAAAGACAACACAATGATGAAAATATGCAGTATTTTAATGGCGGTAATTACATATATCTGTCACTAATGTTTTTGATGGAAAAATGTTATCTCGACAAGTATATTGGTGGAACGGTCCATGATGAAACAATGCCGGTAATTACTGACAAAAATGTAACTTGTGATCCCCTGAACACAATAGCAACGTCTGACGTCAGTAGCGAGTGTATCGCCCAAGTGCCCGGATGATAGCCTGAATTTTCCTCCTAATGCTACCAGTAAGCCTTCCGATACGGCCCAGAGGTAACTGCTGCCTCTCCTCATGCAATGCAGCTTTCAAATCGGCCAAATTCTATAGAGGCGGATCCATTGCTTGCACACGACGTCCCAGAAAGCCAGAGATGTGTTCTAAGGAATTCAAATCGAGGCTCATTGCAGGCCAAGGTAGTGTTGTAATAGCGCTGTTCTAAAGGAATGCTCTCTAAGCATGGGAACGATGTGGCCTCTCACTGTCGTCCATGAATACAGGGCGAGTATCCAAGGGGGAGTTGCCAAAATGAGGCACGACAACCGGATTGAGAATGCCCCGGGTGTACTGATGACCATTGAGATTCCCGCGTACAATTACCATATCAACGTTTACAATCACGAGTGAGGCATCCCCAGATCATTACTTATCCCCCACCATAAGGAACAGTAGGTCTGATGTTCCTGGGCACGTAAGCCTCCACTCTCTCATGCGACCATCTGTGATATAAAGCAGGAACCTACTCTCGCCTGACCAATGAACTCTCCTTCGCATCCTGAGATACCAATGTTGTCGTGCCAAACACCACTCCAAACGTTTCCTTTGATGGTGATCGGACAGAGCTGGACGCTTGATGACCAGTGCTTTGAGACCGTTTCGGACAGTCTGTTGCACAAATGCCTGTTGGAGAGCCACAGGCGTTTCAAAACCTCACTTCAAGCAAAAGGTTCACAGGTAACGAGGCGTGCCAGACTCCAATCTCCCCGGGGAGAGGTCTTTTAGGGTTGTCCAGGCCTTGGTCTGTCCTTAACATCGTTGGTTTGTTGATGTTTTCGGACAAGTCTGCTGATGACAGAATGACTACAGCCAAGTTGCCTTCCAATAGCTTTGAATGACATGCCTGTTGCATACATGCCAACGATTTACCATCTTAGTGCATCTGACAGTCTCCTTCTTGCCATGTCAACATTTATTGATAAAAAGAAGTGACAAATTTTCTTGTTTTTTACCCAGATATTGTATGTGGATGATATGAGAGTGTTTTCTGAGCCATGGTCTAAAAAGGGTACTCGTCTCTGGGTACGAGTTATGCACGAGTGTTTACAACGTATCATAAATTGTAACGTGACACTCAAATAGTATTGATATTATTTATAAATCGTCTCTTCAGTGTAACGAGGCGCCATCTTCAGTGCAGATGGCGCCTTGTTACATTCAATGGGGGATATAAAGCTTTAGAACTCATCTGCAGGTTGTATAGATTATTTTTGACGATTTTATCGACCAGCCTGTGTCATTATATACCGGGCAGCCCTCTTACTCCACTCTCTCACACACACCATACCCCCTTCCTCCCCGATACGCACGTAAAATATATAAGAAGCGGATACTCGAGAGTTTCTCACTTACGGTTTTCAGGAAGGAAAGAATTTTCCACTTGTGCACTTCTAGCGAAAAGGGGCACGCCATGCCCCCTTGCACCCTAGACTCAAGGCAAGAGGATGAGCCCCGCCCCCCGGTACCCCTTGCTCTGGATAAAAATCGCAAAATGTAAGACGTCTGCATTGCTTTCGTCAACCATCTTCCACAATTCCATCTTCGGCTCTCCGATTTCGATTAGTGTGTGCGTTTTAATCTGCTATAATGGTCCCTTTTTGAGAATAGAAGTAATATTGAGCTACTTTGTGGAGCCCAGTGAATCTCAAATTTTGGGTCAAATCGAATCTCGAATCGAATCAAAAAAAGGATTTCAAATTGAATCTATCACGAATCGAAACTCACGGCTATTCAGTTTTTTTAACCCTTTGAACACTGATGGTATCTTCCATGTCAGTTCAATGGCAGCAACTGGAGTCCATATTCGTTATTTCGAGGTAGACCAATATTATTAATAATATGAAAATACTAATTGATCAACTCCCACATTCACTTAGCAACCATCCTACTTGATGCAATTATGACATATCATGTCCAGAAAGGCTGCCTCTCGGGTTCAAAGGGTTAAATATTGCATATTCTTTCAACTCTAAATATTGCAAGTCTCCATTCAAGTATTATATTGACTGGGGACGCTTCTGTTTGGGCAAGTTTGTCAAAAAAGTGGAAGAGAGCGGCATCAAAGTAGTTTCGAAAGCGGAACCCACTTGTGCTATCTTTCGAGCACATTCTGGATGATCCCGTGGGTTGACCTCGGAAGTGATCTCGTGTCACGTGACCAGTGGCGTCATGTTTGGGTTGTAACCTGAGTGAGCGGCCATGTTGTGACATCATTACCATATTGAAAAGTGGTGTCAGTGCGCATGTGCAGCGCGTGTTGTTAGGGTGACACGTAATCCCGTCGTCCATTTTGTATACTGGTGACCACAATCTTGATTTCTGTGGTAGCACGTGATTGCTATGTGACCCAGTTGTCTACAAAAGGACGGATATATGTTCGGAGGGTGTGTTCGAGTAAATGGGAGTGTATTAAACTAAGATCTAAATAGACCCGATAATCAATCCAAATCAACCAAAACTACCGAAACGGCCTTGTCGAATCCATGTTATGGGCTTATAAGAGTAGCACGTAGTTCTTTAAGGTGTGTTCTATTAAACTGGAATACTTTACTGGATCGTATAGGAACTGGCAGTCTTACCATCAGCTTCCACCTTTCTTGAACCATCTGTTCTTTAATTAGCATGCATTGTAGTCTCTCAAAACTATAGTCTTCTACCAACATTACAGTATTGTGTAAACACTGACTTATACCATCCGTAGTGACAACTACCATTCTGTCCTGTGCTAAAGAGTCCCGCCGTTACGAAGTTTTGGTACTATTACGGCTAATAGTACCTATCATTACACAATTGCTGCTACGAGTCCCAGATCATATCACCATCGAAAGTGTCTTCCAGTACTGGAAGTAGTCGAATATAGTCTGCTTGCTCAAGCAACTTTTTCATACCTATTCCAAGTTCCCCAAATAATCTTTTGAGCAGTTACTGAAAAAGCCATTGCTCGAACGACTCGAATCCCATGGAGCAAATGAGTTATAGAGTAATTGCTCGAACGAGTGACTCCACATACGACTCTTATGCTCATCTCGGTATTTGGGGACACTTATGACATGGTGATGTGCCATTTGAGAATACGTTTTGAGGATACCTTTTGATGATACTTTTTGAGGATACCTTTTGCAGAATATCCATCTGAGGATAGTTGTAGCTCCTAACCCTATTCAGCACCTGGCATCTGTACCACTCCGTCACGGAGTGACACCAGCTATCAAAAGTGTAGTTATATCCTAATAAATAAATACATTCTGGACCACACTCTTCATTACTCCAAGGCCACCACTGCTGACTTGTCCATAGTCACCCCCATCTGCCCTATGATCACCCTGTATTGCATTCACCTTTACTACGGTGTTCTACCAGCCTTATAGTTGTTAAAAGGTAAAGTATTAAATCACCATGTAGGAGCTGGAAGCGATTATAAGACTTTGACAAGAGTGGCTAGTACTAGATGAACTGTAAGGGTTAGAGTAGATAGAATAGCGTCAGTAATAGGTATAAACGAGAATTTTGAGGAAATCCGATCCAGTAAAGCAGCACAGTTTAATAGAACACTCCTTATAGCACTACGCGCTACTCTTGCTTGAGTTAATGGTCGGGTCTATTTTGGGTAATTAGATATACGCCCATTGAAGCGAACATACCCCCACCCTGTTGTAGGCCATTGGGTCACATAGCAAGCACGGGCATCCATAAAAACCAAGATGGCGGCCACCTGTATACCAGTATACAAAATGGACGACGGAAATACGTGTTACCCTAACTGCATGCGCTGTGCCTGTGCACTGACACCACGTACCACTATGGCAATGACGCCACAACATGGCCGCCCACGCTGGCTACCATGACGACCCAACATGGCGCCACTGGAGACATGACGTCACTCCCAAGGTCATCCACCGACGTCATTCAAGGTATGAGACATACTGCTCCCATTCAAACTCTTCTGTACAGGAGACCTGGTCGTAGAAAAATAGTTCAAAAGGACAAACTTGGTAGGATTTTGAGAACACCTCGACGATTCGAAACGTCGGAATCAGTACGGATCGACTCGAATCAAATCATGGGGGGGGGGGGGGGGCGATTTCGAATCTTCGCAAGGCCCGACTACTTTCTCGTGTTTTGCCTTGAATTGGCAGTATCGTGTTTGTTATCTTTTTGTAGTTTTACAAAATTGAAAATTAAATCAGGTGAAGACATTTACAAGTTGAACATTTCTATATTTCAAATCTACACTTTCCACCTTATGGGATACAATGATTGCACATTGTTAATAGCATCGGCTCGGCATTTAAATATTAATCATTTTGACCCCGATGGTATCTTCCATGTCAGTTCGATAACAGCAATCGGGAGAGTCGATATGTCTTTTGATAATCTGGGGTAGGCCAATTAATATTTTCAACGTCCGGCCTTCGGACTGCACGTTGAAAATATTGATCGGTCAACTCTACACGTTCACTCAGCAACAATCATATTTAACCCCATGCACACTGATGTCAAAATATCTAAATATCAGGCAGAAAAATTTCCCATAATACAACTAGAAATTTAACCAATTCAATCTCGTTTGACAGAGCTCAATGAGCTCTGTCAAACGAGATTGAATTGGTTAAATTTCTAGATGCATTATGGAAAAAAACAGCTAACTGATTTTTTTGTATTTTGACATCAGAGTGAAGGGGGTTAATAGAATTTCGACGCATCATGTTCCTGGGCCGGAAAAGCGTCCTCTTGGGTTCGAAGGGGTTAAATCTATTAATATTAGCCAACCGATATAACACAAATGTGTTGCCAAAAAATCATCAAAGAAACAAAAATGTTCTCTGCCTAAAAACCTTACCTGAGTGGATTTTCCAGCACCAGGGGGTCCCAAAAGAACAGCCCGTATACCTCTTGGTTTATTTGCGTTCGAAGAGACCAGCGACATTTTTGTATCTCACCGTCACCTTGTAGCTAAACTTTCGTATTTTTGAACGGTTCACTTGACATGTTTCCAGAGTTCATTTCACCGATACAATCACACCTTGTGCTAATTGCTCTTTTTTGTAAAATTGCACTTAATGTGTGTATGAGACCAGATGGGCGAGTATTTTATATTCAACCCATTTAATGATGGGTCTGTAAAGATCGCCGTGTTCAGCTCAACAGTCTCTCTGGCCGAAGTTCCTTACTTTATTTAGCATTTCTGAAGTAAACTTGGGCAGCGGCGTAGCCACGTGGAGGCGAGAGAGGGTGATTGGGTGCCAAAACACTGTCCCAGCACCCGGAGGCCCCAAACGAACAGCCCGTATACCTCGTGGTTTGTTTGCGTTCGAAGAAACCAGCGACATTTTTTGTACGTCACAGTCACCTTGCAGCTAAACTTTCGTATTTTTGAAGGGTTTACTTTTCATCTTTTCAGAGTTCCATTTTCCCGTTACACTCGCACTTTGTGCTAATTGATCTTTTAATTTTGTAAAGTTGCACTTGATGTGTGTATGAGACCAGATGGGCAAGTATTTTATATAACCAGATTTAATGATGTGTGTCTGTAAAGATCGCCGTGTTCAACTCATCAGTCTCTCTGGCCGAAGTTTCGTACTTCATTTAGCATTTCAAAAGTAAAGTTTGGCAGCGGCATATTCCAGTAGTGTTGGGGTAGAAAGTAGAAGTAGAGCTACAGTTAAAACTTGAAGTCATGTGACGAACTGTGCGCTTATCTATGCTTAATTGCGCGTATGAATTGCGCGCAATTGCCATATCGAATGGCATCCAAAGCACGGCAGGTTCTCTTGGTTACTCATAGCAATCACAGGCAATGTTTTTTGTCTGTGGACCTCCGGGTTACCCGGAGATCCACTGGCTGAAACATTGCTTGTGCACAGGCCATATGTTCAGAATTCGATAGCCTTACTATGGTCTCAACGCGTAGATTAACGCGCTAATCGACGTGCTATTTGTGTGCATTTCATGACAGGACTTCTAGTTTTAAATGTAAAAGGGTTGTAGTGTGGCACAGGACGTTGAAGGTAGAAGGCATGGGCCAGTGTCCTCCAAAAAGTTTCCGCCAACAGTCCCCGAAAGTCCCCCAAATCACCACTGTCTTCAGTCCCCAAACACCGAGATGCGTCATAGAGTCGTATGTAGAACCACTCGTTCGTGCAATTACGCGATAGCTTATTTGTTTGATAAGATCCGGGTCGTTGGAGCAAGCAAACTGTATTCAACTGCAAGTAGTACTGGAAGACAAGTATGGTAGTGATATGAATTGGTGCCCGTAGGGGCAATACTGTAATGATAGGTACAGAGAGTAGTATCACAAGTTAGTAACGGTGGGACAGTCTAACACGGGACAGACTTGTGGTATACAATACCAATGATACAAGGCAGTTATGGTACAAGAGTGCAAGGGTGGAAGAAGACTATAGCACTGGGCGATTAAAGTGGACGCTGATCATAGGACAGATGGTAGGGAAAGCGGATAAGTCAGCAGTGGTGGCCTTGGAGCTATGAAGGTCATGGACTGGCCTAGAAGACAGGGAACAAACAGGTATTAAGAACCATAATTATCCTCTAAAAGCTATCCTCCAACAGTCTGGATGAGGATATGAGGGACTTGAGGTTAGATTGCTTAGAAATATATTTATGGCCCTCGTGTGCACATATGATGAAAGACGAACGTCTCGGTCTAGATACAGTATGCGGTGATAGCGGGTGGGTTTAGAAGAATGGAGTCATCTGATTGGTTAGTTGGTTGCAGAAAAGTGATCTGACTGGATGATCTGAATAAACGAAAGATGACTCGTTCTATTAGGAACAAGAACAAGAGTTCTCAGAATAGGGTTAAAATCGGGTTAGAGCAGACCCGAAAAACTAAAAATACAATGAGATAAACCTGTTCCAACTGACAGGCTCCTCTACTCTATAAAAACCGGGCCAAACGAATACGGTCAGTTAGACAGAAAGAATAACACAGATACATAGTTAGAAGCAGAAGATTCCGCTGGAATCCGAACTAGAAAAAAGTGTCGGGTTGTTTGTGCTAATTAGATTCACTCAAGTTCAATCGTCGTGTTAGAGGGTTTTAGAAACAAATATGGTGGCCAAAATAGACGACGGAAACACGTGTAACCTTAACGCGCGCTGTACAAGTGCACTGACACCATGTATCACTATGGCAATGACATCACAACATGGCCATTTACGCGGTCTATGATGAGAGCCCAACATGGCATCGCTATGTCACGTGAAATATGACGCGGGCCTCGAAATGTTAAAAAAGTTCTACCTGTCACATGTGACAGGTGGATTTTTTTCTTACTTGTCACCTCCAAATTTTCATCTGAACACTGGATACTCAAGTGAATAATGATTTTTTTTAATATAACGCGTATAATTGTATTTAAAATCTTTGTTGGGCTATACCCTTCATCGATTAACAAATGCTGTTGACCTACTTATGATGAAATTATTTTTGGAACCCCACTCCAAGCGCAAAACTATTATTTTCACCATCACCAAATTCATATTATTACCACTCAACAGGACATTCTCTAGTGCATTAACATTGTATAGTAAGGCGATCAAATTGTATAACGCACAGCAAGTCACGTGACGTATCGGGCCGTGGGCGGATAATGAAAATGATTTTCATTATCCGCCCGCGGCCCGATACGTCACGTGATCGAATTATGCCCCGTCCCTCATCTTCTGTTTCCGCTTCGTAAGTTCGGATACCGCCCGAGAGAAACAAACCTAACAGCAGTTATCTTGGTAATTACGCCAATTAGAACAGTTTACTCTATTGGTTCACGAGGAGCCAAATAATGATATAAGGTCAGTACAAATATGTATCGTTCTGTTTTTTGAAGCAGCCAAACACCTATGCTGGATTTTTGCTTCACTTATTTCGTACGTGGTTTTTGAAAAACTTTAAAATGCCGACATGTCATGAATATTGAAAGCTCAAACTCCTAACTCAATTTTTCATTTTCTATTCACATTAAAATGTCAGTATATTTCTTGATTAAAGGACAAGTATGTTGAAGAACTCTCGGATTTGATTAAACTATTGGTTTGCAGTTATTTTTTAGATTACTTGAATGTCCTTCCCCATTTGTGCTAATACTAGCAATAGCATGACTTTCTCGGGCATTATGGTTCAATTTCCTGCCCGCCAGAAATGATTAACAGCCCTCCGTCTTATTGGAAGACCTCAACTTCGTCTCGGGCCGTTTATAAGACATATCGGACTGTTAATCATTTCTGTTGGGCCGCTAATGAACCGTAATGCCCTTGAAAATCATGTTATTGTTATATTACAGCGACAAATTTTAGACTCCCATGGCACTTTTAAATTGGGTGCTGGTCAAAACTGTAAGATGGGTTGCATGTTTTCATACTTAACATTCTGAGCATTTGGGGTGCATATCATTCAAGCAGGCTCTTTGCAAACAGTTCACTTTATTTATCATCACATCTCCCGCTCGCTATTTACATGTATCACTTACCTCCTAGGGCAAGTCGCTTGCGACTCTTAAAACCTGCTACATCCTTTCTTTTTTATTTGTTTGAATTCTTCTTTTTTTGTATATATTTATTTGAATGCTGTTGGAGGAACAATCCCAAAAATATGAAAAAAATCCCCCCTTGAGAAAGTTCCCTAAACCAACATGTCTTTTTTCTTCATTTATTTATTTGAAATTAAATGTTGTTGAAAGAATCATCCCAAACATATAAAAAAATCCCTCCTTGAGAAGGTTCCTTAACCCTTTACCCAACGCAGACGATATCAAAATTTATTATTTTAAAAATCATTTTTTTAAATTTTTCAAAAAAATTTCAACAAAACTATATCATGTGACCCATCGTTGGAACGAGCTCGACGAGAGCTCGTTCCAACGAGGGGTCACATGATATGGTTTTGTTGTAATTGTTTGAAAAATAATATTTTTTCAACTGCTGAATTTTCATATTAGGCGGGCGGATGCGGCCGATTCGTTGGGTAAAGGGTTAAACTGCTAAACAGAAGGTAATGTGTCACCAGAAGGTTTTCTTTACTGGTCACAAAGTCGTTAAATCTAGTTGGTTTAACATTTTGTCCTGATCAGGTTTGGTATGGGGGTGATACTCTGGTAGTGGTTGGATCTGGTAGTGCATCACTAAGTGTCTCCTGTCTATCGTGTCAGGTCGAAAATCATCATATGCTACGAAAATATTGTCGCACGGTACCACAGTTTCAGTAGTTTTGCGAAGGTGTTGTCTATTCCATCGGACATTCTTCCCATTTTTCTTACGAAGCTCATAAGATCTGGGAGATGTAGTGTTGGTGACAAGTCATTTTTGTCAAATGTCTTTGCTATTAGTTGGCATGATTCTTATAACACCACCTTCTTTCAGTGGGTTCAGGTCAGTAGCAGTTCGATTATAATAATGCACGTGTCTCAATTTGGAGTCAAGTAGTTTCTCATGAATGTTGTTCGTATGGAATTTGAGGTTGTCGATTTTGTTGGTATTAATGTTCGGGTTCGTCGACACTTCAGCAGCAGTACCGGACTATAGTTGGTCTCCAAATTTTCCCCTCACAATTGTCAAACGGTTCCCAAAGGAAAGAAATATTAGGTTTTTTGTACATCATCAAAGATGCCCCAAATGAATGAGACACTTGTTTTTCATATTCTTTAACTATGGTTAAAACGTCTCCCAAATAAAGACAATGGAAAAATTTGGGTTTTTAAAACTGTTCCAATCATGCAATAAGGACCTGAAGTTGTTTTCCACTGTTCCGCGTCATTTCTGCATCAATGTGCCGTGCCAGTTGACATTTTTACAAATGCACTTTTGGGCACGTTTTGACCAAGTTGTGAAAGCCGCAGGGAGTTTTGGACAATTTTGTTTGAGGACATTTTTACTTTGGGATGCTTTTACCAGCACACCACAAGTGTTAACTGATGGTCAACAAAACAAATAGGCCGACTGAATGATCGACTGACTAATCAGTTGTTCAACTGAATCACAGATGGATACACACAGAACGACACGCCTGTGCAAATCGGTTAATCGATATGGTACGAGTGCCAGCGCGGAAGGATAGAACGAGAGACCGCAGAACTCGAGTTTTATCCTTCCGCGATGGCACAAGTGCCAAATCGATTAATCCATCACGCAAGCGTGTCGTTCTGTGTTTATTAAACGCAGGGCACTCAGCAATTCATTTGACAACTATCAACAAAAATAACACATTAATCACCAACCAAATTTGCGAGGGGAACCCGTGTTACTATTTCGTCCCCTGAGTTCCAATATGTTCTATGTGCCTGCTGGCACATAGAACACACTGGAACTCATGGGACGATTTTCAGCTATCACTAACAATTCAAACTGATTGTAATTGGATTTGTTGAAAATTCCAGTGAAATTTTGCTTCTATTTAAAATAGTGCGTCAACGATTTCCGTTCCGTACATATGTGCGGAACAGATTATCATTTTGCGCTTGGTTTAGTGTTGCTGTATAGATGGGGATGTCATAGAACAGGCGTGTAATAAATTTCGATTTCGCGTTTGTAACAGACACTCGCACTTTTCACAAGCCATAACCCGACTTGATGGCGAGCGGGGACGTGGTGACTCAAAATGAATAAACACTTGGATTAATTTCTTTAGAACGTTTTTCAGATCAAGTTGGCATGCAACTTGATTTGTATGTTTGATGGGTTTGATCCGTTTATAGGTACTGAACGAGGTGATTGTTTTACAGTTTGGATTGTGTATTTCAGCGTGTAACGAATTTGGAATGGGAAAGTGTTAAGAGAAGATTTGCGCACACTCCATCGGAGTTCTTAACCAACATTGCTTAGTAACATAAATATAGTTTGGATTTTCCCTAACTTCCCTGTAGTTTTATCCATTGAAGTATTTCATTGGTTCTATTTATGAGCCGTGTCACGCCAACGTGGAGGAAGGCAAGTAATGTTTCCGACGCTTGGTATATATATATATAATGCTCATCACAGTCGATGTATTTTTACGAATAAAAATAAATAAAATATTGACAGACGTAGTGTAGATAAAAGCGGATTCTAAGCCACTTGAAGCCCACCCATTCTCCCCCCCCCTCCCCCCACACACACACACCCTCACCCCCAATCGAAAAAAGAACAACTTTGGTAATTTTTCGCTTATTTTCTCGAGAAATCGGCTATTTTTCCCATAGATGGCCGTTTATTTGAACAATAAAGGCCTTGGATAAATGTTTGCTTTATTCACCTAGTAAGGTGATAAATTTTCCACACAGGTTTAACACTGAAAGAATTTATTCCCCAAGTAGCGACGGGCTTGTTGACCTCTGGCCTCTACCATATTTGTCTAGCATAATTAATAGTTCGATTGTTGATTTCTTTAAATCTTTTTGAAAGTATTACACAATGCCAGTAGAAAACACTACCCACTGCTCATATAATAAAGTATTTTTGCAAGTTTAGCTCAAGTTTGAAGGGGAATTATTTTTAGATAGAAATGTATTACTGCGCCTTGTTTATTTTTGCCAATTTTGCTGGTCGATTGAATTGGTCCAATGTGCTCCTCACTTCTCGCCTTGTTTTGTAGCAAATTATAGCACGATTTTTCCGCGACTGCCCTGTAGAAGACTTATGGTATAAACAAAATAAACGTATAGTGTTTTCAAGTAAACAAATTATTCTACTCGTAGAATTAAGAATGAAACCGACTCGCCAGAGGCTCGTCAGTTTCATTGTTAATCCTACTCGTAGAATATTTTTTTTACTTGAGAACACTATACGTTTATTCTATATGTCCGATACTGAGCCACTTTAGACTTCTCGCAAAATGGCTCAGTATACTACTGACGGGACCACACGCGACTATTTCGAGTTAGAAATCGGATGGGAATCGAATCGCCGATAGAAATACCATGAGGATTTATTCCGTCTTGTCGGACGAATCTCGGAGATCGAGCAAAAATAAATCTTAGAAAAATCTTAGAAAATTTCGAAATCATCCAGTCCGAGAAATCATTGCATTTTTTCCCAAGATGACAGTGATGACGGTGAAGATAATAATAATAATAATAATAATAATAATAATAATAATAATAATAATAATAATTAGGGCTGTCGCGATTAATCGATCAATCGATTGTCGATCGATCATGCCGAAATCGATTGGTATTTTTCGTTGTCGAAGAATAGGTAAATTTTACCCCGCTTTAGACGTTTAATAATTAAAAAAAAATTGATGAAAAAACTATTGTTTCTAAAGGTAAGAGGCAAAGAACGTCGACGTTAAACCCCAAAAAGCCGTTAGAAGCAATTGTCTTTCAGGTACATTCAAAGCTTTGATGTTCTAAACTTTTGAACCGTCAGTGTAATAATCAAGACCGGTCGTCAGTTGCGGACTTCGCAGCTGACGACCGGTCTTGATTATTACACTGACGGTTCAAAAGTTCAGAACATCAAAGCTTTGAATGTACCTAAAAGAGGATCGTCTTCGTTATTTACTTGAGGTAGGTCAATTGACTTGAACTTCATTTTTAAAGACTTCAAAGAGAGGGAGAGGAGGGGTGCGGTCATCTAGGTACGATTAATCGATTATTTGCGACGATTAATCGATTCCTAAATTAAAAAATCGTGACAGCCCTAATAATAATAATACGTAGTTTTTATATAATGTAAAATCACAAGGTTGTGTTCTAAAACGCTTTACGTGGAAAATAAATACATATTTGAGCTCCCTACTAAAAGCACTGATGTAACAAAAACTGATCAAATTAGATAGCTGAAAACTCGAAGGCCTCTCGAAAGAGATGAGACTTGAGTTTTGTTTTGAAGTCATCTAAGCTTATGGAGGTCTGGATTCGCACTGGCAATGAGTTCAAGAGTCGTGGACCTACAAAGGAAAAGGCCCTGGTATTCACCAAGGTGATAGGGAAACAGAAACAAGAAGCTTGAGCTGGTTGGGTGAGCAGAGATTCCGTTTTGATGATTGGACAGCCAAAATATCCTGAAGATATTGTGGTGCCGATCCATTAAAGCACTTAAAGACCAACACCAAAGCTTTGAAAGTGATACGTTGTTGAACAGAGAGTCAATGTAACTTTCGAAGCAAAGGGGTTATGTGATCATAGTGTCTGGGTTCCGTAATAATACGAGTGTAGCAACCACTTTTGTTACAAAATCAACCACTTTTGTTACAAAATCAACCACTTTTGTTACAAAATGAGCTCACCACTTTTGTTACAAAATGAGCTCACCACTTTTGTTACAAACATCGCTCATTTTTTAAACAAAAAAAACCTCGCTCACCACTTTTGTTACAATAATCGCCCATTATTGTTACAATTTTTGGCAGTGTGAAAAGTGAAGTAATCTTTCAAATACTTGGACGTGACGTTCAGTCATGATTTTCAAAATATAAACCTGTTGCGTATATCCGGTACCAACATCATATACACATGTGTGCAGGAGTTCTAAAGTTCGCTATTTTCGGAAAATTCTAGCCTTTAGGCAATGCCACTTCTGTTTCTTTTGCGTGCTTTTGGACACAATCTTCTTGGATGAGGCGTCATTTTACTTTATACAGTAATCTCCTGAATGTCTCGCCATTTCTCTTCTTTTTTTATCGAAGGAATTGACTTAGGTGAGTAAGGCCTTTTGACAATACTCTTTAACCCGTCACCACAGTATTTTAGAAGGGCACGGTGGCAAATTGGATAGCGTTTCGGCCTTGTGATTTAGAGGTCATGACTTCGAATCTCGCTAGAGTCACGCGTGTTCTGACCTTGAGCAAGATACTTAACCCCACTTGCTCGAACGGGATCACAGTGGCACAGTCTGCTAAGGCGTATAGCACGTCGATGGTACACACGCCTTCTTCTGCCGGATTAATAAGTTGGAGAGTCTCACAGTTACTCGGTGGTTCTCTCTATGGACTCCGGCTTCCTCCACCAGTAAAACTGTCTGATACTGGCTGTCTAAAGTGTCGTTAAACCCCAATAAATAAATAATAGTTTTTTTAAAAATGAAGTAAAAGTTTGAAAAATCTATATATAAATCATTAACATAACAATAAAACTATGAATGCCATTGGAATGAGATCATCGAGCCTGTTCCAGTGAGACTCAGACTTGTATTGTTATTTTGACAAATTGTAACGTTTGTTTTTACGTTATTAGTCTCACTGTGGGTAATTATATAGAGAGTAATTAATTTGTTTTGAGCGTTACGGTAAATAATTCATCGAGAGACGGGATGTGTGTAAATCACGAGGGCGTAAATAATTCATCGAGAGACGGGACGTGAGTAAATCACGAGGGCGTAGCCCGAGTGATTTACGAAACAGTCCCGTCTCGAGATGAATTATTTACCGTAACGCTCAAAACAAATTGATTACTCTGTTTATTACATGGCATTTGGAATAAAGAGGTCTTTTACTATAATAATTCAACCCAAACTATTGTCAGATATAATCCAATTTAGTGTAAACACGGAAACATTTCTAAAATTAGCAGGAAGGAAATACGAAATAGTCCTGTCTCGAGGCGAATTATATACCGTAACTTGCCGTAAGAATGGGTCACTCTCTTTAGTAAATGACATTTTAGACCAAAATGCCTTTCATTAAAAATAATTCAACACAAAATATTCGCAAATGCAACTCTGAAATACTTCTGAAATTAGCGCGTATGAATACATCACTTTCTGTGTCAAATCTTCGATTGGAAATGGCCCAGTTTTATTTTTGTGACTTTCGTTCGATAGTTTACTATTTTATGTGGCGTTCCAGTCGCATTTGGGGAATGGAATTCAGCCATAAGATAAATCATTTCTATTTGGATTTTGTCAACTGTGCTAACGCACCTGTTCATAGAGGAAAGAAAGGATTTTTTAAAATATTCAGAAGGAAAATTCATTTTAATTAACTGATGTGGAACTGGAAAACAAAACATCAACATCTGTTGGGGCGTGGCTTATATACGTCAGTCGTTCCAAAGTTACTCTTGAAGTGACATAATTCACTCCACTCGTGATATTACCACTTTTTAATCAACATTAAATTCAATGCAAAACGAACTGAGGAATGTAATAATTGACTTTTCTGACCTCTATGTCAGATACACGTTTACGGATAAAGATCTGGAAGGCCGATATATAGCGGTAATGTGTGGTCACCACGGGAGTGGAATGGATAGGTGCGAGGGACATCGATTTTACTCCGATACAATATAACGATTTTCTTTAACCCCTCACACATAATGGTTTTCTGTTAAAAAATAATATATTGGACTAAGTCTCACTTTCCTTCAAATATAAAAACAAAATTATTGAAGTCATTGAAACCCTTTCATGGAGCAGGATACAATGACAATCATATTTGTGTGATTTTGTATAAGAAGTTCAAATCTCATTCCAGGTAGTGCTCGATTTATTATTATTAATAATATTTGGTTAGCTGCTGGATACTATACCCGGCGATAATCTCTTTCAGGGGAGGGGTCATCGTCAGGGTTTACTCTCCTGACGGAACTCTCGAAAAGGGGGTGGGGGGAGACCTCTGGTACATTTTCAAGACATCCGGCGACCAGTAATACATCCATATGACAGCATTCTCCTGTAGTTTGACGGGCCATTGTAGTAACGGTCCTTCGGAGTTATGGGTCTTCGGAATATAGCTACGTCACCGTTTGTATAATGTCGTTGCTGGGATGTTTCTAAGGGGCGCGGTGTAACGTAGTAATAAGAACAGTGTTAAATAGGAATTATAGTAGAAAATTGTTCAATTCGCCGATTTCCTGAATAGAAAAAGCGGTAAAATGGCTTGAAATTCAGGGAGATCATTCCACTAGGTAAAAAGATATCTCTTTAAAGAATAAGTGGCGAAGAAACAAATAAAATGCTGGGGCCTATGTCAGTAGTATATGATGTTGACTTATTGCCCTTTTTGCAGTTTCTCATGCAGGTTCTCATCTGACGTCATCAGTCACGTGAACGGAAGGGGCGGATGAGATTGCCATAATAGCCCGCATGAGAGGCCATCTTGTGACGTCATTCCAATGGTGACACGTGGTCCCACTGTGCATACACAGCGCGTGTTTCTAAGGTGACGCACTCTTCCGACAGCCATTTTGTCTATGGATGGCGCCATCTTGGTTGTTAGGGTAGCACGTAGTTGCTATGGAGCGCAATGGTCTCGTTGTTGGTAGGTGTTCTGAGAGTGTGTTCGATTCTGTGGAAGTATCCCTCGGAAATTCTGGGATACCTCCAGTAGAGCAGAATACCTTGATTTGAAGGCTTTTTGATGGGCTTCCAGCCCATTTCCTTATACCGTATGGTAGGACGTGGTCATTGTGATGTGGACAACACAATGACCCAAACCTACCCCAACGGACCTTTTATGGGGTCAAATCCCCACCGAAACTTACCCAAACGGACATTTGTGAGCTTTGCCCACACGAGTATAAGAAACCTATAGGAAAGGCCTCAATGAGACCCTAACGCATAGCTCTCACGGCCTCCCCCGCCCTCTTAGCCCACACCTCATGGCCTTCTCTGACCCTTAGCCCTCACCTATTGGTCTCATCTTTCCCTCATATCCATCTAGTGAACATCTGCCGTATGAGGATAAGCCTCAGTGAGGCCTCACCTCACACACCTGTTATCCTCATCGCACTTCAAGTGATCACCTGTGGTGATCTCTAGTGATTATTCTCCGCGTATGAGGATAAGAGGGGTGTGAGGTTAGGCCTCTGTTATGAGGTAGAGGCAGTAGTAGTAGCGGGTGGCTCCCTGGGAATGTATAATTTCAGGGTTCTCGTACGGAGGCACACGTAAACCTGCTGGGGGCCAGGAGGGTAGCTGGTCGACCAAGGTAAAAAGAAACCGCAGGGCCAGCGGACGCAGGTCAGACAACCCAGGTTTGGTTATACCCGGTGGCACACGAGTGGACCCCTACGAGATCCCTGAAACCTTACATAATCGGGGGCTACCCGCTGCTTCTACTGCCAATATCTCACAACAGAGGCCTCACCTCACACCCCTCTCATCCTCACATGGGGAGAATGATCACTTGTGATCACCATAGGCGATCACCAGTGATCACTACAGGCGATCACTAGTAATACCTTGAACCGAGAAGTGAGCTAAGAGGGGTGTGAGGTGAGGCCTCACCCCACATCCCTCTTATCCACACACGGGGAGAATGATCACTAGTGATCACCACAGGCGATCACTAGTGAGGTGATCAAACAGGACGAGCGAGGGCGACACAGTCGCCCTTCTTCCAGAAGCCCTTGCCTTCCACATTTGACCCAACACCTCACCACCCCTTTAAGGGAAGATCTGCCCTGGGACCCTACTTTCACATCCCGACCATGAGCGACACAGTTCCCCGGTGACCCAAACCCAGCGGAGAAACTTCGACCAGAAAACCTCCACGCGTGACCCACCATCCCATCCATGCGTGACCCGGTGACCCACTCCAGTGATCCTACCCCTAGCTTCCCCTCTCATTCATGGGGACCTGTCCTCGGGACCTTTCCAAATAACTCTACACCAGACACTTTGGCTTAGAGCAACACAGTCGCCGCCCTCTCCTTCCAGAACCCCCATCCTCCTCCATTCAGTGACCTGGGCCTCACCTCACACCCCACTTATCCCAATACGGGAAGATGACCACTAGTGATCACCACATGCGACTAATGATCACTTGAACCAAGATGAGGATAAGGAGTGTGATGTGAAGTCTCACTGAGGCTTCACCTCATAGGTCTTTTATCCTCATAGGGAGATGTTCACTAAAGGGTTATGAGCGAAAGATGAGGCAATGAGGTGGGGGCTTTGAGTCAGGGAAGGGCATGAGGTGGGGATTAAGAGGGCAGGGAGGCCATGAGCTATGCGTTAGGGCCTCATTGAGGCCTCATCCCATCCCGAGTGGGGCGAAGCTCACAAATGTCCGTTTCGGTAAGTTTCGATTGGGATCCGGTCCAATAAAAGGTCCGTTGGGGCAAGTTTGGGTTTGTGGTGATTCGATGTACTCTCGCTGGATCGAACAAACACTCAGAACACGCTCCAGTTCAACAAGAAGGTCATTGGGCTCCATAGCAAACACATACTACCCCTAACAACCAAGATGGCGGAGCCCATAGTCAAAATGGTTGGCGGAAGAGTGCGTCAGCTTAGAAACGTGCTATGCATGCACAGTGGAATGACGTGTCACCATAGGAATGGCGTCACAAGATGGCCACTCACGTGAGCTGCCACGGCAACCTATCCCCACCCATTCCGGTCACGTGACTGATGACGTCAGATGAGAATCTGCACGAGAATCTGCTATAAGACAAGAAGTCAACATCACACGTGCCATTTCATATTTACGTGTGGCACGTGCCATGTCAGATATACGTGTGCGCATGCGCACGATACACTGCATATCACCACGCAAGGTGGCAGGTTACTATATCACCCAATAATAAGGAAGGGTGTGGCATTACCACTGAACATGCGCGACAATGGTTTGGTTTGATAATTATTATTGGATTATTGGTGTTTTGTGACATTTTAATAGCTGAGGTCATATTGTGTCGAAGAGAGTTTTATGTGTGGAGGAAGTCGGGGTACTCGGAGAGTACCACCGAGCAGCGGCGAGTAACTGTCAACTCCCCAACGTCCTAATCCCATAGGAGCAGGGTCATCATTGGTTGTAGGCACGTGTGCTTGCTATCAACGTGCGATACGCCTCAGCACATGGGGCAACCGTGTTCCCATGCGGGCAGTTGGGATTAAGTGCCTTGCCCACGAACAAAACGCAAATTACTCAGGTCAGGCATTAAACTCACAGCCTTCCGATCCCAAGACCACCGCTCTAACCACTGAACAACCACGATCCCGATAATCATGACTGAACATCACGTTTCGCATTACTTGCAGATTACTACTTCATTTTTCACACTGACAAAAATTGTAACAATAATGGGCGATTTTTGTAACAAAAGTGGTGAGCGAGTTTTTTTTTTGCTACAAAAATGGGCGATGTTTGTAACAAAAGTGGTGAGCTCATTTTGTAACAAAAGTGGTGAGCTGTAACAAAAGTGGGCAAATTTTGTAACAAAAGTGGAGAGCTGTAACAAAGGTGGTGGTTGTAACAAAAGTGGTTGCCACATACGAGCGGAAGCGTTTTGTATTTTTTGCAGCTTTGCGTTGAGCGATTGTGGTAGACCTACAGGCAGTGAATCAGAGAAATCCAAATGTGCATAAATGAAGGCGTGGACAAGCCTTTCCAAAGATTTTTGAGTCAAAAAACATCGAAGATGACCAAGATTTCTAATGTGCATAAAACAGCGCATGCAAATTGCATCAGTACTTGCTTCCATCAAATATTACCCCAATGTTGCGAGCACTATATGATACTATCTGTTTTGAGTTGCCAATTTCTAGAGATTTAATTTGAAACTCAGAAGGAATTTCGGTGCTAGATATAACCAAAACGTCTGTCTTATCATCATTCATTTTTAACCTATGACTAGTCATCCAGTTTCGCACCTTATCAACACAGTTTTGCAACATCTCCACTGATTTCAGCGAATCATACTCACAAAGTGCATTAAATGACAAATACAGCTGAGTATCATCGGCGTAGAGGTGGTATGGAATGCCTTCATCTCTCATCCGTTGGCCCAATGAGGCAGTATATAACGTAAATAACATAGGGCCCAGTATTGAGCCCTGTGGAACACCACGTACAAGAGATTTACTATCTGATTTCGTCTTTAAGACAGAAACCTGTTGCTTTCTCGGCAAAAGGTAAGATTCACACCATTTCAGAACTGTTCCTGCTATTCCTAGTTGACGTAACATGGACAGAAGCAGGGGATGATTTACCGTGTCAAAAGCTGCCGCGAGATCTGACTTACGTTGACCTAACGAACAAATTAAGTCATTACAGACTCTCAAAAGGGCAGTTTCTGTACAGTGGTTTGGCTGATAAGCCGATCGATATGTTTCAAGGAGGTTATTACTTTGAAGGTAATTCTGAAGTTATTTGGCTATTACCTTTTCCAGAACTTTTGTCACAAAAGGTCAATTAGAAACTGGCCTATAGTTTTTTCAAGATATCAGGATCAAGGGAAGGTTTCTTGATAAGTGGAGATACCAATGTTAATTTTAAGGTCTGATGATATATGACCTTCTTGGGGGTGATGCCTGGATGATGCTAGCAATAACTGGAGATATACAATCTATTGCTGAGTTAACCAGAGATGTAGGAATGGGATCCAGCCCGATAGTTTTACTGGGACTTGACAAGATGAGCATCTCCAACTAAGATACATTCACTTGTTCAAAAGTGGACCAACTTGAATTTACAGACAGATCATCAGAAGTGGGAACAACCTTACTTTCAATGTTCTTGTCTATTAACTCCACCTTATTTATAAAATAGTTTCCAAAGCGATTGGTCAATTCTTGTACTGGTGTATGTTCTGGAAAAATACCAATCATACGTTTTCCTAAGAGGTCATTGGTAACTGAAAAGAGTGCCTTACTGTCGGTACAAACATCAATGTGCTAATTGTAGTATGAGCGTTTAGCAGACTTGATAATCCGATTTGTGATTACTTTTTGGTTACAAAACATTTCACGGTTAATTGTTAATTTGGTTTTGTTGAACAGTCTCTCCAGTCTTCGACGTTTTTGCTTTATTTTCCTTTATTGCACCAGTAAACCATTTGGCATTTTCATGAACTTTGAAAGTTTTCAACTTCAAAGGAGCATGGTAGTCTAAAAGTTGAGACAATATGGTGTGGTATTGACGAACGATGTTGGTCGAGCCTTGGGATGAAACAACGGACATAAATGGAGATGTCACAATATCACTCTTCAACTTGTCAATGTTCATTTTCTTAAAATTCCTTATCTGACATGAGGATGGTTTAGATGTGGTTTGGTGAGCCAGCGTGAAGCCAGGACAGCAAAATGGTCGAATCCCATATGTTAATGCTCTGAATCAGTGTTTCATCGCATAATCTGGTCAAGATCAGATCCAAGGTGTGACCCTTGATATGCGTTGGTGCATGCACGTGTTGTGTATCCGAATGAGCTTATTAAATCTAAGAATTGTTGTGCGTCTCTATTATCACTCCGATCCAATGAAAATTGAAATCACAAACCATGAACAAATTGCCACCATATGGTGAATGTTCCGAAAGGAAATCCAAAAACTCGGATAAAAACTGCTTTACGGTAAGCTGGTTTGCTTTCGAGAGTGGAGGCTTGTAAATTATGACTAGATGGAGTACAATTTTCCTACCTCTTTTGAATTTCTGGATTGTTTGGTGTGATTCATGTGGGTGAATTTTGCGTGCTTCACTTTTAGCCCACTGTGGGTTACAAGTGCTATACCCCCACCCCTGCTGCCACGTGCTTCATGTATTTGTTTTTTAAATGTTTTTAAATTAAATTATATCTTTCTTGAAAACTTTCAAAAATCTTTTTAGAATTCAATTTTATTCAATTTTATTTTCTTATATATCAGGGGGTGGGGGGATCGGGAAAAAAGTCCAGGAACATAGGCGGGGGGTGGTGGGTGTCCGTCGGCCCCAAAATGAGTTTTTTCCATGAGCGGAAAAAAATTTCCACAAGGTTTTTTTGCTACAATTTGTGAGCCAGTTGGAAGGGAAATGACAAAATACAACTGCTAGAGCATGTGCATATGGTGGGGTACCATATATAATGGGGTATGGCTTGGTAATTTTCAGGCTATGTCAGAATATGTTGATTTTCATGGACACATGCCTCAAAAAGGAAATTTGTAATCATTGACTTCGCCAATGAGTGCATTAACTTTTCAAATTAAATGAGAATTATGTGATTTTAACAAATTTAATCAAAATAAAATACAACAAATAACTGAACTTAATTAAATAAACTCTTTGATTTGGCACTATCCAATGTGCATCACATAAAGGTGTCGGACATTTGCAGAATGTGGTTCCCAGAGATTGACTTTAGTGACGCTTTCTCTCATCGGGCTAGCATCACCAAAGTCACCTTCTGGGCTCTTCGTTCTGATGATATGTCTCATAGTCTGTCAGATAATATTATTCATAAGCAGAATGGGGTTTCAAGAGCTGTCCAGAGGGGAATTTGGTGATGCTGTCCCGCATGACATAAACTGCCATCGTGTTTCACGTAATTAGCCTTTTGGCTTAAAAGTGACCAGAATATAAAAGCACAACACATACATAGTACCAGTGTCAGGCGATGTGGTGAATATACGAGATTACTTCAAATATTTATTACAATGGGGAGGTGGGGGTCTCAAAATTATGCAGAAAAAACTTCCAAAATTTTTTTTCGGGGGTGGGAGATGGTCATTTTGGACAAAATTAAAAACTGCGCCCATGCTCCTGGATTTTTTTTTCGACCCCCACCCCCAACCTTGTATATATGAGAAATTACAGAAAAAAAAAAATATGAAAGCTTAAAAATCAATTGTGAAAGTTTGAAAAAAATTGAAAATTCTAATAAAATTAAAAAGTTTTGTTAAAAACAAATATGAAAATTAATTTTTTTTCAAAATTTATAGAAAAAGAATTGGTTCATATGTCTATATATAATAGGAAATATGAAAAAACATTTTTTAGAAGTTTGTAAAATATATTTTGAAGTTTATAAAAAAATGTCATTTTTACTGCAAGCGTGAAATAGAGTTCAATTGAAAAAATTATGTGAAGAATCTCGACATCTCGAAATCGTCGAGTTATAGAACCAAACTAACAAATGATCATAGTCATAAAGGCTCAGAGCAGTGAGAAAACTGTCAGAATTTAGATCTGAAGTGCGTCAGTTGGGTTTGAAAGGTGTATTGGTCACAAAATAAAAATGAGTTGATAAAATCGATGTTTGCAGGAGGAGGAAGAGATGAGATGAGAAAGACTACAATTCAAGTGGGTGGAAAGAGGAAACAAAAACAAAACATTCCGATTCAATCCGCAACAGCGGAAATAAAAAAGAGAGGAAAAGAAGATCAAATATCAAACATCGTAAAAGCAGCGATGGCTGAACTCGAAAAAAAACTGATGGTGACATAGAAAAAATCCTAGCTAAAGTCATTGGCAAACAATTGTTGCCCACTCCCGTAGAACGAGGGCAAGCTGTCAAGGAATTTTTCAAAACGTTTGATGTCAAGGGTGAAAAAAGCTTCATCCCAAAAATTTCTTGAATGAGATAAAACCTAGCGTGTTGGATTTATTTCGTCGGATGCAAGACATTGGTATCAAAACTAAAATGGTAGTGAAGTGTCGGATGAGAAGATTGATTTGAACATGGATAAAGTCATGGAAAAAACAGTTTATTTTCAATCTCACACAAAACCGTGACCGAAAGCTCTTCTATGTCCGATATCTTCGACAATATGAAAGAAAAAATAATACAATCTTTGGCGCAGTATCAAGATGAAGGTAGCAATTAGAGATTCCGTGAAGTATTGAATATAGAAATTCATATCGACAAGTACGATCCATTGCGAACGTCTTCATATATAAAATTGCCCGATTTTATAGAAAATAAAAATGCTGTGATAAACGTGAAAAATAAAAGAGACAGTCAGTGCTTCAAATGGACTGTCACATCTGCCTTATATCCTGTGGAAACGCTTCCGAAAAGAGTTTCCAAGTATGTGGAAACTTCTTAGAATTTTGATTGGTCGGGAATCAATTTTCCGACTCAGCTATGCGACATCGATCATTCTGAGAATCAAAATCATACGATCGACGTCAACGTTTTGGGATATCGTTGTCTGAGTGCTAGAATGTTCTATGTCCCAAACGGGACATAGAACATTCTAGCACCCAGGCGACGATATGACAATTCGAAAAAACACATATTTCCTCTGAGGATAAATTCACAAAAATCGCGAGAAAATCATTCATTTATTATTAATTTCAGAAAATGATAATCAACATTACTGTTGGATCAAGAATATGAGTCGATTATTGGCGATAGAGACTACCAAACACAAGGGAGAGAGTTTTCTGTTTCAGCTATCTGAATTCGTTCCAACGAAAAGAATTGCTGGAATGTCGCGATGAGTATTACAACTCAAATAAATGCATTGCAGTCGACATGCCCAAACCTCACACTTACATTAAATTCGGGGGCGTGGTGGCGTTGCGGTAACCGGTTCTCGTCAGATCACCGAAGTTAAGCAAGGTCGAGCCCGGTTAGTCCTCGGATGGGTGACCGTCTGAGCGATCGATTCGGACTCCCGGGTTGTTACTTGGACAAGGCACTTCACCCCGATTGTCCACATGGGGTCGCGATGGCGCCGTGCACTAAGGCGTACTGCACGTCGATGGTGCGCATGTCTTCAACCAATCTAACCCTGCCTGTGCTGCAGTGCGGAGTTACGATGTTGGGGAGCTGGCAGCTGCTCGTCGTTACTCAGTGGTTCTCTCCGGATACTCCGGCTTCCTCCACCCGTAAAACTGCCACGGTCATGATTGACCATTGTGCATAAGTATGTGACCTTAAAGCACCAATAAATAAATAAATTACATTAAATTCATACATCACAACAGAAGACTGAGAGTGTCTTTCGTGGTGTGTGCCGATTTCGAATGTTTCACGAGGAAAACAAGTTCATGTCAGCCCAACGATCGTCAGAGTTACACTGAAAAATATCAGAAGCACACGGTTATTGTTTTTACATAAAATGTTCTTTCAACAATCAATATTCTTCTGGTCCGTACACTTACACGAAACAGTCGGATAACGACGATGTGCTCAAAAATTCATGGAAGAATTGGAATCTGAAATAAAAAATATACGAACAATTAAAAACCCCTGAGAAGATAATCACCACAGACGAGAAAATGGAATACTATAAGAGAGCCACCGATTGTCATATCTGTGCACTACCCATTCACTGAAACTTCGGCACCCGAATACAAGAAAGAAAGAGATCACGATCACTACACGGGTAAATTTCGAGGTGCCGCGCACAGTAATTGCAATCTAAAATATCAATATGCTAAGTTCTTTCCAGTGATAGTTCCCAATCTGTTGGGTTACGGCAGTCATCTGTTCGTGAGGAATCTTGGTAGTCGTCGGCTGAGTGCTAGAATGTCCTATGTCCCCTTTGGGACATAGGACATTCTAGCACTCAGGCGACGGAGTGGAAGTGAAGGAAATATAAACTGCATCGCGAAGAGCGAAACCCAGTACATGTCTTTCGTGAAATGGATAGCCGTAAATAAAAAGAACAAAAAAAAATAAAAAATACACGGAGAAATATCAGCAGTCAAGAGAGAAATACGCTTCTTATGTAGTTTTAAATTCATGTCGACCAGTCTCGAGAAATTAGTCGGCAATTTTTGGAAGGAGAAATTCGAGATCACGACCAAACACTTTCAATACAAGTGCCAACTGGAGAGCGTATTGAGAAAAGTAGTCAATCCCTATGATTATATGGACGGTTTGCAAAGATTCGATGAGTCGAAATTTCCATCCAAAGATAATTTTTATTCGAAATAATATGATGCTAACATTTCCGATGTTGATTATGAACACGCCCAAAAAGTGTGGGAAATATTCGACATGAAATCCATGAGAGATTATCACGATCTATATCTGAAAACCGACACCCTTCTCTTGGCAGACGAGTTCGAAAATTTTCGAGACGTGTGTTGGAGATGCTACGATCTCGATCCGGTTTGGTATTACACGGCACCCGGCTTGGCCTGGGATGCATTGTTGAAGACAAATGAAATCCACTTGGAATTATTATCCGACGTGGACATGTTGCTCACGTTTGAAAAGGGTGTGAGAGGTGGAATGTCGACGAAATCTCAAAGATACGCGAAAGCGAACAATTGCTACATGGAAGAGGGATTAGATGCGCGAGAATCGAGTAAATACATAACATATCCAGATGCTAATAATTTATACGGTTTGGCCACGAGTCATCCGTTACCGACGGGAAATTTCAAATGGATCGAGAATCGCGAGGAGATGGAAAATTGGAGACATTATCCCTGTCTTCTGGAGGTAGATATAGGATATCCCGAAACGTCACACGATCCACACCACGATTATTCTTTAGCACCCAAACAACCAGCGCATTACATCCCGTTCCAAATTTAACGTAACTATGTAGTCCACTGCGAAAATCTGAAACTTTACATAGATTACTGCACGAAAGCAGTCGAAATACATCGCATCATCCGATTTGACGAAGAGCCTTGGATAAAGAAGTAAACAGATCTTAACACGAAATTGAGAACGCAGGCCGTGACCGAATTAGAGAAAGGTTTTTGTAAACTCATGAATAATTCTGTGTACAGAAAATAGATGGAAAACATCAGGAAAAGGACTGACATTCGTCTCGTGACGACAGACAGTCAACAAATTCTTCTACTATCTATATTGGCGATTCGATTTCCCATCTGATTTCCAATTCGAAAAATGTGGCGTGTCGTCTCGTGGTATACTCGTTCATTTTGCGAGAAGTCTGAAGTGAACCAGTTTTGCACTTAGTCGATTTCTCGAGAAAATAAGCTCAAAAATCGCGAGAAATTACCCACTCTTTGGGGGAGGGGGGGGGAGCTTACTGAACCAGAACACCCAATTGTACACTACTCACAGAGGATGATGGATGGCAACTAATTGATCCCATCCACATCACCCTCAGTATGTGTTACGTGTGGGAGTCTGGCGCTGGAATATAACTAAAGTGTTTGTGAATGGAAGTGACTAGATGGGCGTTTGGGTATATTGTTCCCTAATGGTAAAACTAGAGAGTTCAGAGTGGACGAATTATAGAGAGTAACATTCTGGCCTTGGCTTGGGATCATTGGTGGTTCATAGGATCAGGAAAGGCAACGACGGCACGGATGAGACAATCGTTCGCAAAATCAATCGATGCCTTCCAAGCATCACCAGTTATGTTATCGTACGGAGTCCCGGGCTGAGGTGTAGCGTAGTTTCAGTGGCTGATGGAGGTGACCCGACGGGCGGTGTCGTGGGCACTCCGTGTGTCATTGGTGGTATGTGTGGGATTATTCGTACGGATTACTGGCGGCTCCGTACTGCATTGGCTAAAATAAATTATAATTGTGCCATTGTGGAGAAAGGCAGGTTACGGGGACGGGAATACCATGTAACACTACACTAGGAGGGTAATGCATAGTTAAGGTAAGACTGTATCATGTTTACCCCTCTAATCCCCGATGGTTTATTCCATGCCAGTTCTGAGCTATCAACTGGTAAATACTATATTCGTTACTTGGGGGAAGACCAATCAATGTTTTAAACGTACAACCGTGGGGCTGCACGTTGTAAACCTTGTTTGGTCTACCGCAGAAATTCAAAGAGCCACTAGTCGTCCCCTGAGTTCCAATGTGCCTACTGGCACATAAAACACATTCGAACACAGGGGACGTATTTACTTTAGGAATTCAGATCGTATCACGATCCTGAACCGGAAAAGCAGTATATCAGAAATCCAGACTGAAGGGGTTAAGGTCATCCCTTGTGGGAACTGGGTTCCGTCAGTGTAGAATTTGGGAACTTCGCATGTGGCTTGATGTGAGCTGGTCGGAAATTTGGCCTTGTGTGCGTTTTCTGGGAAAAGGGAGAAAACTATGCCAATACTCAATTTTCTTTTCGCATTTGTCTCATCCAGGGGATCTGGGCCGTTTGCGTTGGACAGGGGTTGAGATTCTGTCGGAGGTGTATAATTGACTCAGATGTAATGTGCTAGTTATTTCTTGTTAGATTTGGTTGATTGGATTAGATTTTTTAAAATTGGAATGACCAGTTTGACCCTGGGATTCTAGCATTTGGCCGAGGAACTGGCTATTTTGAAATGCTAGGATTCCAATCTCATGGTTGGTTGTGTTATTATAATTGGTGTGATGTTGAGGCTTAACTCTTGGCCCGTTGGGTATTTTCAAGATATTTTTCATCAAATCTGGTCATGGCTGCTATTAAGAATTAAACTTTTTATAGTGACAAGAGAAACCTTGTGTTGGAAGGAATATCCGCCAGCAGCGTGCAGAGAGTTAAAGTGGAATGACAATTTCAGTCGGAATTACAATAGTAAATATGCACTGTCTGTTGTAGCGGTTGAGATTGTGAGCCTCAGCCTTATTTAACTTGGGGATTACAATATTCGCCTTTCTCCTCAAGTGACACCGTGTGGATAGTAGTGAACAAACGGTAAGTTGAACGAAGATTGGGGCGACCTCTTTAAGGATCAAAATGTATGAACCATTGCAATGGTCCCGAAACGTGAAGAATTATTTTCGTCGAAACAACCACCAACAACAAAACTATGTTTTTGTTCGAAAGTTGTTAACAAGACGAGGGTTCTTGTGTGACAATTAGGAAGAAATTGGTTTTACCACACAAAACAGCTGCGTTTTGTGAATTTATTAAGAAGACTAGCGTTTTTTGAGTGTAAAGTGGTAAGAAATCTGGGTTTTTTTGCCTCCCGTTTTATAAAATTTGTAAAGAAAACGAGAGTTTCTGATAGAAATTATGCTGATCCCTTAAATTTTCGAGCGCTAGAACCTATTGAATTTTCACGAAAATCGGACAAACTTTAATTATTTTGACGTAATCGTCCTCCCGTCACCCCAACAAAAGCCACAGACGAATTGTTCGTTGGCTGAAATCCGATTGCATGTTTATATATGGTTTTTATTGTAAAATATAATTACAAACTTTCGAGTGTGAGCGTTCAGCAAGAGGGCAGATATTAAACGTTCATGTTAACCCTATCAAAGGGGTGTGCGTAATTTTTTGTGTGAAGAGAAAATTGGTACTGGACGAGCAGACGAGAAAAGAGCAATAAATCTATAGCGAGGCTTGGTAATAATTTAATCCAACACCTCTGAACCTCCAAACAAACGATTATGGTCTCGCCCATTTCGCCCTTGACAGTAGTAATACATTCCAGGGCGCCAGTGTTGGAAGGGTTAATTATACCACAGTCATTGGAATTGCTGTGAAAAATAACCTTATTTGACCAATATAAGCCTTTTCTGACAAAAATATACCTTTCTTATACATAAAATCACAGTTTTATTTATAAGAAAGGTATATTTTTGTCAGAAAAGGCTTATATTGGTCAAATTAGGTTATTTTTCACAGCAATTCCAATGACTGTGATAAAACAGAGCCTTACATTGTTGAAAGTCAATGTTTTCAATGAAAATGTACAAAATAATCCTTGAATTTGAACTGACTTAAAAAGGTAAAAAATGGCGAAAAATAAAAAAAAACACGTATAATTTTTATTTTTTGAACTCTACAGCATATTAAAATTTCAAGAAAATCGGCCAATATTTAATATTTTGTGACGTAACTTCAATAACATCAATCGAAAATGAGACCAAACTTGTCCACAATTTCCAAGATTGGTACGACATTTTTGGATATGGTTATAGTTGGGAATGATATATCCAAAATTTCTAAGAGGAAGGCTTGATACAGGAGCTGATGTTAAAAGATAAAGAAAAAAGTGATGATTGGGCAATGTTTCAGATAGAGGTAGAAAACCAAAAATCGGGCTCCATTACATTCAGCGCCGGAAAGTTCTTAAAATTTGTGCCAAATTTCGTATGAATCGGTTGAACACTGCGGCCGTGATTCGGTAGATGAATGACTTAATGACGACAGAGTCTATCATTTTCAAGACAGCAATGCGGTGTTCTCCGGGATGTGATGAAGGCTTTGTGTTAGCTGTAGAACCCACATTTTGGGTTGTAGGAAACTCGGAAGTTCATCGCATGCAAACACGCCTAGAATCCTCGAATAAAATTTCGGATAGGTCGTAAATGATTTGCGAATTCAGTTACCGATTCGTATTCAACAAACACAACGTTTATGATTTTGGAAAACTACACTACTGATTTATCCCGTCATGAAAATCTGCTTTTGATAAAGCTATCTTTCCTAAACTTTTAGATGGGTGAGGAGGCCTAATTAAGAAGTGTAAAATTGTTGAGGAAACACCTTTGAGATCAGTAGAAAATAAAGCCAAGTTTCCTTTTGTGACCTTTAATAAACGAAAACAACAGACAGTCTACTAAAAGTAACAACAGGAAATTTGGCTTTTTATGGCAAGCTAACTAAAAGGAACTAAGTAACTTTCCAATTTGGCTCATTGTTTAGCAAAAGTTTTTTACAGCAATTTGCAAGTTTTTATTCCTCCCAGGAAAACAATTATCAAATCTTACCTCCCAGACTTTTATATTAACCCTTTACCCAATGCAGACGATATCAAAATTTATTATTTTAAAAAACATTTTTTCAAAATTTTCAAAAAATTTCAACAAAACCATATCATGTGACCCCTCGTTGGAACGAGCTCGTTCCAACGAGGGGTCACATGATATGGTTTTGTTGAAATGTTTTGAAAAACAATATTTTTTCAACTGCTGAATTTGAATATTACGCGGGCGGATGCGGCCGATTCGTTAATGAAAAGGATTGAGCCTGCATTATATGTCACCATACGTACACTGTTGATATAATGGATAAAAGAAAAGTTACAGAACATCAAAAGATGGCGAAAACACAGTTTTCGTATTTTTAAATGGGTTTAAACAGAGAATAATAGTCAAACATTCAAAGCGATTGGGAAAGAAATTGAAAACAGCCAGCTTCTGTATTGTTATACTACTCTACAGGAAAATGCCTGAAGTTTATGAAATTATTTATTTATTAGTTTTTAAGGTCACATACTTATGCACAATGGCTAATCGTGACCGTTAAAGTTTTACGGGTGGAGGAAGACGGAGAACCCGGAGAGAACCACCGAGCAACGACGAGCAGCTGTCAGCTCTCCAACATCGTAACTCTGAACTCTGCACCGTGGTACAGGCAGGGTTAGATTGATTGAACACATGCGCACCATCGACGTGCAGTACGCCTTAGTACACAGCGCCATCGTGCCCCCAAGTAGGCAATCGAGGTTAAGTGCCTTGCCCAGAGGACACAACGCGGGAGTGCGAATCAGTCGCTGAAATGGTCACCCATCCAACTACTAACCGCGCACGACGTTGCTTAACTTCGCCTGATCTGACGAGAACCGGTTACCGCGACGCCATCGCCCCCCCCCCCCCCCCCCCCTATGAAATGATGCGCACATCGATGATACAATCTCGCCAACATTTCGAAACTTCAGTTTTTATATGAAATTCCCATACCCTTAGTGCCATGTTTACTGACAACTTTAGAAAATTAAGAGGAGCCAACTTTCCTGTAAATCTCTTCCAATGACGAAAATTGTCAGCCACCGTGCAGACAAACGTCCTAAACATGTCCGTTCTGGATGCAAAATGGGTGTGTCCGCACAGTGATCAGTAGTGAAATCAAAACCACAATGAGAGTATCTGTCTTTGTAATGTCTGATAAGACCCTGAAATGTTCAGGTCAGTAATCAATGTCAATAAGGTTTATCAGTGACCGTTTTACCATTCATAGTCAAGTCTGGTTTTGTGAAATTCAAATGTTTAACCCTTTGAACCCCGATGGCGTCTTCCAATTCAATTCAGTTGTAAGAGTCCGTATTCATTACCCAAGGGCAGACCATTCAATATTTTCAAAGTGCAGCCTTCGGGCTGCACATTGAAAATATTGACTGGTTAATCAAGACATGTACTGAACAGTCACCCTACCTGGTGACGACTTCAATGGGTTAAAGTTAAATGGACACCTGACCAGAGTGCCATTACAGGCACTGTTTTCCACAAAACATATAATGACATGTTTTAGCAACTGTGCTCCATCGAGAAACATATTGTTATTCCTAAAACTTAATTTTCCTATTGCTACCGCGAATGTATTGACTGGTACGCGGTTTATCAGACAAAATGCCCTTGAACTACCCCCAGTTGATCTGGTATTGATATTGTTTGCCTCAACGTCGTTGCCTTCTGTGGTACGAATACAGCACTTTGCAGTTTTTATTCCTATTTTGTCGAGTCCTCCCGTTCCTTGCAGTGCAAATTCCGGTTTATCTCGGCAGAGTTTTAGTCTGATAGGCGCACCCGGTTAAATACCTTTGGAGTCCAACATTATGTCCTAGTGTATGCGACCTATGACTTGAAAAATGTTCGGTGCCTCTCCATCTCAAATGAGTTGAGAGTAAAGAGACTATGTCTTTCCGCATGAGATTTAGGTGTGTCGACTGTGCCTTCGTCGATATTATTCAATGGTTGAGTTGTTGACTTCCTGCTTGACGGAAACACGATTTGGGCACATCCTACTTCACACTGTTCCGTTATCAAGTGCAGTTCATGGAGTCTGATCGAGTGCCAATGCTAGCAAAGGAAGGGACAGTGACAAACAAGCGATCACCAACTGATATTGTCGCGACTAGGCCCCGTCATTGTTCTGTGTTCCGATTTTATTTTTGAAATCGGCAGTGAATTTCACAAACACTGAGACCACCAGTCTATTTCTCTTTGGAATTCGCCGCCGTTATGAGCTGTTTGTTTACTCACCACTTCTGGTGGTTTTTGTGCGCAGACGACTGTTACGTGATATCCCGTTACTCACAAAGATATACAAATACAGATATTCTTTCCTGCTCAAGTAAATCAGGTTACAGAGAAACATTTGTACCATGCTCAACTATGTTCGAACCCGTGAAAAGCCCGTATGTTCAATTTTAGCTTAGGTTTATGTCTGATATTTTACCCAAGTAAATAAAATTGATAAATTTATCCCTTGTGTGCAAGAAGGCGCTGCAATGCTTCAGGATTGCAAAGCCTTCTTGCACTCAAGGGACGAAATACACCAACACCCATGATATTATGTACATTATGAGACCTAAAACATAAAACAAACTAAGAATATAACTTTTGATGGCAAAGAAATAAATAAAATAATAAAAAAAAACGCCCGTCCACATACAGTTTTACAAAAAAATGGCCCGAGAAACAGATCTACTTTGTGGGGCCTAAATCAAATAATTTATTTTGCGTTGCCTTAAAACCCAGTGTTAAAAATTAAATGTGGCAAAAAACCAAGCTTATTTTCAGCAATCTTATTTTATTACCACCCCTGCAATTGAGCTTGAAAATCATTAAGCTCCCGGGTCACCAGTCTAATTTTGTTTGGAATTCGATAGTGTTATGTTTACTTACTTTTCGTGGAATCTGCACACGGACAACTTTTGATACAGCGTGATGTCCCTTTTCCCACAAAGAAAAACAGATTTTCTTTCATGTTCAGTTAAATATATTCCAATCAATAAGTATTTAATGCACCTTCAGGGCATCAAGAAATTACCATTTATACCATGCTTACCTATTCTATTATATATAAAAAGCCTATGACATAAATTTTAGCTTTACACACCAAACATGATGAACACGCCAGCAATGGTATTTCAATAGTTAAAATTTTCATCAACGGAAACAGATGCAGTGGAACTACATCCAAGATGACCTTTGCTGAACTCGACTTGAATGCAAACTTGTCTAAATTTATCGCTCGTCGACTCGCGAAGAGAGAAATGAAAGCGGCAATTATTCATTACGTTTTAAATGAGTTTACCTCAGAAGATGCCAAAAATTAACAAACATGCGTTTTCTCATGTTAATAAAGCACCCATAACTCGAAATAATATGTCATTGTGTTATTAAAACGAAAAGGGCCCCGTGATTTGCGCGTTTCTTTTTCCATTTCGTTTCGGCGATAAAATTGACAGCGGAAGTAGCGCCCAACGGTGCTCATGTAAACAAAAACACAGTCGCACGTATGCACGTCTGCAGCTCAGTAAAATCGAGAAAAAGTAATAGCGACTCTTAATAATCTGACGATCATGGTATTAATAAAATATACCAAAAGTAGCTTGGTGTACCAAATGTTCACCACTCGTGGTGAACATTTGGTACACCAAGCTACTGTGGGAATATTCTATATGTAATCATACAACGGTGAGGTTTCATTCATAATGGTAAATATCATCAAAGATTCCGTCAAATCAAATCTCGACTGAGAAACTTTTCTTGCATTGATTCAAAGAAAATGAATATTTATTATACGCTAAACGATAGATTAACGAAAAAATTGCGGAAAGATAGAAATCATATCCCCCATTGTGAATATATAGAAATTTTCACTTTCACGGTATCAATGAAAATGGCGGCTTGCAAAGCTTCACTTCAAGGTGAATACGAGTCAAATTATCACTGGAAATGATCAATTTGTTCTGAAAACGTATAATGAAAAGAAAATGTAGTGTTTTTGTGTGGATGCCGATCATTTCCAGTAATAATTCAACGCGCATTCACCTTGAATTGATGCATGAACCCGCCAGCTGAATCAGATCGCAAGACGCTACCGTTTTCGAGTATCGAACAAATCACTTCCGCATATCAATGCATATCAGCTGTTTACATCCATGCGTCAATTCAAGGTTGAAACGAGTGGAATTATCGATAGGAATGTTTAGCTTCTTATAAACAGTGTATAATAAAAGGAAATCTAGTGTTTTTGAGTGGATACCGAAAATTAATCGGCCACGCAAGTGATAATTTTGGTATCCACTCAAAAACACTAGATATCCTCTATTTATCGAATTAGTTCACATTCAATCGTATGTAATATTTTAGTTGGTCGGTAAAGCGAACCTTGATTCGCTTTTTCGACCAACTGAAATATTCCAGCTGATTGAATCTGAACACAGGCGCCGGACTATATAAAGTGTAGACTGGTTACAGGCCATTACGACGTCGAATTCCTCACATAATTAGACTGGTGAATTGACATAATGTAAAATTTCTAAAACTTCGGCTAAAATAGTGTCACCGAGTGGATTTGTTGTGTCGTTCAAGCAGAAACATAAAAGTGATAATTCAAGTGACGAGTGTTTCAGATATCAAAATTACTTGACAGAAAAAGTATAAATTCTGAGGAAGGCTCTCCCTAACTAAACACATGACAGTTATGTCACGAATCATTAGGCAGGAGTGAATTAAAATTGTAACTAATATATTTTTAATGTCTTTGACCACAGTGTTATCAATTTCCAACAATTTTATCTGATGTTAGCTTTGTCCCTTTGATCACCTCGTCAAAACCGTCAATGAGTTTATACACAAGTGGACGCTTAGCTGTTACAAACCTATCTTTTGTAAGTATTCATAGAAAGATTAGATTTGTAAGTTTTTTTTAAAAATATATTTGAATATTTAGTTATTTGTACTGTGGGGGACGCCGAAGTACCCGGAAAGAACCACCCAGCATCAGCGAGCACCTGTCAGACTCCCCAATGTACTAACTCCACACTAGCAGGGTTAGCATTGGTTGAAGACAAGTGCACCATCGACGTGCAGTACTCCTTAGTACACAACACCCCACGGGGGAAATATGGATTAAGTGCCTTGCCCAAGGATACAACGCAGTTACCCCTAGAAAGGACCCTCCCCACCAACGTGCCTGCCTACAATCCAAATTTCGCCCATTAATACTTACGCTGAGGGGCATTGTTTTCAATATTTCGACTTTTAGATAGATATATTTTATTCTGCAGTATACCAATACATTAACAACAATACAACATAACAAACTACAAGAACATAAACTAGTATACAGCATGGAAATGGCATAGCCTAAAAGGCTGTCTTCCTGCCATTCCCGTAAAATGGCAGGATGAAAATAAAGTATTAATGATGTGTGTTAATGGGCTGGCAACTTCATAAGCGACTTTCAGGAGTTTCGTGGACAGTTCGCCCTGATCCTTTGTTGGTTTTGAGGACAACTTAAAAATGTTAAGAATAACTTGCTGGGTGTTCGTTGGGAGTTCTTATCAAATCACAAGAATATCCGAAATCTAACTGATGATACTTATTCTGTTTGTCAGACATTCTATGGAACAGAGACGATTCATTCCAGCAATACTCAGCTCACTGCGATGTTAGCGTCCTGTGTTTGATACCACATTGTTAACCCTTTACCCAAACGTAACGACCAAAAGCGACCAGCGCTATTCACAAAAATCAGGATTCAATTTTCATCATTTTCCCCCATTTTTTGTCTCAAAAATATAGCTTATGGCCAGTCATTGGAACGAGCTCGTTGAGCTCGTCCCAATGAAGGGTCATAAGCTATATTTTTGACGCCAAAGAATGAAAAAGAAATCGTTATTCAAGAATTTTATTTGCAAATGACGTCCGCCTTTCGTGTTAAGTAAAGGGTTAAGCGCGGCTCCAATATTCAAGGACTCTCACTTTCCTTGGAAATGCATTCTAAGTATCAGGCTTTCATGGAATTCAAGAAGCCACGGAAATTAAACTCAGAAACAGTGCTGTGATAGACATTTTATATCTTCGGGCGAAACTCTTCTCATGGATGAAACCCTCTTCGTGAATATTTGGTATCTAGTGTGAAAAACCCATACTATATTTCATGGTATGCCATTAACTATTTGCTGAAGTTGGGCAAAATCCAAGTACAAACTGTGAATATTTTAACAGGGGTGCGATTTTTCAGTTAGTTTAATACAATTTTTATTTTTTGCGCAAATACAAATTGTTAAAAGGAATGATCGTTTGTTTCTGTCCATTTCTTGAGTTATGAACCCCCAAAAACAAAGCCCAAACGGTGTAAATGGGTAGACCATTTACACTATATTTGACCTTTGTTTTTTTTTTTTTTTTTTTTGTTTTTTTTTTGGGGGGGGGGTCAAAACACAAAAAATAGACAGAAACAAACGACCATTCCTTATAATTAAACTTGAGGCGCAATAAACTTAAACACTCTCTCCTTTGGGGATTTAAAATCAAAACCAGGTCGCATCATGCTTCTTAGTGATAACTGAATAAAAAAAGGCACAGTTTTCTAAAATTCTCTTTGAAATAACGATACGTTTCACTGAAACATGTTGTTGTGTCATTAAAAATGTTATTGACCAATGAATTGCATAAGTTAAAGGAACGTCATTGGCCACGCCCACACAAAACTTCAATCTCCTCTTTCACTTGACGGGAGGGTGCTGTCATTCAAAGCAACACTGAGTTAAATTTAATTCTGATGTTGGCCATTTCCCGAGAAAATAAAAACTAAATGTGGAGTTCGATATAAACCCAGATGATATGAAGTTGGTTGAACTTTGCCCCAGAAAGAGTTCATTCAGGCTATTTGGAAATAGGAAAGTTTTGCTCGCGTGAGTTTGGTTTGTGGATTATTATGACCGGCCATTGTTTACGTTTGATTTGGGTAAAACGATGAACGCAGACGATCACCTATTACGTGTAAGCAAATTGAACATGGGATAAAAAGCATGAAAGGATTTTATTGTTTATTAAATTTTACTTTGAAAGTCTTTTTAATATGATGAGATAAATATTAATTACTTTTCATGTTGAAAGAATATATGAATGTGCTGGGGCTCTTTTCCATTCACACTGTGCAACGTATTTTTAAGACAGATATTGGGGGCGTGGTTTAGGGTGGGCCTAAATGCGTTTTTTCGGTTCATTGTGTTATGAAAAGAAAAAAAAGAAACACTTTAGCCAATCATTTTGCCTGAACAGAAAAAAAGGTTTATTAATTCTTTAAACCTTCGATTACCATTTTCATTTAAATTCAAGGAACCCAAATGCCACCAAATGCATTATTTAAACAAAATATTAGTTATACGGGTATATAACGTTTGATTTTGAAATCTTTCCCAATATGCGTACATTATTTGAGTTTATTTTATAAAAGTGTAATTACACGCCTGTTTTAACATGCGAAGGCACATAACTCTTCAATGAAATGCTTTGGAACTGTAATTTTCCATTGTGAGTATTTAGCGTAAGATGGAGACGATACATACTAAATTTCATTGCAATCCATCAACTATCGGAGAAGTTGGGCAAAATTCGAGACCAACACGAACATTTGTCAAAAAAGAGAAACAATTGGGCATAACTCTTGAGTGAAACCCTGTCACATCATAATCCTTCATTGTGGGTATTGGTATATGATGGGAAAGAGACATCAAATTTTATTACATTCCATCAACTATTGGTGAAGTTGTGGATCATTCAAGTCCAACGAAAAACAATTTTTAACAAGGGGTATAAATAACTCGTGTGAATTTATTTATTGTTATTTAAGTCATATATTTCTACGCAAAGGGCTAAAGTCCAGTTTAGTTAATCGTTTATGTCCATGTTGCACACTTTAGAGGACTTCCACCGCAAGCATTGGTGACTGGGTCCTATTTTACCAATAAAGCAGAGCTTTTTTTACCACAGTAAACAAGCACTGCACTTCCCTGGGAGGGAACTCTTGGATGAAATTCCCAGCCTCGTAATACTGCTCTGTAAACATCTGGCATCATGGAGCGGTAGATACATACTAAATGGCAATCTATGCGTGAAGTTATTGGCAGTATAGGATTTCAGACTGTCTGCCCGACAGACAGACGGACACATGTTATCCAGTCATAAACTTTTGAATAAGCATGGAGGAAGGGTTTTGGCCGTAGAATGTAATTGTAAAGTTATTCTTCAATTCTGGAAAGCAGTAAATTGTAATGTAACAAAGAAGCGAATGGTGAAAAGAAGAAGGGCCATAAAACGTAGGAAAACTTACGTTAAGTGATGCCATGCCCTACAAATTACCCCTTCCATACCAACTCCCTCCCCTCCCTCACATCAGCGCTATACGATACGACTCAAGAGTCGAGGCAGTCGTCATCCTTTGGGCTCTACCGAACAAGATATACTAGAATAAATGGCCAGTTTATCACTAGAATGCAAGAAAATGACCAAATTCCTGTTCATTGAGTGCGGGGAGTATCATCGTATTTAGTAGTTCTGAGCTGAGATAGTGGTAGTGCAACTGGAAGCAAATAACATCGACCAAGAATCCACGAAGGCGCCCGGTATCGCCACTGTTTGCCTTACGACCCAGAAGAGCATATACTGGTACCAGATAGTTACTTTCAGAGTCACAAGACCAATAAGAACAAGAGGCCTGCATCGCAAAGCGCTGCTAACGCCCCGACCGCAAAAAAACTAAGTCGAAAAAGTGAAAAAGGGGCATAACTCTGGAAAAAATGTGTGGAAGAAACTCATGCACAGGTATTGTAACCACATGATGCTCTACCAAATATCATTCAAATTAGATCTGCAGTGGCTGAGATACAAGGGAAAATGTTTGTACGGAAGGGGATTTTGAAATTTCCAAGCCGAGAAAGGCTCATAACTCTGGAGAAAATGCGTGGAAGAACTCACGCTAGGCAAGTATCGTTACCCCCATGTTACACTATCACTGTACCAAATATAATTCAAAACGGAGCAACACGGGGAAATGTTCGGACGAAAGAAATTTTGAATTTTCTAAATCTAAAAAGGACCATAACGCCGGAAAAAAATGTGTGTAAGAAACTCACGCTACACAGGTGTCGTTCCCCCATGATGCTCTATTACGTCACCAAATATCATTCAAATCGGAGTGGCTGAGATACAAGGGAAAATATTGGCACGGACGGACGAACGGATGTCTTCACTAGATACCCCTTTGACTTTTCAAGTCGGGGGCATAATAATATGTAGATATGGATTCATTCTGGAGAATATTTCGCATCAATTTCTACGTATCGTGGATTTGTGGGGAGCTGCAAAGCTGATTGGACAACATTAACATCAGAGGTCGAGTAAAGCAATTCACCCGTCGCATGATGAAAATGATGTGTAAATGCTGAATATCACTTTCGGAGAATAAATCTAACGATTGATTGTGCCGACACCCAGTTGTAAATGAAAATGTCAAGGACACTGTAGCTTAACTTGACCGTATCTTGTGTTTGATGAAAAGGATAATGTGCAATGTTTATGAATGGATTATGAAATACGACAAGAATTGTGATAATTGAGAATATGTTAATTTCTGTTCCCTGCATGCGATGTTTTCATTAAAATTAATTTGAGGTGTAGACTGTACTAAAGAATTGATGGGTAGGTTAATGTGGCCCTCACAGTTAATGTACGTCAACCAAAGTTACCAAGTTACAGTGAAATTATTCCAAAACGATTCATCCTATCAAGTTACAATGAAATCCCTTCATAAATACGACCTGTAGACTGTGCTAAAGGTTTTCGGGTTTTGGGCTCGGGCGGCTGTCATGGTTGAATGATCGCTACCAAAAGGGACGTTCTCATCTAGACATCTGGAATCATCCTATCAAGTTACCACGAAATCCCTTCATAAATACGACCTGTAGACTGTGCTCAAGGTTTCGGGCTTTGGGCCTCTGTTGCGTCACATTTAACCAATCGCGACCAAAAGGGGACATTCTCACCTAGACATTATATGGAGTCATCCTACCAAGTTACAATGATATCCCTTCATAAATATGACCTGTAGTCTATGCTAAAGGTTTTGGGCTCGGGCAGCCATCACGGTTGAATGATCGCTACCAAAAGGGGACATTCTCATCTCGACATTATCTGGCATCATCCTACCAAGTTACTATGAAATCCCCTCATAAATACGATCTGCAGACTGTGCCATGAGGCCGAATGGGATACTGCTGACTATGGGTAGGTAAAATCCCCCACACGTGACAGACATGAGGTGACAATTTCAACTTTTGAAATCTCCTTTTCACCGCAACTTCATCACCAGAAAACGGCGCAAATCTCTTCGCAGTCGTTATTGTTGAAGATATTTTGTCGTCTGTGCAACCCATCTTTGGAGAGTCGACAACTGGGAAATTAATTTTCGGGAATTGCAAATAAATCCGAATCACGTAGGTTTTTCCGGAACGGCCACGCCTACTTGTTACGGGATATTTTTTAGAGCTGAAACGGTTAAGGGATTTTCTTGATCGATTGATCGCCAGGCCTGCAACCAGCGGGGGTGGGGGTGGGGGAGGGGGTGGGGATGGAGGGGCTTGGCAAAGAGTATCCAAATTAGTGGAAATCCTACTTTGAGTAGGTGGAGGGGGTGGGATGGGGAGGGGATAAAATGATTCTGAATGGCCCTTCAAAAGTTAGTGGACAGAAATAAAAAAATGCAAATAAATGAATCTTACTAGTTGAGCAGAAAAAATAAAACTTTATGGGGAATGTTGAAGCAGGAATTGATCCTTCAGAAGACAGGAAATTGCTCTTTTTAATGCCAAATTTTACAATCTTTCCATGCCGGGTTGAACACGTGCTTGGCACGGTGTATCCAAATCAGTGGAATTTAGTCACTATTGTGGGGGTGGGGGTGGGGGTGGGGTGGGGTGGGGTAAAATGATTCTGGATGATCGTTCAAAAGTTAGTGGACAGAAATAAAAAAAAAAATCAAATAATGAATCTTGTTATTTGTACATTAAAAATAGAACTTTTTGGGGTATGTTGAAGTAGGAATTGATCCTTCGGAAGACAGGAAATTGCTCCTTTTAATGCCAAATTAAAAAAAAATATTCATGCCGGGTCGAACTATGGTTGACCCGGCGCACATGTGCTTGGCACGGTGTATCCAAATTAGTGGAACTTAGTCACTATGAGGGGGCGGGGGGGGGGGGGGGCGTGAAATGATGCAAGATGGTAATTCAAAAGTTAGTGGGCAGAAATAAAAAAAAATCAAATAATGAATCTTGTTATTTGAGCAGAAAAAATAATAATACTTTTTGGGTATGTTCAAGTAGGAATTGATTCTTCAGAAGACAGGAACTTGCAGCTTTTAATGCCAATTTTTAAATTCTTCCCATGCCGGGTTGAACCATAGTCGACCCGGCGCACATGTGCTTGGCACGGTGTATCCAAATTAGTGGAACTTAGTCACTATGATGGGGGGGGGGGGGGGGGGGGTGATTCAGGATGGTCAATTCAAAAGTTAGTGTACAGAAATAAAAAAATTCAAATAATGAATCTTGTTATTTGGGCAGAAAAAAATAAAACTGTCTGGGGTATGTTGAAGTAAGAACTGATCCTTCAGAATACAGGAAATTGCTCCTTTTAATGCCCAAATTAAAAAAAAATTTCCATGCCGGGCCGAACCATGGTCGACCCGGCGCACATGTGCTTGGCAAGATGTATCCAAATTAGTGAACTTTAGTCACTTAGGGGCGGGGGGGGGGGCGATAAAATGATTCTGGTTGGAAAAATGATGGGATTATGTCCAGGTTGGGGAGGTGCCCCCCCCATGGCCCGCCCCGCCCCCCGATGCCCAACCCTGGTTGCAGGTCTGTTGATCACATGGATTAACCTTAGTTAACCGATTAATCACTTGCCCTAATACGTAGTTGAATATTTGCCGAACCATTGATGATTTATAGTATTAACCCTTAACCCAACGTAACGTACAAAACCAACCCAAGCTATATACAATGAAAGTGTCAATGACACTGTAGCTTAACTTGTGTGTTGTGTTTGATGAAAAGGATAATGTTCAATGTTTATGAAAGGATTATGAAATAAGACAAGAATTGTGATAATTGGGAATATGTTCATTTATGTTCCCTGTATGCTGTTTTTGATAAAAATAACACGAGGTGTACACTGTACTAAAGAGCTGAGGGGTGGGTTAATATGACCTCACAGTTAATGTATGTGGCCCTCACAGTTAACTTATATCAACGAAAGTTACCAAGTTACAGTGAAATTATTCCAAAACAAGTCATCCTATCAAGTTACATTGGAATCCCTTCATAAATATGGCCTGTAGACTGTGCTAAAGGTTTTCGGGCTTCGGGCCCTTGTAGCCGTCAGTTTCCCAATTGTGTCCAAAGGGGACGTTCTCATCTAGACATTATATGAAGTCAACCTACCAAGTTACAATGAAATCCCTTCATAAATATGACCTGTAAACTGTGCTAAAGGTTTTTGGGCTCGGGCAGTCATCATGGTTGAATGATCGCAACCAAAAGGGAACATTCTCATATGGGCATCATCTGGAGTGATCCTACGAAGTTACAATGAAATCCCTTCATAAATATGACCTGTAGACTGTGCTCAATGTTTTCGGGCTTCGGGCCCCTGAAGCCGTCACAGTTGACCAATCACGACCAAAGGGGGATGTCATCATCTAGGCATTATATGGAGTCAAACTAACAGGTTACAATGAAATCCTTCCATAAATATGACATATAGACTATGCTAAATGTTTTGGGGTATTGGGCTCGGGCAGCCATCAGGGCTGAATGATCGCGACCAAAAGGGGACGTTCTCATCTAGACATTATTTAGAGTCATCCTACCAAGCTACAATGAAATCCCTTCATAAATATCACTTGTAGACTGTGCTAAAGGTTTTCGGGCTTCAGGCCCCTGTAGCCGTCACAGTTGCCTTATGGTGTCCAAAAGGGGCTGTTCTCATCTAGTCATTATATGAAGTCAACCTGCAAAGTTGCAATGAAAATCCCTTCATAAATATGAACTGAAGACTGTGCTCAAGGTTTTCGGGCTTTGGGCTCGGGCAGTCATCATGGTTGAATGATCGCAACCAAAAAGGGACATTCTCATCTGGGCATCATCAGGAATGATCCTACAAAGTAACAATGAAATCCCTTTATAAATATGACCTGTAGACTGTGCTCAAGATTTTCGGGCTTTCGGCACCTGTAGCCATCACAGTTGACCAATCACGACCAAAAGGGGATGTCATCATCTAGACATTATATGGAGTCAACCTAACAAGTTACAATGAAACCCTTCCATAAATATGACCTTTTGCCTATGCTAAAGGTTTTTGGGCTCGGGCACCCATCAAGGCTGAATGATCGCGATCAAAATGAGACGTTCTCATCTAGTCATTATTTGGAGTAATCCTACCAAGTTACAATGAAATTCTTTCATAAATATGACCTGTAGACGGTGCTAAAGGTTCTCGGGCTTCGGGCTCCTGTAGCCGTCACAGTTGCCCAATCACGTCCAAAGGGGGACTTTCTCATCTAGACATTATTTGAAGTCAACCCACCAAGTTACAATGAAATTCTTCAATAAATATGACCGGTAGGCTGTGCTAAATGTTTTCGGGTTTTGGGCTCGGGCAGTCGTCACGGTTGGCAGATCACGCCCAAATGGGAAAATTCGCATCTAGACATCATAAGGAGTCATCCTACCAAGTTACAATGAAACCCCTCCATATTAAACATGACCTGCATACTGTGCTAAAAGTTTTTGGGTTTCGGGCTTGGGCAGCCATCACGGTTGACAGATCATGCCCAAAAGGGGACGTTCTCATCTAGGCATTATACAGAGGCATCCTACCAAGTTACAATGAAATCCCTTCATAAATACGACCTGTAAACTGTGCTAATGGTTTTCGGGTTTTGGGCTCGGGCAGCCACACCGGTTGACCGATCGCGACCAAAAGGGGACGTTCTCATCTAGACATGACCCCAAACCTGCACATGAAATTTCGTGACTATCAGACAAGAACTGCGGGGTGTAGCCCGTGCTAAAGGAAAATGTGAACAGACTCACAGACTAACAGACTTCCGCACGCGTGATGGCAATAGCGTATCTTGACTTTGTCAAGTTAAGCTAAAAATCTCCATTCAAATTTTGTTTTAAATTTTTGTCTCAAAAACATAGCTTATGACCCCTCATTGGAACGAGCTCGTTGAGCTCGTTCCAATGAAGGGTCATAAGCCATGTTTTCGGAACAAAAATTGATTTTTTTTTAGTAATTCAAGAATTAATTTTGCAAGTATCGTCTGCTATCCGCATTGAGTAAAGGGTTAAGAATGACCATTTCTAGCTACTGATACAGTATTATGATCATGCAAGTGAACAAGTACATGTCAGCGCGTAACTTGCATGCTTTACTCTGTTTCATATAATTGATGTGAGTCAGTGTGAAAATGTGTTTGTTTTGGAGCAAGTTTGTTCCTTTGTTAACCCATATAATACAGTAGTTCAAAAGTAACGGTTAATCGATCAATTACCTTTTTGATCGATCAAGATGTTGATCATTGGCTAATCAATTAATTGGGTAACCATATTAGTTCTAATATTTCTCAGTGGTTTTGTGGAAATATCGTGAGACAGCTAGGGCTAGCTATCGACCAATTTATTTATTGGTATTTAAGGTCACATATTTCTGTACAATGGCTAATGGTGACTGCGTAGTCAATCGCTTATACCCAGATTGCCCCATTTTTGAGGACTTCCAACCTGACCATTGGTGACTGGGTCCTATTTACCAGTAAAAAGCTATCGGTTTGAGAATGCACGCTGGTCAATAAAGCAAAATCTCGTCCTAGACAAGCTGTATATTAATTGAGGTAAGCTTGAAACTGAAAACTACAAAAACATAGAATTTTCAGATATTTTAATGGCTGTAAACATCAAGTTTTCATGCCCCATTTCCACAAACCAGTATGTATTTTAAGCAATAAGTGTAGAATTTTCATAAGTCAAACCATTCAGACCAGATTAAAATAAAAGATCATTAACTATACATGTAGTTTGTCTAATACATGAAAAAAACAGATGTTGAGCTTTATTTTCAAAGATACAGATTTTAGTAGTATTTTATAGAAGAATCTTCACAAATAAATTATTTATTTATTATTGAAAGTTAAGGCCACTTTCAGTTCAAAGGCCATATTTTAACAACAACACAATAATAAAGTCAAGTTTAGCCAATTGTTTATAATTATGTTGCCAATTGAAAACATCTCACACTCCAGGCATCGGTCACTGGCTCATTTTACTTCTGTAACCAGCAGAGCAGCACCTGACTGCCAAAACCATACAAGCATTCCTCCAGGTTCAAATGAGATAATTTATTTATTGGTCCATATCTGGTTGAGGGCTAGATTATTTTGGGTGGTCTGAATATGAAAATCAAAATTTGCTTTATTACAAGTTACTGGAGTGGCCAAAGGCACTCTCCAATAGTTTGTAGTAAAACAAATATATGTAAACAAAATATTGGCATTTGACTAACCATGAGTATGGGAAAAGCTGGCTTTTGCTATGGTACCCTCATCTGTTTGAAGCCCTGATAGCGAATGGGTCCTATTTTACCAGTAAAACAGAACTTGTTTAACACAGTAAACACGCATAGCCTTACTTCCCAGGGATTCAAACTTTCATAAAATTAACCTATTCATCACTAAAGCACTGAATATCATCTTTTACGCTTCTGTATATGGAGAAATGGACAAAGACACTTTCGTATTTCAAGGGAGGGTCAGAAATAATTGAATCCTCCAGTCCTACAGGGCTGTTGAAGTCAATTTTTACTGATCCTCTTCTCTAATTTTGTATTACTTTGTTGCTTGATCATGCATGGCCAGCTTTTTCTTTAGGCAAAAATATATGCATAACAAGCTGAAAGGGTCAACTATATTTGAGTTCAGGATTAGTTTCATCAATCACAACCCTTTTTACAGCAATGGTGGATGAATTACTACTACATTGTGGGAAATCATTTGTAGGCAATGAATAGGTTTAATTTCTGTGAAAATGTATAAGTGCTAGCAAAACTCCAGCGCATGGGCCATCAGATATTTATTTATTTGTATATTGGTGTTAAGGGTCATTGGCTCCACCATGACAGCAACCTAAGTATGAAGTCAAGTTTAGTCAATTGTTAATAGCTATGCTGCCCTTTTTAGAGGACTTTCCCAAAGGGTCATAAGATATTTTTTGACACAAACAAATAAAAAATTAGTTATTCAAGAATTTTGTTTGCAAGTGTTGTCTGCCTTTTGTGTCAGGTAAAGGGTTAACTGAATGCCATCAGCAGTGTCAAGCTCTCAAGTGAGCAGTCAAATTTGTTTACTAACTTTTTGTGGAGTTTACGGGTAGACTCCCATTGATGTATAAAATATACAAACATACTTTCATGCTGTGGTTATAGATATTCCAATCAAATAAGTATTGAATTCACCTTGAAAACATTCAGATAGAGTGGAGACCACTTAGTTGACTATCTCTTAACTGAATAACCCTGTTAACTCAATATAATTTCCCACAACAAAACCATTTACCATACCTCCAGTACAAATTTGACCTGTTAATTGAATATAGGTTATAGAGTAAACTCCTGTTAATTGAATAAAAAATCTTGTAACCTGTCAAGAAATTACCCTGACTCTCCCCAGTTTTCCTTTGTTTATAGATCTACTTGGCCTCAGCACATTCAATACAGGCATTTAATCTATTACATCTTGTTTGACAGAGCTCATGGAGCTCTGTCAAATGAGATATAATAGAATAAAGGCTAAGTTAATCTCTAGAATACAGGAAAGTGACACAATCCCTGTTAATTGAATACTCCTGTTAACTGAATAATTTCCATTGACAAAGTTACTATTCAATTAACAGGGCTCCACTGCATTAACACAATTAGTGGAATTACATAGCATAATAAAATGACAGATGTGGGGAGTCTTCATTCATAATAGTTAGTAAGCAAACAGGTAAAATTATTTATTTGTTGGTGTTTAAGGTCACATAGTTCTGCACAATGGCTAATCATGACCACAACATGGATATAAAGTCAAGTACAGCCAATCATTTATACCCATGTTGCCCATTTTTAGAGGATTTCAACCCAAGTATCGGTGACTGGGGCCTATTTTACCAGCAAAAGAGCCTGTTTACTACAGTAAACAAGCACTGCTTCACTTCACATGGTTCCCATCAGGTAGCATACAGGTAAAATAGTAATAATAATCAAAGATTTCATCAAGTTTTGATTGAGAAACATTTCTTCCGTTGATTGAAAGAAATGAATGTTTATGGTATTTGAAGAATTAATCAGATGGAATATTTAAGTTGGTAGAAAAAGCAAACTGTTTAGGTTTGCTTTTCCTACCCACTGAAATATTCCATTCTATTAAAACTAAAAATCTAAAAATAGGTGATGTATTATTTAAGGGCCACACTGTTTCTGACCACAACAGTGTCAGATTCACTGAAGAATTTGACTGGGGGGCTTAAGAGCTTGCAGCAGTGTAAGCCAATTTTCTTTATGGGGTTGAGCTATATACACCATTAACATAGTAAACTATTCACAGAGACATTTAGTCACCAATAAATACTCAAGTTTCTGTAAGCAGTAATGTCATTGAATGTAATATAAAATAAATCAACAAAATACACTCTACATGATGAACCAATACACTACTCCCCTGGTGCATAACATAAATAATAGTGAAAGGGAGATAACTTTATAGAAACCCATTTGCCTGTGATCAATAACTTAAAAAATTTCACATAAAGCATCAATAATATCAAATTAATCATGAAATATTTTGCACCAAATTAATCACAAGTCTTCTCCGCGAAAATTCAACGAAAAGAAATGGAGAAGCATCTTGCAGAGATTACTCCCATTCAAAATGAAATCAATCATTTATTCCACGGAATATATCAACACAATCTTTCAAATTTGGAAGTGAATTCTCCAGAATCTAATGTTGGATCAACATCTTTGGTTACATTGTGAAAGCAACACAAATCTATAGATTCAAATCAAATTTTACCAGTTGTGTAATATGCATGTTTACTAATATTGAGATACAGGAAAATGACTAATTCCTGTTAATTAAATATTTTTCACTGGCAGAGTGGCTATTCTATTAACAGGGTTCTGCAGTACTGAAAAATTCTGAAATGCTTTCTTGAACAGTTGGTGTGCTTTTTACAGCTACAGTACGGCCGCCATGGACTGGTCACTGTCCACAGGAGGGCAATATTTCCATGGACGCACTAATATTAGATTCCAAACACAAATTATAGGAATAATCATCAAAAATTTGGGGTTGTAAGCTTTGCTCTTAGAAGCTAAAACTGAAAAACATTATTCGTAATGGAAATTTTGTGTAAATCTCTTGACAATTTTTTGGTCAATTCATTAAGTAAAGGAGTAAATACTGGAGATTTTTGTTTTTAATTATGTTTTGTTTTTTCAATTATTTTAAAAAATGCCCCAGTATAAGCAGTTGTAGACAGTTTAACCCTCAGCAAACTGATGTCGAAGTATCAAAATTTCAACAAGAAAATTTTTCCCATAATGCAACAAGGACGTTAACCAATTTAATCTTGTTTGACAGAGCTCACTGAGCACTGTCGAACAAGATTAAATTGGTTAAATTCCAAGTTGCATCATGGGAAATTTTTGCTGATAGAAATTTTTGTATTTTGACATCACAGTGTAGTGGGTTAATATAGGATTAATAACATTTGTTTTCTTAACATTTCTGGAAAGTGCAATAGAGTAAACATTGACAAAACAAAACAAAAAAACCTAAAAACAATCTATTGTTGACCAAATACAATCCACAGCATCCCAAGACACTATTGTGGCATCAATAATTTGAGTACTGTTAAAACTAGAAGTCCTGTCATGAACTGTGCGCTTATCTAGGCTTAATTGCGCGTAGATTCTCCTGGATACTCATAGCAAACACAGGCAATGTTTCTGCCAATGGACCTCCGGGTTACCCGGAGGTCCATTGGCTGAAACATTGCTTGTGCACAGGCCATATGTACAGAATTTGATACCCTTACTATGGTCATTACGTGTAGATTAACGCGCAGATCGAGGTGCTATTTGTGCGCATTTCATGACAGGACTTCTAGTTTTAACTGTAATGGCATTACTATGGCTTCTATAATTTTGAGTGATGACCTAACTGTGGTTTCTGGAATGAGACAGTAAAAGGAATAATGCACAGCTTGAGAAAAACATTTTCTCTATCTATTGCACTCCACAGTGAAGATACAAAAATTAATTTAAGGACTGGCAAATCATGACGTTTCTCTTGAATCAAATCTCAAAAAAGGTTGGAAACCAAATCGAATCCACTTTTCATTTGTTTCAATACTACAGTTTACTGGTGCTGTCTATCTCTGTTGTGAACCCAATATCAATAGGCATATTAAACCCAATATCAATAGGCATACTAGACCATTAGAAAATTGACCGGTATCACAGCGGTGGTCGTAGAAAAAGCCATTTATCGTCCTTTGAGTGTAACAAGGTGCCATCTGCAATGCCAAAGCATTGTAGATGGCACCTTGGTTCACTTAACGGACTATATAATGTGCAAACAAGCCGTAATGCAATCTCCACTATTGCTTAGGCCACACAAAGTAGATCTTCTGTTTCTCAGGCCATTATTTGTGAAATTGCATGCGGGCAAGCGGTTTTTTATTTTATTTTTTATTTCAGTAATTACTTTTTTGCCATCAAAAGTTCCTGTTCTTGGTTCAAGTTTTAGGCCTCATAATCTACAGAATAGCATGGGTGGTGGTGTATTTCATCCCTTGAGTGCAAGAAGACTTTGCAACGCTAAAGCATTGCAAAGCCTTCTTGCACTCAAGGGACAAATTCATCAATTTTTTTAACTTGGGTAAAATATCAGACATAAACCATTTTATTTTTATTTTTTTTAAGTTTAAATTGGTTATAAAAAGAGAGCATGCGGCAGCCGAAAGGACGATGTGGGAGGTCCTGAGAAACAGATTTTTTATTTTTTAGGCCTTAACATGTCATTTTCATGAATCTAGTTAGACTGGATACCTTCAATCTTATTCATCAGAAAACTGCAGGGTGAATTGTTATCTTCAGAAAGTCGACAATAAAGAATTGTGTGAAATCCAAATTGAATTGAATCAGTGACAAGATTCAAAATTGAATCAAATCTCAAACATTCGCCGGACCCTAAATTAATTCTCTTCTGAGCAGGTTATCTTGATATGTTGTTCTACTGAACCTTATAAAACTTCAATCTCACCAAAAAAACTGGACCTATTAACCCTTTACCTAACAAAATGGTAAAAGCAGCTAGTACTATTCTAAAAACCGCCATTAAAAGTTTATCTTTGAAAACTTTTGCCACCAAAACATGGTTTATGATCCCTCATTTGAGCAAGCTCATTTTAAGGCCTATAAAAAAACATTTAATACACGCCTGTTCTATGAAATCCCCATCTGCCGCAACACTAAACCATGCGGAAAATGAAAATCCGTTCTGCACACATGTGCCTAACGGAAATCGTTGACAGACTATTTTTCATTAGACGTGAAAATTCACTGGAATTCTCGGCAAATCATGCACCGCAATTACAATTTGAGTCACTAGTGATAGCTAAAAATCATCTCCTGAGGAATTATCAGTTTAACTCCTTTCACTATTCTGTAGAAAAAATCCATGTTTTCAACAGCGAAAATTTCCCATACTGTACATTGTACTTTCAAATGTAACCAACTATATCTTGTATGTTTGACAGAGCTCAGTGAGCTCTGTCAAGCATGTTGGTTATATTTTTAGTCCCACAAGTTCCAAATACTATTTTTAGTCCTACAAGTTCAAAATACTATCATCGAAGAGATTGTCAGGTAAAAAAAATGTGATTTTACATCCAGAAAAACAAAAATTTTCTGATTTTCCCAATGATTTTCTCGAAATGGAAAAAAAAAATGTTGAATATCATGATTTTCGAAAACATTGAGAACCCTGAAATAACCAATAACATGCAGCCAAGTTGTGATTTATGGGCATTTCTTTATTTATTTATTGGTGTTTAAGGTCACATATTTCTGCACGATAGCTAATCATGACCACAACATAGAGATGAAGTCAGGTTTAGTTAATCATTTATACCCATGTTCCCCATTTTAGAGGATTTCCACCCCAAGCATTGGTGACTGGGCACTGCCCAAGAAGTAAAGCAGTGCTTGTTTACCACAGTACTGCTTCACTTTCTGGGGTTCCCATGGGAGAGGGCATTTTTCTGTCATGGTTAATAAAAAGATAGTTCAGTTACAAAATGACAGAAAAATAATGTTCATTAAATAAAACCTGATTGAGTTGATTGGTGTTTAAGGTCACATATTTCTCCACGATGGCTAATCGTGACTGCAACATGGATATAAAGTAAAATCTAGCCCTCAATCAAAAATATTCAAATATGAAGATAACTGAAAAACATTTTCAATATAAATTAAGTGAAAACAATGAAAAAACTCACATGTGCACAATTTCACACTGATTTTATCAAGATGGAATTACCTTTAAATCTTCAGAGAATAACGAATTCAATGATTGAAGAAAATTTCTTTATTAACCCCACTTTAAATTTTCTTCAATCCAAAACCTGTTTTATCTTTACTCATACGAAGAATGAGTGAAATCTGTTCTTGTTTAGAACATTTCCCTTTCTTGCAAAAGTTTGGAGAGTCTTGCAAGAATTTATTGTTCTCATGAGATGAGACCGTTTTTATGATTATTTTAAATTTTTTGTCAGCCTCTTCACATTTTGGTACAGATATATATACATATATGACTATTCATTGGAAAATTCTTTTTGTGTTGTTATCAAAATTTTGTGACCTAGCAGTAGAAAAATATGAAGTTCTGGTTACTTCTTGAGGTGAGGACAGTGATGTTTTTAATTTTCTGTTGTATTTTTTTTTTTTTTGAGGGAGGGGGGAGGGAGGGGGGGTTCTTGGGCAATGAAAAGTGATGAACTGAGATACATAGTGTGGCATGGGGGGAGTTTGCGAGGTGTGCTATTTCCTCACAAACTGGATTTTTTTTTTTTTTTTTTTTTGGGGGTGGGGGGGGGGGGGGAATTGAATACTATACTCAATGTCAATTAACCCCTTCCACTGTAGTTGAAATATCAAAGATTCCAGCAACAAATCTTTCTCATAATGCAACTAGGAATTTAACCAATTCAGTCTTGTTTGACAGAGCTCATTGAGCTCTGTCAAACAAGATTGAATTGATTAAATTCCTGTTGCATTATGGGAAAAAAGTTGCAACTTGAAATAGCAAAATTTTGACATCAGTGTAAAGAAGGTTATTTATTTATTTATTGGTGTTTAAGGTCACATATTTTTGCACAATGGCTAATCATGACCACAACATGAGTATCAACTCAAGACCAGGGGCGAGCATTAATAAGCCATGTTGCCCATTTTAGAGAGGATTTGCACCTCCCAAGCATTGGTGACTGGTCCTATTTTACCGGTAAAACAGAGCCTGTTTACCGCAGTGAACCGCACTGCTTCACTTCACGGAGTTCACGCGGGGAGTGAAGAAGGTTAATGCCGGCCAAGTTGTTCATAAGCAACACTTTTGTATCAAAAGATTCTGCTGAAGAAAACAGAAGTTTTTGTGTTGAAGCTATATATACTATTATTTGAAACGGGCAGATAGGAATGAGTAACGATTAATGCCCTTTTTGTAGTGGGGCATGAAAAGTGTTTCTTGTTAATTTTCAAGACTATAAAATATAATTTTGGATATTTTTATTTATTTTTTAAAATTGTTTTGGCACAAGAAAAGCAAATAAAACTTGAGATGCAACAGAAAAAATGAATCCATGTGTCCCTGTTCCAACAGCCACGTTATTCTCTTACATATAGCTGGTTCAATAAATTTACATCTTTGCTACACATGCCTTGCTGAAAAATAGTTCTGTTCATGATACTCAGTTTTATCAGTGTTCGACTGTATTTTATTTGTCCACTTATAACTAGAACCCTGGGCAATCAGCCCTAATTAACATATACAGTGAAGCCCTCTTAATTGGATATATTTTAACTGAATAATCCTGTTAACTGAATACAATTTCCCACAACAAAACAATTTACCATAGCTCCAGTACAAATTTGACCTGTTGACTGAATATCAGTTATAGAGTGAACTCCTGTTAATTTAATAAAAAATCCTTTGACCTCAGTACATCCAATACAGGCATTTAATCTATTATATTTTGTTTGACAGAGCTCATGGAGCTCTGTCAAACAAAATATAATAGAATCAATGCTAAGTTTATCTCTAGAATACAGGAAAGGGGCACAATCCATGTTAATTGAATATTCCAGTTAACTGAATAATTTTCTTAGGCAAAATGGCTATTCACTTAACATGGGAACTAGACTTGGACAGAAAAATGTCACAGCTCTATGTCATAGGAATTTATCAGTATTTATTTATTTGTGTAAATTCTCTTAACTGGTGGGGTGTTGAATTATTTTTGGTTGTCAAAATCTGTTCACATGTCTTTGCCTTGTTACAAATTATGGGAGAGAGCCCAACAGCCACTCTCTCATATATTCTGTATTCTATCAGCATACCAAAGGAGATCCAAATCCGACTGATACAGTTAAAACTAGAAGTCCTGTCATGAACTGTGCGCTTATATAGGCTTAATTGCGCGTAGGAATTGTGCGTAATTGTCATATCAAATGGAATCCAAAGCACGACAGGTTCTCCTGGTTGCTCATAGCAAACACAGGCAATGTTTCTGCCAATGGACCTCCGGGTTACCCGGAGGTCCATTGGCTGAAACATTGCTTGTGCACAGGCCATATATAAAGAATTTGAGAGCCATACTATGGTCATAACGCACAGATTAACGCGCAGATCGACGTGTTATTTGTGCGCATTTCAGGACAGGACTTCTAGTTTTAACTGTAGTTTTGAAATTACAATCCAAAACATTTGTATAGATACAGACGGACAGATGGACAAAGGTCTCCACGAGATACCCCTGAATCCTCCATCGGAGATTGGGGGCAAAATAACCGTGATGCTGGAATTTGGAATAAGCAAGACAATACTTCCTTGGTTTCCATGGGAGTATGCTGGCATTAGAGGCACAAGCTCTTTTGTAAACTATCAATCATACCTTAGATTTATTTATTTATTCATTAGGGTATAATGACACTTTCAACTGCAAGGGTCACCTCGTGTCAGACAGTTTTACGGGTGGAGGAAGCAGTAGAGAACAGAGCAGTAGCAAGTAAGACTCCACAATGTATCAACTCCTCACAAGCAGGGTTAGCATTGGTTGAAGGCAAGTGTACCATCGACATGCAATATGCCTCAATACATAGCGCCACCATGCCCCCAGTATAAAGTGCCTTGCCCAAGGACACAATGCAGTTGCCTCTGGCAGGATCAAACCGTGGACCTTTTGGTTTGAAGTCCAATTCTGTAACCACCGAACCAACATGCTCCCAATGATACTTTCTGTTCTCAAATCAAAAAATGAATGATCAAAATAAATAAAACTGAATATCAATGTAAATAAAAAACCTGACAGATGATGGAGTGAGTGACATCAGTCTAATTTCACTCCCATCATCTGCTATGAAATTGGGATACAAGAAATGTCATTTTCACTCAATGGATGGTTTACATTCGTGTTGACCAATTCATCAAATTTTTTCTACTGGCCACATTTTTGCCTGGACAGACAACTTTTCAATCTACCTCTGTTAATAAAGACCTAATTGGTTAAACACCTAGGTGCACTGTAGCGGAAATTTATTACTTAGAATTTTGTTAATTTAGCATCAATAGTTACTGGTTTTCGTGTATTTTTAAACTTGAAGAGCAGAACGTTTCTGAGTCAATATGCACTTATTTATTTATTCATTGGTGTTTATGGTCATATATTTCTGCACAATGGCAAATCGTGACTGCAACATAAAGTCAATTCCAGCCAATCATTTATACCCATGTTGCCCATTTGAGAGGATTTCACTCCAGGCATTAGCGACTGGGTCCAATTTTACCAGTAAAACATGAAGTTGTTTACTACAGTAGACAAGCACTGCTTTACTTTCTGGAGTTCCCATGGGATAAATGCATATTAATAATTATTTTGTTGCAATTTATGGGAGAGTGCCAATAAATCTCCAATAAATTATAACTAAATAAATATCTATGAACATTTTTTTCCTGCTGAATAAGTAGAAAGCTGATGCATACAGTGCAAAGCTACATAAGTGGCTTTTTCAGCACTTTTCAATAGAGCCATGACAGTGGCTTCTGGCATTCTACAAGTTAAGGTTATTTATTATTTATTTATTCACTGATATTTAAGGTCACTTTTGGCATCTTTGGCTATATCATGACTGCAATATACAGTACGTGGAGAGTGGATTGTAACTAAATCACCCGTGGAGTGGAGTTATCACCTAATCTATAACTTTGAAATTTTGTGCATATCGACAAAAAACGCAAGCAATGTTTCAGCCAATGGACCTCCGGGTTTAACCCGGAGGTCCAATGGCTGAAACTTTGCTGCTGCTGGTTATGCTTTGCAACAAATTTGCAATTATTGCTCGGGTGGAATCTCCACTCTGTGGGTGATTTAGTGATTATACACTTTCCACATACTGTAGGTATGAAGTCAAATTTATGCAATCCTTAATACCTATACTGCTGTCCACGATAAAGAACTTCCGTTCGAAGTTCCGAGTCCTCTTTTACCAGTAAACCCAAACTTGTTTACCAAAGTAAACAAATACTGTTCCACTTCATGGGATTCCTACAGAGAATGAGTTAAGGTCACTTTCAGCAACTATGCCCACATCATGACAGCAACAGTCAGTATATAGCCAATCATTCATACCCACTCTGTCCACTTTAGTGGACCTCCACCCCATCATTGGCTATCAGGTTATCCACCCACATCATTTGTATACCAATAGAACAGAACTTGGAAGTAAAAATCATTTCTTGCTAAAAATAATCCTTTCCACAGAAACAATGGTAATAAATATTGCACTGAACAGGGCTTTTGAAATTTTTAGAGCTGAGCTGAAATTTCACTCAATTGGCAATACACATATATTTCAGATAAGATTCAATCATTTATACCAAACACTTTCTCTGATATGATAAAACCTACAATGCAATAATTTTATGCTAAATTAATTAAGACTGAAAATATTTATCTTATTCAATGGATAACTCGCTATCAGATAAGTCATAAGATATATCTACACTAATGTCTTTGAACATACCTATAATTAATGACATGCAGGGCGAAAACAGGAAGCAAGACTAAAATACGTCCCCATGGTGAATGTATCAAAGCCGGCAAATTGGGTCAGATCAAAAATGTAGTTCCTACTATAGGGTAAATTTTTGTAATGGAATTCCCATTGAAAACGTTTTAACCATAGCAGAAACTTTACACCGGTAGTGGGGTTAAAAGCTAAAATTTAATATACAGGCTTTTCACAGGTAATAACATAGGTGAGTACGGTATAAATATGATGTGTTGGTTGCCAGGTCTAATTTTAATAGTAAAACTGAACTTGTTTACCACAGTATACAGACACTACTCAGAGGGTTCTTCAATGGACCCCAATAGTATATACAACATATAAAATGTAACATGAAACAAAATATGACTCTATTACCTCATTTTGATTCACAGAAACTTTATCTTAAACCTTTGAACACTAGTGGTATCTCCCGTGCCAGTTCAATGGCAGCAATTGGAAGAGACCATATTCATTATTTGAGGTTGACCAATCAATATTTTCAATGTGCAGCCTCAGGGCTGCACATTGAAAATACTGATTGGTCTACCCCACACATTTACTGAACAGCCATCCTATTTAATGACGTTATGATGTATCATGTTGCTGGCCGGAAAAGTGACCACTTGCGTTCAAAGGGTTAAATGTTATTGTGCAGTGCCCAAGGACTTCCTTGTGTGTTTAGAAAACAGAGCCTCCAGATCTAGAGGGACAGCAAGTCAAAACAAAACTCCTTCTGGGTTTAGGGAGTGATCAACACGCCTCACAATAACTGCATTCTAAGTTTAGGAAACCGATGATCAAATCATCTTTATACCAATCACACCATCCTGATGAAACTTTTCAAGCTCTAATGCAAATCTGAGAAAGATGAAAATAGCATTTCCCTTGCTCTCACATTCTACAGTTTCTCCATCTGATATTTAGAGAAATGATTGTCATTAACTGGCAACATACTTTATGTTAGCCCCTTTGTTCATGGTTAATGTTACAGTACGTGGAGAGTGGATTGTAACTAAATCACCCATGGAGTGGAGTTATCACCCAAGCTATAACTTTCAAATTTTGTACATATCGACAAAAAACACAGCACTGTTTCAGCCAATGGACCTCTGGGTTTAACCAGGAGGTCCATTGGCTGAAAATTTGCTGGTGCTGGTTATGCTTTGCAACAAATTTGCAATTATTGCTTGGGTGGAATCTCCACTCTGTGGGTGATTTAGTGATAATACACTCTCCACGTACTGTATAATATAATCTTCAGTTATCTCCCTTCATTTTATTAAGGTCAGATTAATTAACCACATTTAATCCTATGCACACTTATGTCAAAATACCAAATGTCAAGCATCAATCCCATAAAGCAACTAGGAATTTAACCCTTTACCTAACATGAAAAGCAGACGACACTTGCAAAAATAATTCTTGAATAACTAATTTTTTTCATTTTTTGTCTCAAAAACATAGGTTATGACCCCTCGTTGGAACGAGCTCGACGAGCTCGTTCCAACGAGGGGTCATAACCTATGTTTTTGAGACAAAAAATGAAAAAAATAATGAAAATTAACAGGCGATTTTTGAGAATCGCGCTGGCCGGTTTTGGCCGTTACGTTGGGTAAAGGGTTAAAGAATTCAATCTTGTTTGACTGAGATCAAAGAGCTCTGTCCAATAAGCTTCAAGTGGTTAAATTCCCAGTTGGATTATGGGAAAAGTTGAAGCTTGAAATGATGTGGTATATATGAGCTAAGAACTGGAATTTTGATATATTGCATCATAAAATAAATAATAGTGAAAGTTTTGTAAATGTGTTAACCCTTTACCCAAAGTAAAGGCCAAACCTGGCCAGCACTATTTTCAAAAATCACCAATTAATTTTCATTATTTTGTCATTTTTTGTCTCAAAAACATAGGTTATGACCCCTCATTGGAACGAACTTGTCGAGCACATTCCAATGAGGGTCATAACCTATGTTTTTGAGACAAAAAAATGAAAAAAAATAGTTATTCAAAAATGTTTTTTGCAAGTGTCGTCTGCTTTTCATGTTAGGTAAAGAGTTAAAGAAGCTGATGTATACAAATAACAGCCATCCTATTGCATGCTGGGATGAAGGGTTTTTTCCAAAACTCAAAACTCTGGAAAAATTTGGTTAATCAAAAATTTTTCTCCACATGCACATCTTCACTTCATACTAATACTTCAACTTCCTCCCAACTCTGTTGTCAGGAATAATAAAATCAGGCTCTTGAAATGGATATCACAGACTAAAGTCTGATACATATGTTTCAGCAAACGAGTAAAATTTTGCTGGACAAACAAGTTTTTGGTGGGAAAAAATTATCTGCCACAAAAAAACATGAAAAGGGGCTAATAAGGCACTGAAAAACACATTGAGACCAATCTTACACAGCTGAAAGACTATCATGTTTACAGTTTGGCACTTACTATGGTTGAAAAAAATATTTATTTCATGTCAGATGATGAGTGATAAAAAAAATCAAACAACATTCTGTAGAATGCATGAGCAAACAAAATACCAGGGAATTTTTCCCAGTATCCAGAGGTGTATAACCATTGAAAAATGCCTTGAAATGCTTGACAGGTTACTAGTACAAAAAAGCAACAATTTCCACAGTTTTTGCAATTAAATATTATTTTTCATCAGAATAGTTAAAAAGTTTCATCCTGATGCTCATAAAATTTCTGTCCAAATACAGTACGTCAGCCATGGACTGGTCACTTTCCACGGATGGACAATATTTCCACGAATGCAATAATATTAGATTTCAAACACTAATTATAGGAATAATCATTAAACATTTAATTAATGAAGCACAAGGGGCAACCCGGTGCTTCATTAATTAAAGTTTTTCTGGTGATTTTTATTTCCTGGAAAATGCATGCGGGGACTTCACTGCCCATGCGTGGATTACGACCAGTCCACGGCGGCTGTACATTATTATCAAGACACCTGCACTTGAATGAGCAGTCAACTCAAGGAGCCACATAAGAGAGATTTCAGAAGTTTCAAGGACATTCTTGGGCAAACAACAGGGGAGTTCTCCAAGAGCTACAAACCCACAATCTAATCGATTTCTTCTATTATAGGCAAGGATATTCTAGGGCAAACAGTGGGGGACTTCTCCAAAAGCTACACATCTGAAATCTAATGCATTATTTCTATTATAGGCATGGATATTCTGGGGTAAACAACAGTGAAGCTCTTCAAGAGCTACACATCCCCAATCTAATGCATTATTTTTATTATAGGCATGGATTCTGGGGCAAACCACAGAGGCAATCTCCAAGAGTTACACATCTGAAATATAATGCATTATTTCTATTATAGGCATGGATTCTGGAGCAAACAACAGAGGCAGTCTCCAAGAGTTACACATCCACAATCTAATACATTATTTCTATTATAGGAGGATACTCTCTCAGACAGGGAAGACCCAAAAAGCCTCACATGAATATTTCTGAAATTAATCTCCTGTCACCACCCGATATCTCAATTTACAGAGTTATCATGGAAGATTCCAAATACTAGGAACATTTCAGGTCCTTGGAAACAATTTCTTAATTCCAAAAACGTTTGAGAAATTCAAGGGGCCGCAGCTACCCCAATTGCAGCAGCCCCAATTTATTTATTTATTGGAGTTTAACGACACTTTAGACAGCCAGGGTTACCTCATGCCAAACAGTTTTACATGTTGAGGAAGCTGCAGTATCCAGTGAGAACCACCAAGCAGCAGCCAGCAACTGTCAGTCTCCCCAAATTCACTAACTCTGCACAAGCAGGGTTAGCATTAGTTGAAGGCAAGGGCATAATCGATGTGCAGTGTGCCTTAGTACACAGCACCACTGGTGCACACATATGGGTAATCAGGATGAAGTTTCTTGCCCAAGGACACCACAAGGTACCACTAGTCAGGATTGAAATGGGAGCTTTCAGTTTGAAATCCAATGATATAACCACTGTGCCATTGTCTTCCATAGAAACCCTCATAATATTCTGACTGCTAGTGTTCCATTCTAAAACCCTGGCACTGAACACATCTGAATCTCAAGTGAAAGTGTTTGGACGCTCCATCAACATTTAATCCTTCACCTTACGAATCTGCAGCATCTGCCCTGCATAATTTACAAATTGAACAGTAGAAAGTAGAAAAAAAATTATATTTAAAAACATTTCAAAAAACCCGAGCCTGGTCAATGAAGGGTTACTAGATCTAGTTTTGCCGAAATTTTTAGAAAAATAATTGAAATAACAAACTTTGATATTGTATGCATTGTTAACCCTTTACCTAACGAATCGGCTGTATCCGCCTGCGTAATTTGCAAATTGGGCAGTTGAAAAAAATAATTTTTAAAAAATATTAGAACATAACCACATCTCGTTCCAATGAGCTCGTTCCAATGAGGGCTCACATGATATGGTTTTGTAGAAATTTTTTGAAAAATTAAAAAAAATAGTAACTAAAATAATAAATTTTGATATTCTCTACGTTGGGTAAAGGGTTAAGGAGTTATGACTAAAAAAAATCTGAAAAAAGCTGCCTGCAAATTTCCCGATAATTGAATGGATTTTTCTTGTTCAACTTTGTGGATGTTTGCATGTTTTTTCTCTTGTGTCAGTAAGAATATATGGATCAATTTCTAACCTTAGAATGTCTTTCATGAATTTAATTGGTTGAACATGAAAGCCGGCTTTTCCATTATCATGATACAATATGAATTCATAAAGTAGATAGTTGCTCAGTGAATTTGTGTGGTAGACCAATCAAGATTTTAAATGTGCAGTCCTAAGGCTGCACGTTGAAAATATTGCTTGGTCTTCCCCAAGTAACAGATATAGACTCTACCAGTCAATGGCTCCTAACTGGAATGGAATATACCATTAGGGTTCAAAGGCTTAAAAGGTCAATAAAACCTGAAAGAGTAATAACCGGTTTGAGTGCCAAATTTTTCTTGGTTGCCAAAATTTGTTCACATGTCTTTGCCCTGTTACAATTTATGGGTGAGTGCACTCGCCCATAAATTGTAATATATTACCTCCTACAAGTATCTGGGAATTTGATTGGTTCAAAGACGTCACATGCAGACTGCATATAAAACCATATACTGCCTGTCAACATCAATATACACTGACAGCTATGGGTAATCTCCCCTTTGTTCACTGATTATTCAAAATGGCGGCGCGGATAAAAGCTTCAAGTTGAAAGATTGAGTGTTTGGTCTAAAGTGTGGGTTAGGCAACTTAAAAGGCTTCATATTCTGTGGATGTGTGTCATGTTACCTTTGAAATGAAACTGTTCGGTATGTATGAATTTGCCTTGTTACAATTTATGGGAGAGTGCCTGTAGGAACTCTCCCATAAATTGTAACAAGGCAAAGACATGTGAACACATTGTGAGAATTCTCTCATTTAATTTTGATCTCTGCTGTTATTAGTTCTGTGCATCGATGCAGCAGTCGGTAAGATATATTCATTACACAGTTTGTTGGTGGCCTAATATGGTATATATGGTGTCAGATAATTCCATATTGGACTCGAGCTTCGCTCTCGTCCAATATGAAATTCACTGACACCATATATACTATATTAGGCCACCAACAAACTGTGTAACCAATAATATGGCAAATCCATACAGATGAAATAAATTCACTTGACAATGTGAACCACACCCACAGAATATGAAATCTTCAAGTTGTGGTACCTGTCTTTGAATGATGAGACCAAATATTGGCTTCAAGCACTGAACCAGTTAAAAAAAAAATCACCTAAATTTACACCAACTTACCATAAACAAGAGAACGCATTTTAGTCTTGCAGATAATTTGTTAGATGATTTTCTATAGAACAAAATTTGGCAGAGACAAAACATGATCATTATCAGATGTATGAATAAACATAAATAAATAAACAACAACAATAATAATAATACAGAATAAAATGTACAATTATCTGCTACATTCAGCCATGAAGCACTAAACGTTATCCAGGAAAGGGGAAATGAATATAACTCTTCTAATTTGTTTCAAGTGGAGAAAAGTACAAAGAATCATTGCATACAAAACAGGTTCAAAGGACAGACAAATCACCTCACTCATAGTAAAAACAGATTTCAGCAACAAGTTCCAATACAGAGTTGTTTGTCAGAACGCATCTTTTGTATGCAATACATTTTCTGGAATGAAATCAGCAGAACCAACTACCTCATGAAAAAAAAAAATTAGTAAATTGACAAAAATTTCTACTCATAGTCTTTTTTTTTAAATAAACAGTTCAAATATAAAATTTGTAAACTTCCCTCAAACAATCTAATTAAAAGAAGAAATGGCAAGCATTTTTATCCGAATTGTGCAATTAAAGAGGCAAAAATGTCAACAGAGTTTAGAATGCATTAATTAGAGACCTGTTTCTTACTGGTTCATTGCAGAGGTCCATTCTTGCAGGGTTTCTCACCTCTAAAAAAATTCAGTACTTTTCTTTTGAATTTTCAAGTGCAAGAACTTTTGTCAAAAATCATTTTAATCTTCGCTGATATGTGTATACGTATCAGTTCACAGCTTGCAGTTGAGTCCTTTTTAGTTAATAATTCTTAACCCTATGGGTATGGAGATTTTGGGGGCATTTTTGATACACTCCGATAGTCATCATCCTGTGACATTACAGTTGTTTCTAGGCAAGTCTTGGCAAGCCAATACTTGCCAAGAAACAACTGCCAAGTTATTAAAAAGAAAGTAACTTAAACATTTACCCATAAACTTTATACTGGGGCACCTGTTCTGCCACAGTAAAGTGATCAAATTTGAAAATGGGCTGTTAAGGGGTTAAATTTTTTTCCAAACCATTAATACCATCACCTGATAATTGTTCTCTTTGAGAGGACTTCCCAAAGTTCAGTGTCAGGTGCTGGTTAATATCCTGGTTGAACTCTCTCCAAACTGATGGCAAAATATCAAAATTTCAAGCAGCAAATTTTCCCCACAATGCAACTGGAAATTTAATCAATCATTTGAACTTGCACAGTGAAATTAAGATTGAATTGGTTCTATGTTTAGTTGCAATATGGGACAAACTTTTTGCTGCTTGAAATTTCAGTATTTTGACATCAGTGTGCAGAGGGTTAAAAAAAATAATTTTTTCATCTAGAAACATATAATACAGGTTGGTTAAACACTCAGTCATTTTGAGCAATGCTAGTAAATCTACTTATTTATTTATCGCTGCTTAACCCTTGGGGGCCTGGAGATATTTACATATTTTTGCTACATCTTGTGACATTGCTGCTGTTTTATGGCAAGACTTGGCTGCCTATATTGGGTGCCAAGACTTGCCTAAAAACTACCAAGGTGCTTGTGTGTAACTTGGGAGTTAACGCAAAGACTGCATGTAGAGGCACCTGTTCTGGTTGAAAAATATGTGATCAAAGTCGGAATTAAGCCCTTAAGGGTTATGGGTACTTCCAGCGTACATGACTGTATCATGACCATAACATAGATAAGAAGTCAAGTTTAAGCCACACAAAGTAGATCTTCTGTTTCTCAGGCCATTATTTGTAAAACTGCATGCGAGCAAGCAGTTTTTTGTTTTATTTTTTATTTCCATAATTATTTCTTTGCCATCAAAAGTTTATGTTCTTGGTTTATGTTTTAAGCCTCATAATCTGCGGAATAGCAGGGGTGGAGGTTATATCATCCCTTGAGAGCAAGAAGGCTTTGCAATGCTAAAGCATTGCAAAGCCTTCTTGCACTCAAGGGACAAATTTATGAATTTTTTTAACTTGGGATAAATATCAGACATAAACTATTTAATTTTTATTTTTTTTAAGTTTACATTGGTTATAAAAAGAGAGCATGTGGCAGCCAAAAGGACCATGCAGGAGGGCCTGAGAAACAGATTCATTTTTTTAGGCCTTAGCCATTTGTTCATACAAATGCTGTCCACATTAGAGGATTTCCTGTCACAAATTGGTGACTGGGTCCCATTTTACATGTAAAACAGAACTCGTTTACCACAGCAAACAAGCACTGCTCAGTTTCTTGAGGTCCTTACTTGGAAGTAAATTGAATTAACTACAAGCTGAAAAAGTGGTAAAAACTTTCCACTAAATGAAGTCATTGTTTTGAATAATACAAGACAAAAATGTTGTTTGCAAGTGACAAGAAAACTTGACAATTCTTAAAATCAAAACTTCAGAAAAAATAGTGATTTCAGAAAAAGCTATGGCTAAGTGTGTCTTTTTTTCTCTCAAACGCTACAAAACTAATGGCTTCTGTGATATTTTAGAATGTTCTGTCCACAAGAGGTCAGTGCAGAAAGAACACTGAGCACAGTTCAGGTCTTTTATTTACATCTGGTCCAAATAAATAGCAGTTCTTCATCTGTGAGTTGGAATAGAACTTCCAAATACAAGCTAATGGAAGCTTTAGGCCTATTTAAAACTTTCTTGCTTCTCAGGCACATTTCCGTCAATTTTATATGAGGGAAAGGAGGCTTTTTTTTTTTTGTTAATCCACAAAACATGCAGAAAATAGTTGGAAATATTTCCTTAACCCTTTACCCAATGAATCGCCCGCATCCCTCCACGTAATATGCAGATTCAGCAGCTGAAAAAATATTATTTTCGAAAAAATTCAACAAAACCATGTCATGTGACCCCTCTTTGGAACGAGCTCATTGCGCACGTTCCAATGAGGGGTCACATGATATGGTTTTGTTGAAATTTTTCGAAAAAAAATAAAAAATGTTATTAAAATTAATAAATTTTGATATCGTCTGCATTGGGTAAAGGGTTAACTCTATTTGGTGGAGAAATATTTTCGGCAATGAAAATTTCTCATACTGCAGCAGTAAATTTAACCAACTGTACGTTGTTTGACAGAGCTCAATAAGCTCTGTCAAACAAGATAAATTTGGTTAAATGTTTAGTCCAACAAGTGCAAATAGTATATCATTGAGGAGACATCAAAGGTAAACAAAAATATGAGTATAAAAGAGGCAGATTATCAATGACGAGGGAGGTGACTGAGAAGCCCGAATTTTTTTTAACAGCCTAATACTGAAGATAGCATACCATCAGCAGTAATTGTTAGAGTGAAAAATATGATGCAGTGGTTTTTGCAGCACAGATAGCATATTCTGCAAAATAATACTGGAAGTGTTCTCAATTTATTCCAACAAAATTTCACAAAATATTTCACAAACCGTGTTATGAAAATAGAATGTACGCTGTGTTAAAAAATGGAATGTTGATTTCTTTCTCTTGTAATTCATCTCCACTCTGAGCTGCAAAATGGAAATTAACACAACATGATAATCATGACAAGTGCACTGCCTAAACAGACTTTTATTTTTTTTTTTATTTGTGTTCAAGGTCACATTCAGCATCCATGACTCTATCCTGACAACATAACTATAGCCCCCCCCCCCCCCCCCCCCCTCCACACACTGATGTCAAAAAATAAAAAAATTCAAGCAGCAAATGTTTCCCATAATGCCACTAAGAATTTAATCTTGTTTATTAACTCTTAACTTGCTGGGCATTTTTAAAATATTTCTCATCAAATCTAGTCATGGCTGCTCTGCAGCAGCCATGACCAGATTTGATGAAAAATTCATGAAAATTTAACTGAAGAAGTCATTCATCAAAAGGTCTATACAGCCTACATGGAGAAATTGGGTTACTGGTATAACAATACTCTTTACCAGTTTTCATGAATTAAACCCAGGATAGTATTTTTCAAGGATTTTCCATGACTTTTTCCACGAGAGTTTGATTTTCAAGCACATTCAATGGTCTTAACACTGAAGGACCCGGATAATTGTCCTGAAATGATACACAATCACCAATTCTCCATGTCCAATGGCTTAGCAGTGATTTCTAGTGAAGACTTTACAAGAAACCACTCTCTAGGTAATTTGTCTCTTGTTAGCAGGACCTCCTTATGATGGGAGGGCACTTGAACTGAGGTTGTAAAAGTCGGAAATAGGCCTTAAAGGGCTAAATGTCAGTTTAAAAACTCAAGCACTTTCAAGACCTGTACAAACCCTCTGAGGGTTATTAAAGAGACTAAATTACGTAGCATTTAAATAACTGAAGTCTGGTATTTATTTTGAACTGCTTATACATTACTTAACTTTCTGCAACAACCTCTTGTGCAATGGTCTTGTCTTTTCTCTAGTCAAAACAAACTGCCAATTCCATTAAGTAAATATATGTACAAATTATCATAACAAGTTGAGTAATGTTTGAAACACTAATTGTCAACTCAAGAGTTCCCATGCTGTCAACACTTACATAGAGATAAAGGAATTTGCACTTGCTGTTCAGTTTGTTTTCCATCAACAGTTGCTTCTCATTCCTGGGCTCATAGTACCATATCTATGCAGTATTGTACAGCAGTGTAAGCATTAACCGTATGACTTTTTTTTTATACACAGGAACTGCAGATTAACTTAACGATCACAGAATACACTAAAGATGAAGATCAGGACTCTCCAGTATTATTTGTCAGATTTGAATCCGAAACTGACTTCTTTGCTCGGTTCATTCGCTCCAGCTCCGCAGCAGCATCGCGCGTCACTGCAGTTTTGTCTACAAAAGAATAACATGTAAATCAATTATTGTTCATAGAACATTGCATTTTGAAATAATATGTGGGTACACTAATAGGCTTTGTAGAATGGATTTTGGGACCTACAATAGGTTCATCTGGGCCTCTTTCAATTAGACCTAAATGGTGAAATATTATTTTCTCATGGCCTTTTATAGGCATTTTCAGGGCTGATCTCAGGGCTGTTCAACTTCAGCCTCAACAAAATGCAAAGCCTGTTTTCACTATGGGGACATTCTCACAGCAATTGATAATATCAGCTTGTTCAATGAGCACTTCAGATTAAATGGTAGCACAGAGGCATTTAATATTGGAGCTGACCACAAGGGGTGATTAAACCTCCAGAAAAAATGCCCTGATACAGCAACGAGAGATGGAATCAGGAAAACTTGTAAGCTGAAGGTCAAAGAGACAATCTCTTTTTTTTTTTTTTTAATTACTGCAAATATGCTGACTCAGCATTTTTTCGATGCCGCAGTGTACCCCCCTCCCCCCCCCCCCCCCCCCACACACACACAAACACACACACAGAACACCCTGACATCACCGATGGCAATTTTTTTTCACCATTCAATTCCACTGGTCCTAAGGATGCCTCATACCAAAAAAACCCCAGCCCTCTGTTCCGTGTGGTTTGGGAAATATGGGTGTTTGAAAAAAAAATCTATTTTTAGCACTTGGGGTTCCCATGGGGGGCACAGGACATTTTGGGTTTTTTGCATGAGTCAAGTACATATGACTCAATAATACCACATATCAAATTTGGTTCAAATCGGACTATCAGTTCATAAAATAGAAATTTTGGGGAGTTAAAAAAATATCTTGCTCCTATCATTACAAAGGTAAATATTGCTCCACAAACTTCATTTGAACAAACTTGAATCTACACCTCAAAAGGAAGCTCGATACCAAATATCAAGTCATTGTACCCATTGGTTCATGAGAAAAAGATTTTTAAACAAGAGGCCCCAGGGGGCCTGAGGGCGCTCACCTGACATGGTAGCCTAAATATCAACCCAGAGAATTGATTTCCACAAGTTGCATCTGATCCTCCTAAGAAAAGCTGAAACCAAATATCCAAATATTCTGACCAGTGGATCTAAAAAAAGATTTTTAAAGAATATTCCTCATATTGAACTAAGTCATAATTCGGGCTCCCACAGGGAGCCCATATATGAACCCAGGGACTTGGCTTTAACAAACCTGAATCTCACACCCCTAAGGATTCTGCACACCAAATATCAAAACATTCCGACTGCTGGATTTGAAGAAGAAGATTTTTAAAGAAAATTCCTCATTTTGAACCAAGTTACAATTCAAGCTCCCACAATCAGCCCAAATATGGACCTAGGGACATGGCTTGAACAAACTTGAATCTTGCCCCCCCCCCCCCCCCCCCCCCCCCCTAAGTATGCTGCATAAAACATATCAAAAGCATTCATCTGCTGGATCTGAAGATTTTTAAAGAAAATTCCTCATTTTGAACTAAGTTGTCATTCAGGCTCCCATAGTGAGCCCAAATATGAACCAAGGGACTTGGCTTGAACAAACTTGAATCTCAGCCCCCTAAGGTTGCTCCATGCCAAATATCAAAACATTCCAACTGCTGAATCTGAAGAAGAAGATTTTTAAAGAAAAATTCCTCATATTGACTAAGTTATAATTTGGGCTCCCACAGGGAGCCCAAATATGGACCCATGGACTTGGCTTTAACACACTTGAATCCCCCCTCCACCCCAAGGATGCTACTCACCACATATCAAACCATTCCGACTGCTGGATCTGAAGAAGAAGATTTTTTAAGAAAATTCCTCATTTCGAACAAAGTTACAATTCAAGCTCCCACAGTGAGCCCAAAGATGGACCTAGGGACATGGCTTGAACAAACTTGAATCTCACCCCCCTAAGGATGCTGCATACCAAATATCACAAGATTCTGCTTGCTGGATCTTGAGAAGAAGATTTTCAAAGAAATTTGCCTGAAATGCACTAAGTTCGAATTTGGGCTTATAGAGAGCCCAAATATGAATCCAGGTGGCCGATTGAACAAACTGGAATCAGATCCACCTCAAATGTTGCATACCAAATATCAAAAGATTCTGCCTGCAGGATCTGGAGAAGATTTTTGAAGAAATGTGCCTGAAATGCACTAAGTTCGAATTCAAGCTTCTATAGTGAGCCCAAATATGAATCTAGGGAGCCGATTTGAACAAAATAAAATCAGATTCACCCCACAATGTTGCATACCAAATATCAAAAGATTCTGCCTGCTGGATCTGGAGAAGAAGATTTTTTAAGAAATTTGCCTGAAAAGCACTAAGTTCAAATTTGGGCTCCTACACTGAGCCCAAATATAAACCCAGGAAGCCGATTTGTACAAACTTGAATCAGATCCACCCCACAATGTTGCAGACCCAATATCAAAAGATTCTGCCTGCTGGATCTTGAGAAGAAGATTTTCAAAGAAATTTGCCTGAAATGCACTAAGTTCAAATTTGGGCTCCTATACTGAGCCCAAATATAAATCCAAGGGGCCGATTTGAACAAACTTGAATCAGATCCACCCCACAATGTTGCATACCAAATATCAAAAGATTCTGCCTGCTGGATCTGGAGAAGAAGATTTTCAAAGAAATTTGCCTGAAATGCAGTAAGTTCAAATTTGGGCTCCTATACTGAGCCCAAATATAAACCCAGGGGGCCAATTTGAACAAACTTGAATCAGATCCACCCCACAATGTTGAATACCAAATATCAAAACATTCTGCCTGCTGGATCTGGAGAAGAAGATTTTTTAAGAAATTTGCCTGAAATGCACTAAGTTCGAAATCAGGTTCCTATACTGAGCCCAAATATGAACCCAGGGGGCCGATTTGAACAAACTTGAATCAGATCCACCCTCCAATGTTGCATACCAAATATCAAAAGATTCTGCCTGCTGGATCTGGAGAAGAAGATTTTTTAATGTTTTTCCCATTGCCTACAGTGTTAAAAAGTGCTGACTCAGCACTTTTTCAAAGTCCCGAAACTGTACCCTATGATAAAACCGATGGCAATTTTTTTTTTCCAATTCTTTCTGTTGGTCCAAAGGAAGCTTCACACCAAATAAAAATTCTCGGTGCCGTGCAGTTTTGGAGATATGGGCGTTTTAATTTTTTTCTATTTTTAGCTTCTGCGGTTCCCATGGGGCTACAGGAAAAAAAAAATCAGCATAAATTAGGTACTTAAGACCCAATAAGCCCTCCCATAAAATTTGGTTCAAATCAGCCTCTCGGTTTGGAAAATAGAAATTTTGGGCGGGGCCAAAAATTTTGCCCCTCCCATAACGACGCCAAGTATAGCCCCACAAACTTCTCTTGAACAAATCTGAGTCTACACCTCAAAAGGAAGCTGCACACCAAATATCAAGTCTCTGCTACTGCTGGTTCATGAGAAGAAGATTTTTTAAGATTTCAGCACACTTTTTGGGTGTGGCCCTACCCATGGGCGAGGCAACTTGATTTGAACAAAATCAAATTGCGATGTCATAACAAACTATTATCTCAAATATCAATTAAATTGGTTCAGCGGTTTGGGAGGAGAAGATGCAAACACCATGTTCACGGACGACGGACGACGGACGACGGACGGTGAATGATCATTATAGCTCTCCTGACTGAAAGTCAGGTGAGCTAAAAATTGGAGGATACTACCCACCCACTCCCTATGGGGCTGGGCAAGTTGATTCAAAAAAAAAAAAATGCGATGTCAGAACAAGCAAATCAACCTCAAATTTAACTAAAATTGGTTCAGCGGTGGTTCACGGATGACAGATGACGGACGGTGAGTGATCACTATAGCTAATCCGGACTTTCATTCAGGTGAGCTAAAAATGCCAATATAATGTACCAATGCTCATGAAAGAAATCAATGTGGCAGCCTCATAGAATCAAAAGTATTTGTCTTTTTCCCCTTAATCATTGTTTTTTAAAAGTTTTCAAAAAATTTCAGCAAAACCATATCAAGTGACCCCCTCATTGGAATAAGCTCATTCCAATGAGAAGTCACATGATATGGTTTGGTTGAAATTTCTTGAAAATATATTTTTTTCAACTGCTTAATTTATAAATTACATGGGTGGATGCACCTGATCGCTAAGTAAAAGGTTAAATGACACTTCCAGCTGCCATACATGTAAATGTTACACAGTTCTACAGATAAAGCAGCCCGGAATTTCAGAGGAAAACCACTCAGCAATGGTAATTGGAGGTCAGTCTTTCCAACAAACTAATCAAGTATATAGGCTATATTTGAACTCAAGTTGCCTCGACTATGTGAACCATGAACAGCTCATACACTTCAGTGCAATGATGCTCCCACTAGAACAGGTGGGGATTAAGTGCCTTGCTCAAAAATTCAATGAGAAAATTAAAATGAAAATCTGGCAAGAAACCAAGTTCAGAAAAGGCCTTTCAGCACTTAACCCTTTACCCAACGCAGACGATATCAAAATTTATTATTTTAAATATCATTTTTTAAAATTGTTCAAAAAATTTCAACAAAACCATTTCATGTGACCCCTCGTTGGAACGAGCTCATCAAGCTCATTCCAACGAGGGGTCACGATATGGTTTTGTTGAAATTTTTTGAAAAAATAATACTTTTTCAACTGCTGAATTTGTATATTATGCGGGTGGATGTGGGCGATTCGTTGGGTAAAGGGTTAACAAGTCCAAAAAAGTTATCGAACAAGGGCTATGAAAAGCACGGGCCACTGTTCCCGACCCATTGGCATGTTCGAAGTAGCCAAATTTTCTAAGTTGAAAAGGTGAAAAAGATCAAAACTCTGAGAAAAATTATTGGATGGAACCCGTTCCTTGTGCATAACCGTTCCCACCATGCAGGTCTATCAGCATACCAAAGGAGATCCAAATCCAACTTAGGGCTTTGAAATTACAATGCAAAATGGATGCACGGCTGGATGGACAGACTGATGAGCGAACAGAGAGGGCTTCACTAGATATCCCCAGACTTCTCCTTCAGAGTTCAGGAGCATAATTTAACTGGTTCATGGCTAGATTATTTTTGATAGTTAGAATTTGTTATTCCAAATTTGTTTATTACAAATTATTGGAGACACTCTCCAATAATTTTGAATAAAACAAATTATATAAACAAAATATTACTGCATTTGTCTGAATATTATAAATTTAAAGTAATTTGTATTTTTTTAATACTTACCAAATGCCCAGACTTAAATGGTGCAATCTCAGTATTATTAAGGGCCAAACACAAATTTTGAACCCCCAATAAGCGGCCTGTTGGAAACTCCATAATTGATCCAACTAGCCCCAAAATTCTCATAAGCTCTATACTAATGCAGAGCCAGAATTAAGAGAATCTATTCCGTAATACGTCTGCCTAATAATATATACATATTATGCACGCTATTAACAGAATCCCGCCTGTACCCTCATCTGAATACAGCCTGTATCAAAGGCGTGACCGAGCGATACAAAAACTAACCAGGAAACTGAAGGAATAAAATGACATTAATGCGATTAACCTGAGGAATAGATTCATACGTCGAAGAAAAACAGACAATTCCAAGCGTAACTTCTCAGAGTGAACTAATTTCCACATTAGAAGAATGTCGTCCAGATAACTAACATGTCTGCCACACAGGAACACGAAGGCTAGCAATATCAACCGAATGTATTCATGATAGAATTTGGAATCCAAAAACAGTTACTGTTCAGGAATCATATGCTCATATACAGCTATGAACGATCAACCACTGGAAGCAAACCAACTAGAGTGGATACACCCCTTATGTCGCCATTAGACCACAACCCACCCGCCAATCGAAGAGCAACGAAAAACATGCATATAATTGAATGCATACAAGGCTTACAGGAAGGGCACTACATCCTAACCTGTAATCGCCATTGCCTCTTAACATATTGGTGTGGGGGGGGGGGGGGTTCAATGAATAAATCATATCGAAACCCCCCTCACCCGCTTTACTTGAATCGCTAGATAAGAAAGGCCGGAGCAGTAATATTAAAGCTTGGAACAGTGACAAATTCCTTTTTCACTATATGAAAAAGAAACTTCACGCTACATTCCCAAGCTATACTGCTGCTGATATTCTCAATAAAGAGTAATACAGGTAAAATGCTTATAGTTAGTCAAAGCAAGCATAATGATATTAACCCGGCGTGACTCGTAACGCTTTAGTGTTAAGTTATCTAGAATAGTATAGAAACCATAGGGTCCCTCACGTCTGACCGACTTCATAATGCCACTAAGGATGGAGGGGTACGTGATGAATATGGCACTATTGTAAGGAATATACCTGCTGAAACAGCGTCAACATATCCCTTGAAAACAAGACAGTATGCCATGTCATCAAATAATACACCATCTAGACATAATAACCAATTCATCGAGTGGAAATATAATCCACAACAATAGATTTGATAAAAAGTGAAGCGGGAGACAAAACTATGTTCCGGCACCCGATCATAAAAACCTAGATGAACTTCTTGGGCCTTGTACCGATTATAGTAGGAATATAATCCTGAAAAAGAGATAACTATAGGCATTCGAAAGAACACTCATTAATCACATTAGATTAATATGGCGTTATCAATAGGGCAAAAAGCCTCCGACAACTAACACAAAAACAATACCACTAAGGAGAGAACAAACTCTTCTCATCTAACGGTACCCTGGCAGCGGTCTCAGCCTGGCTGAAGCAGCTAAAGGTCTTCCTATTTGTGATGACAATTAAATGGCTGATACCTGCAGCCCTAGAAGCTCACTAAAGGAGACTTACAACTCTAGCTACTACTAATAGGGATAAAACACCGCTCATACTTCTAGTTAGGCTACTAAGGTGTCAACAATAAGACTAAAGTCAATGACACTAAAGAAAACAACACCGAGAAGGAAAAAAGCACTCTTTCCTTTAGCGGTTCTATTCCCAAAAGACAGCGGTCTCAGACTAGCTAATGAAGCTAAGAAGACTTCATCTCTGTGAAGACAGATATCTTGGTGTAATTTTTGCGATTATAGACAGCTCACTAGATGGAGACTTACAGTGTTAGTCTCTCAAGTTAAGAGAAAAAAGGGCTGCACTTGATTCATATAAGGCGTCAACAACAGGACTAAAAGCACTAAAAAGATCTCTCGATGCATGTCCCATTTAAAAATGCCATGAACGACTAGCTACAGGTTAATCCGACTTCGGTGGTGAAGACTGGGAACATCTCTGTGGAACAGCATGAACATGCGAAGTCAGATAGCAAGTCTGTGGTCTAACATGCATCATCGATGAAGCAGAAGAAGAAGCCATAGCTGCAACTGGCCTCGGCTGCAGTGTGGAAGGAGCGTCCCGAACCGCAAGCATGAATGGGCGTCCCAACTCACTAAAGTTTCTCGAAGTGAAAACAGTCGGCCCCCGACTGCTGACAGAACAGAGAGGGATCTCCAGCTCGCGTTATGGCTCCAGACCTCGCCAAGCATTCCATTTAGAAACTTGTAGGCTTGTACCCCTTAGAGTGCTTTTTCATGGAAGTACATGAAGCCGTAACAACAGCCGTCCCACGCTGAAGTGTGGCAGGAGTATTGCTCCGACTCATTGAAGTTTCTCACAACAGACAAACAATCAACCCCGACTGCTAATTGGATGGAGAACGCTCTCCCACTCGTGATCTGGCCCTAGATCTCGCTAAGTATCCCCTTGAGAAATTTGTAGGCTAATCCCCTTTGCGTGTGCTTCCATGGAAGAAGAAGAAGCCATAACTGCAACCAACGCCGGCTGCATTGAGGAAGGAACATCCTGACTCATTACAGTTTCTCGCAATGGACACAGTCGACCCTGACTGCTAACGGGACGGAGAGGGTTCTCCAACTCGCTATCTGACTCCAGATCTCGCCCGAGCGTCCCATAGAGAAACTTAAAGGCTTCTTCTCCTTATTGCCATCATCGCTGGGTGAGCTTTATATAAAGTGCTCACTCTACCCACATTATACTACTCAACCACAATGGACCTACCAGGCATCTTGGCTCCCTAAAAAGGGGCCACCACTGCACCAGTCGAGCTAGCTGCATGCAGAGAATTAAGCTACTTTGGCTTTAATCTGGTGCATAATATCATGAGCACCTTGGCAGCTAACTCTATTTTACTTATCAGAGTGCGTCGACAGCAGAACGTAACGGACAGGTGTCAAAGTACCATCATCATGTTCTTGTTCCTCTGAAAAAGAGACTGAAAGACTGGTATTAGCCAGCGGTGAAGGCTCCAATCGGAACTTCACCGCCCACCATACAGGTCGACACCCGTTTCCAATGTTCGCATCCCATAGTACAAGTATTGATGGAGTGCTGCGACTATCGGCAACAACAAGCATTTATTCCGAGGTTTCCTGGACTTACAGTAAGTACCAATTATTATAATGGCAACAATAATAATGAAGCCAAAGACATAAGTCCACTGCACTTCCAAAAATAAACATCACAAGGATACATAACATAGACAGTAACAAAAATTTAAAAAAAAATTGAATGAAGTCCAAGGGAAACTCATGAGCCCAAGGACGTGCCGATAGAGCCTTAGAGTGGACAGCCACTAACAAATTAAAGCTAAACTACCGGAATAAGATATACTATGTATCCTAATAGAAAAACAGTAATTGTTTTTAAGCTAAACATTGAATTAATATGAATCCAAAACTTTACTGAACAGACAACAACGTCAAGAGGAAAAACTGGAAACTAACCAACAACAGGCACAACAAAGGCCCAGAGTCAGTAACCGATCAACAGCCACCTGATGCAAAGCTAGATCTTCATATGAAGAAAAAACAATGAATCTGGTAGAAGATGCAAGAATACAAAAACGTACTGAAATGAAATAGACAGGACGTAACATAGGGGATAAACAGAATACCTATTCTATTTACAAGCTAAACTCTCAAGAATTTAATAAAAAATTCTTCAATAAAAAAGCTAAAAGAGCTTGGAAGTATAACAGTATAACAGGAAGGTTCAGGAGAGGGAAGGGAAGTAATACTAACAAAACAACAGTGGAGTCATAATATAATGACGATGTTCAGAAGCATAGGGGAACATGAATAATTTTACATAAAAATTATAAAGTTCCAGCCCTGAACATCCGAAACCACCGTTATTCACTTCCAGCATCCTGTTACCCTGTTGATTCCATGAAAACCATCATTGATTTGTGTCTGGCATCTTCAAAAATGAGAATTTAAAGCACAGATGTCAATTCAGTTGTTACTGGCTTTGGGCCAAACAGAAGAATGAATGTTAGCACCAATTCCGGTCTCTTCCTGGTTACTGCACATGCGCAAGTACTAAAAGTATGGAGGGCCAGATAGGACTTTTAATTTTCGGTATTGTATGCAAATTTTGGGGATTGGGAGGTTCAAAATTTATGTTTGGCCCTTAATAATATTGAGGTTGCACCAGCTAAGTCTGGGCCATTGGTATTAGTATTAAAATATATGAAACATGAGCAAGGAAAATGTTGGCTTTTACTGTAATAACCTCATTTTTCTGAAAGAACTGATAGTGGCTTCTAGCACTCAACCAGTTAAGCAAGTTTTACTTGAAGAAACTTTATCATCAATATTTTTTCTGAGAGGTACATTGAAAAGTTAAAAAAGTTATAGTAATTTATATATTTTTTATACTTACCAATGACCCAGACTTAGCTGGTGCAAACTCCATAAAATTCAGGGCCAAACACAAATTTTGCCCCCCAACCCCAAAATTTGCATCCAAAACGAAAATTAGATGTCCTGGGAGGTCCTCCATACTTTTACTGTACTGCGTATGCGCAGTGTCAAGGAGGTCTCGAAATTCCTGCCAAAATGTCATTCTTACAACCAGTGCCTGGTAAGCGTTATGAACGCAGCGGGGAGGCAAGAGTTCCCAACTCCTGGGAGGGCCATTCCCGTCTGGGTCATTGGTAAGTGTAAAAAATATATAAATTACTATAAATTTTTTAACATTTTTATACTGTACCAATGACCCAGACTTAGCTGAATAGTAAACAGGCTGGAGGGCACAGGACATAAAGGAAAATCAGATAGGCTCAATTACATATAACAGAATTATCCCCTCCAGGAGAAAAGGAGAGATAGGATTTACATGTATCTTTCTTATTTTATCAAAAAAGAAAGACACAAAACCATTCCGTAATTGAGCACAAATACATCAATGATCTCTATTAAAATCCAGTATAACCCTTTATACTAATAAGTTTTAAAGGTAAGCCAATAAATAAAGACAGTCCAGAGAAATGAGACTCTTTATACTCATTAAAAGTGTCCGAGGATTGTATATTAACACCCGTATGACACGTGACATATACAAATGCTTCACACCGAGCTACACTTTAAAAATATTACATGACATGATGAAACATTAGCTTTACACTTTAAAGCCATCCCGGTACCGACTCGGAAATACTGACCCTGGGGGAGGTATTCCCTTGCTTTTCACTATAAAGCAGGTGACCTAAGGGCGCCCCCCCCCCCCCTGCCCTGGGTCAAATACCCCAGAGCGAAGAGGGCAGCAGGACAGAGTCACTGCCGGAACAGAAAGCCTAAATAACTATAGTTGCAACTGTTTAGTGGACGATATTCTGAGCAACAGATAACGGACCTAAACAATGGAGGTCTCCAGAAATGGACTCAATATTTCTAAGATAAAAATTAGTGAAAGTGGAGCGCTGAGACCAATATGCAGCCTTCATTAAATCTGTAATAGCAACACTATTAGCATAAGCCCAAGATGTTGATAGAGCTCTTTCTTCATGAGCCGAAATCTTGAAAGCAGACTGCTGAGAAGAAAACTTTTCATAAGCAGTACGTATAGTTAATTGAATCCATCTAGCAATAGAATAAACCATAATGTCCTTTCTATTAGGCATCAAAGACAAAAAGAAACGCTTACAGCCCTTTCTAATAAACTCAGACCTACGTTTATAAATACGTATTGCTCTAACAGGACAGAGTAAAGGCCTACGCCCGTCTGAAGACGGAAGGGCCCTAACAATAATAGGTTCAGGATACTTATTAGGAGCCTGATTCTTAGCCAAAAATCCAACATTAGTAGTAAAAGTAATAGTATTACCAACACTACGATAGATAGAATCATCTACTGATAAAGCATGAAGCTCACTAACTCTTTTAGCAGAAGAGAAGGCTAAGAGAAAAGCTGTCTTATATGCTAAGAATTTGAAGTCCACAGTATCACGAGGCTCAAAAGGTGCTTCTTTTAGCTTAAGAAGAACCCATGCTAAATTCCATTTCGGAATTAATCTAAGAGTTCCAGGTCTATTTATCAAAAAGTTTCTAACTAATTTAGATAAAGAGACATTAGAACCAATCATTAATGTATCATGGTGAGCGTAGGTATCAGATAACATAGACCTATAACCCTTGATAGTAACAGGCTGCAGTTTGATCTCGTCAAACAAATAGACCAGAAAATTAGCAATGTCAGGAATGGAGGGATCATATAAATCCACAGAGTGATCCATACACCACTGGCGAAAGACCTTCCACTTTGCAGCATAATTTAGCGAAGAGGAGGTCCTCCTGCAGTTAGAAATTGCGTCCACTGCTCGTCCTGTAAAACACTTACTGTGCAAGAAGGACCACACAACAGAAAAACGTGAAGGTTGAGACCTTGCGGATTGTGGTGAAGCGTGCGCAATTTCCCCTGCGACAGAAGATCCTCCCGTGGAAGAAGCTTCCGCGGCATGTCCCACAACAGGCACCTGAGTAGATTTATCCATGGTCTCAGTGGTGACAGAGATGCTACCAACAGAATCTTGCAGTGGGATTGCTTTATCTTGAGCAATATCTGCTGAATCAGCAGCGCTGGAGGATACGCATATCCTATTATCCCATTCCACGGGATCGACAGAGCATCTACTGCAAATGCTCGAGGATCCGGACATGGGGACACGTAAGTCTGCAACTGATTGTTGAGGTGTATCGCAAACAAATCTATCATTGGTCGCTCCCATTGGTAGCAAATCTGATTGAAAACCTGTTTGTTGAGAGTCCATTCCGACGGCAACAGGCGACCCTTCCGTGAAAGGGAGTCCGCTAACACATTCAGACGACCCGGGATATGACGGACCGATAGTAGAACCTGATGTTCCAGTACAAACAGAAGGATTCTTTCCGTTAGCTTGAACAACGGAATGGAATGAGTGCCTCCCTGATTCCGAATATATGCTACTACCATCATATTGTCAGACAAAATTTGAACGTGTGTGTTCTGAATAACGTCCATCCAATGACGCAACGCAAGCCAAATTGACATCATTTCTTTGATATTTATGTGCTTGCCTAAAAATTGAGGATCCCAAAGACCCTGGCACCTCGAATCCAACGGGCATAGTGTCGCGCCCCAACCTGTTTGACTGGCATCTGTCATAATAGTAAAACTTGGATCCGGCAATTGCAGTGGAACTCCCTGAGTTAACCACTGAATGCCTGCCCAAGTCTGAATCTCTTGTTTCACTTTGTCTGACAAGGGGATGTCCACATCGAGCGAATGAGTCTTCACTTTCCAATTCTGAGTCAGAAAGATTTGGAGAGGACGAGTGCGTAGCCGCCCCATTGGAATAAGATCCGCGGCAGCTCCGCACCCATTGGAATAAGATCCGCGGCAGCTCCGCACAGACCTATCAGTCTCATGAATTCTCTCGCTGTAACCTTCTCTGAGTTTAGACAATAGCAAGCATAACAACTGACTAATTTCGCTCTGGTTAACGGCAGACGAACGAGGTTGTTGTGCGTCTCAAAGCTCATCCCCAGGTGGGTGAATGACTTGGACGGCACCAGATCCGACTTCTGTTCGTTTACTATAAAACCGAGACATCGGAGCAATAGTAGAAGATTCTGCACATTGTTCTGAAGCGTTAACTCGTTGCCGTACCTCTGAAGATTATCGTCCAGGTAGGCCGACATTACCGCAGATGAATGAGCTTGGGAATAAGTCATGACCGAGTTCATTATCCGAGTGAAAACCCAGGGCGCTAGATTCAGACCGAAGCACATCGCACGGAACTGATATACAACACCTAGGACAGCGAAACGAAGATACTTTCTGAACGCCAGATGTACCATGACATGAAAGTACGCATCCTTGAGATCTTTGCTCGCAGCATAGTCGTTCACTCGAATGCTCGTTCTGACCGATCGAATGGTCTCCATATAAAATTTTGGAGCCACAATCAGCTTGTTTATCCAGCTTAAATCTATTGCTGGACGGAACAAGCTGTCTGGTTTGGGAACCAGAAACAAATGGCTGTAGAAACCTGGAGATTCCTGGTTTTCTACGACCTCTATCGCGTTCTTCAGTAAAAAAGACTGAACTTCCGAAAGAAGTGCGTCTCTTTTTAGAATATTCGATGGAAGTTGAGTCCATCTTGTACTTCGAGTTAACGGAGGTTTTCCTTTGAAGGACAGTTTCAGCCCTTCTGCAATAACCCTTCGAACCCAAGCATCCTCCGTAATCAATTCCCAATTTTGTAAATAACTCCACAACCTTCCGAACTCTATGAACGCCCTGTCCTGCCGTTTCAAATCTATTCCTTGAATTAATGAAAGGCAGATTAAGAGCATTAGCCGATAGGAAGGTTGACTTGCCCGATTCACCAGCAAGTTTATTGATAGCGTCATTCAAAAGTTCAAATGTCCGTGAGACATTCCTGGACCGAGACGGAAACTCAGGGACGGTGTCCCTAAATTCGGTGTCCAGTGGTGCTATAAGCCTCCTATCAGGCTGAGCAGCATCCTGGTCCGCTGGAACAACATCAGGAAGAAAATGCTGGATTAACTCGACGGCGATTTTGTGTTGTTCCGAATGGGAGAACTCCAATTCATCCATATCCCTTTCGCCATCCTGACGGACCTTCTGGATATCTCGGTCGTCCGCTCCCGATCCAGCTGCGGAACGCACCGACCCAGCATCATCAGATTATTCCTGCTCTGATAGGGCTTCTGCCAGATGCTGGGATGCTGCTATGATTTGTGCTATCTGTGATAGCCCGTCCGTTAACGAGGCCCGCAAAGCTGCGATCTTACGTGATTTAGCCGCAGGAAGCTCCGTGGACGTTGTCTCTTGCATACTTCTCTTATGCAAACGTCCAGATGAAGGTGGCCTCGAATCCTTGGCTATCGGATGGCATGACCTGGCTGTCGAGGAATCTCTGGAAGGCGATGCCGGCTGGATATTGGAGGTCACGTAGCCAATGTGCAGTCAAGTGCGCTGAAGTGAGGAGGAAGAAGCCCTTGATACAGTCTCTCCGGACTGTTTATACACCAGAGCGTCCCGAGGGGTGGACGTAACCTCCGACTGAGGAACGTTTTGTACAACAACATCCGGACCGCGATGTTGTTGTACGAGAGAGAGACCTCTCTCGCTCGCAGCCCGTGCGGAGCTGGACGAGCTAGGGACCAAACCCAAAGGCTTCTTCCATCCTAACCCAAGTTCCGTCGTCACTGGGTGTGCCTGTGGAATGTTTATAGTGCTCGCAACACCCTTAATTCTTTCCTGGACTGCAACGGACAAACCTGGGTGCTGTACCATTTGGTAAATGGACGCGACACCGGGTGAGCTAGCGGACATAAGACGCCAACGCCGTCGACCCTACTAGGGGCCTCTTAGGCAATTGCCATATATCCATGAGCACTTTTGCCGCTAGCTTTTCTCTGGATTGTGACGACAGACGCGCACTGGAAGACGACATCACGGAAACATCACCCAATTCTTGTTCCTCTGAAAAAGAGAGTGAAATACTTGAGTGACGACAGACGTGCACTGGAAGACGACATCACGGAAACATCACCCAATTCTTGTTCCTCTGAAAAAGAGAGTGAAATACTTGAGTGACCCTGTGGACAGAGGACTGGCATGTCCCTCTCCCCGCTAACAACATACCGTGACACACATGTCCAACGTTTGTCATCCCAATGGCTACATATAGAACAAGGATTAATGCGGGTACACTGACTACAATTAATGCAGAAAACATGAGAATCAGAGGAAGACTTCCTTCCATTACAATTTGAACAATAATCTTTCATTGTAAAAATAATCAATCATAGCAATAAACAATATAAACAAAGATACATAAAGATACATAATATAAAAATCCATTATAATAATATGAAAAAACAATTCAAAAAGAACAAATTTTTTGAAAAATTTTTTTCAGAAGAGCCCAAGTTCCCAAAGGGAACCCAGAGCCCAAATGGATCCCAAAAAAAGCCTAAGTGTGGACAAAAATTTTAAATCATTCTGAAAAAGTTAATGTAACACTTACGGACAATATTAATGTATCTAACTATGAATAATCAAGGCAGAAGACAAGGAATCACTTATCAGAAGTAACCGTTGTCAATGTAAACAAAAAGTCTAAACAAACCAGAAAACTGACACCAGGCACTGGAAAACATGGCCCAGTAATCAGTGTCTATTTTAAACACTATCTGATGCTAAACAGAGCCTTCCCCAGAAGAGACTGCAGAGCATCAGATGGTAGATGCAGACCAAAACGCCTAAACACCCCTAGGGTGAGGACGTAAACATGGGGAAAGAACAGAAAATAATTCTGTTTCAAGCCAAAACTCCCAAGAAATTTTAGTAATAAAGATTACAAAAAATAAGCCAAAAGCATGGGAGAATGGCTAGGGGGGAATGAAGGAAAGGGAGAGAGGAAACACTGAACAAACAATGGAACATTCATAGCAAGAAGACAATGACAGGGCTATGCCTCGAAAATAGGCAACATGAATAAATTTTTATAACATCAGAAACCACCATATTATCTCCTCATCCTAAACGCACTTCATATCCACCATTTCTCTCATAATTATGTGTCTGGCATCAATAAAACTGAGATTTACAGCAGACATATCAGTGAGGTGACACTGTTTACAGGGCCAACCAAAGAATAACATTATAATGGGAATTTTGAGACCTCCTTGACACTGCGCATGCACAGTGCAGTAAAAGTATAGAGGACCTCCCAGGACATCTAATTTTCGTTTTGGATGCAAATTTAGGGGATTGGGGGGGGGGGGCAAAATTTGTGTTTGGCCTTGAATTTTATGGAGTTTGCACCAGCTAAGTCTGGATCACTGGTACAGTATAAAAATATACACACTGTAACACCATACCTGAACTTTGTCAATGTAGTCTCAATTGTAGTGCTGGGAGGTTAACTGAAACTACAACTCGGTTTTGGTTATTTAAAAACACCGACCGATCTGAATGTGAGATAACCGCCAGTCGGGACAAGCATGATTATTTATTTTGGTCCAATAATATAATTGTATTAACGTATTAAATAAAACTTTCTTTCGAATGACAAATGAATGAAATGATAAAAATCACCCCATTCAGTGTGAGATTGAAAGCCCCACCTGGTTTTGGACAAAAATAAAACAGAAATCGAATTACCAAAATGACCACTCACTTCACTTGAATGCAATATCCAGGCATGTGCTAGCCACTGTCAGTAATTTCCATGTATATGTTTGAATGGAATTAAAACAAGAGGTCCCACGGGGCCTGAAGCGCTCATCTTGTACAGAACACAATTTAAACAGAGTCCAAGAAGAGTCTACATTAAGCAAGCCATCTCCATAGGCTACACTATCAATCCTTGAGTCCCTCAGGAGTGACAAAAATAATCTGGGCATCATGCCTTTTCTTCAGTCGATCATAAGTAAAATGTAGAGCTCCCCTATGAAGCCCCTTGATACAACCTATGCGGATTAATCTTAGTACCTCTAGAGGGTACTGAATACAAAATTTTGAATTCTTCAGCAAAATGGCCAATTCCGGCTCCCATAGAGAGCCTGAAAAGAAATTTCTTCGAATTGCACTAAGTTCAAATTTGGGCTACCATAGCGAGCCCAAATATTAACATATGGATCCGATTTGAACAAACTTGAATCTGACCCCCCTAGAGATGTTGTATACCAAATGTGAAAGCATTCTGACAAGTGAATCTGTAGAAGAAGATTTTTGAAGAAATTCCCTCATATTGTACTAAGTTAAATTTCATGTTCCCATATGGAGCCCAAATATTAACCTAGGCACTCGAATTGAACAACCTGGAATCTGACCCCCCTAGAGATGTTGTATACCAAATATAAAAGCATTCCGACTGGTCGATCTGAAGAAGAAGATTTTTAAAGAAATTTCCTCATATTGCACTAAGTAAACATTTGGGCTACCATAGTGAGCCCAAATATATACCTAGGGATCTGATTTGAACAAACTTGAATCTGACCCCCATAGAGATGTTGCATACCAAATATCAAAGCATTCTGACTGATGGATCTGAAGAAGAAGATTTTTTTAAATTACCCTCCATATTGAACAAAGATAAAATATGGGCTTCCGTAGGAAGCCCAAATATTAACCTAGGGACTTGGTTTGAAAAATCTAGAATCTGACCCTCATAACAGTGATGTATACCAAATATTAAAAGATTCTGACTGGTGGTTCTGAAGAAGAAGATTTTTAAAGAATATTCCCCATATTACCCTATGTTAAAACTTCGGGCACCTGTAGAGAGCCCAAATATGAACCAATGAGCTTTATTTCAACAAACTTTTATCTGACCCCCTTATGAATGCTGTATACCAAATATCAAAAGATTCTGATGATTGGTTCTGGAGAAAAGATTTTTTTTAATTTTTGCAAATATGCTGACTCAGCATTTTTTCGATGCCCATTACAGAACACCCTAACATAACCGATGGCAATTTTTTTTTACCATTCAATTCTACTGGTCATAAGGATACTTCATACCAAATAAAAGCTCTCTGTTCCGTGGGGTTTGGGAAATATGGGCGTTTGAAAATATTTCTATTTTTAGCTCCCAGGGTTCCCATGGGGATGCAGGAATTTTTTTTTTTGCATGGGTCAAGTACTTATGACCCAATACTACCACAAACCAAATTTGGTTCATACCGGACCATCGGTTCAGAAAATAGAAATTTTGGGCGGGGCCAAAAATCTTACCCCTCCTATTACAAAGCCAAATATTACTTCACGAACTTCGTTTGAACAAACTTGATTCTACACCTCATATGGAAGCTCCATAGCAAATATCAAGTCATTGTACACACTGGTTCTTGAGAAGAAGATTTTTAAAATATTTTGGAGCATTTTCTCCCACTCCCTCCCTATGGGGCTGGGCATGCTGAGTTGAACAAAAATGAAATGCCCCTTTGGGACCATCACTCACACAAACTTTCACTTGAATTGGCCCAGTGGCTTTGGAGGAGAAGACCAAAACATGGTGTTGACGGACGACGGACGAGAGACGACGGACGGAGAGCGATGAGATTAGCTCAGCTTGACTTTGTCAAGATGAGCTAAAAAAAACAGTTGTACACTATACTTGCACCAATAACATTTTCAAGAATGCAGGCCAAGATTCAGGGCTTTCAGTATCAATATACGAAACTCGACACCATATTCATTAATTTTCATGATCTTCAACACCAACGGTAAAACACTGCATCTATAAAATGATCAATTTATCAAATGTGGTTTCCTTTGCTGAACTGGAACTTACCACTTGCTCCTCATTTATACTGTCTGATATATTTATTTCTACATGTATTTTTGAAAGCTTTAACCTCAAAATAGGTTTCAAATTCACAGTTGAAGTCCAATAAAAAATTAGGGTCACAATGACCCAAATGAGCGACTTTTACTTTGTAGAATGCTTAGGGGCGGCATAATTGTTTAGGGTTGGTGGGGGTACCCCAAACAAAGGGATTTCTTTCCTTTGGTCTGACATTTCACAACATTACATCTTCAGCATTTTTTACCCACTGAAGTTGTGCATAGCTACCACAGCATTTTCCTCTTGTCTTGGTGTGTGTGTGAGGGGGGGGGGGGGGGGGGGGAGGGGAGGGCTGCCAATGCTATTCAACTGTATATCCAGGGCTCTGTAAATAACTTTGTCTTCTGAATTAATGGTTCACTGTACATGTGCTGCGCTATATATAATCACATAATTTAGAGAGAGGGGAAGGTACTTGCACTTTGAACTTGTATTAAAACTAATATTTGGGAAAAAACCCAAGTGTTTGTAGTGTTTAATACTTGAATATTTTTCTCTAAAAAAAAACCGAAACCAAAACCGGACTCTACTCCTTTTTAAAAAAAACGAGTAGAAACCGAAACCGTGGACAAATTTCATAACCTCCCAACACTACTCAATTGTAGACATGATTCCCCTGCTTGGAGTAACATTTCAAGTAATATTGAAAGAAATGAAGGATACTTTTTAACTAAAACAAGCTGGGGAAATAAGAGTGAATTTCTTGAACATAACACACCTCTCAAGACTTATCACCAAGCAGGCGTTTCTAGTCAAGTGTCATCTTGAAATAAGAAATAAGGCTATTAACAACAAGAGCCCCAAGAGGCCTTAATCACTCAGCTGACAAAGTGGTTCAAAGAAGTACTTTGGGTCACATTCAGTTAGTCATAGTTCATCAACACTACAGAGGAATGAAGTCATGAAATGATTCATAACTCTGGTGTCCGTGTCAGATGATTATTATCACAGGTCTCCCTGACAGCTTCTAATTCTATTAACTGTAGACAAGCACTGACCAACTTCCAAAGGTTGCTATATCACTGCTAGCTCCCCACCCCACAATAGAGAGCCAAAATATTAACCCAGGGACCTGATTTGAACAAACTTGAATCTGAACCCCCCCTGGTGATGTTGTGTATCACATATCAAAAGATTGTAATAGATGGTTCTGGAGAATTAAAGAAATTCCCTCATATTGCACTAAACTAAAATTCGGGCTCCCAAATATTAACTCAGAGATTCAATATGAACAAACTTGAATCTGATCTCCCCCCCCCCCCCCACTCCCCCACCGAATAGATTCTCAGTGGAGAATCTAAGATTTTTAAAGAAATTTCCTCATACTGCACCAAGTTAAAATTCGTGCTCCTACAGGGACTCCAATTATTAACCCAGGGACTCGATTTGAACAAACTTGAATCTGCCCCCCTAGAGATGTTATATACCAAATAACCAAAAATTCTAATTGATGGTTCTGGAGAAGATTTGTTTTAATTTTGGAAAACAATTCATGGGTGCTATCAAAGTAATGCCCCTTGTGGGTGTGGCAACTTTATTTAAACAAACTTGCATTGACATATAATAAGGAACATGCACATCAAATTTGGTTCAATTTGGCCTAGTGGTTTATGAGAAGATGAAATGTAAAGTTCTGTCAACCAGGCGATCGACAAAAAGTGATCACTTGAGCTCCCACTGACTGTCAGTCAGGTGAGCTAAAAAAATACTGGGTACTCAGGCACCTCCCTCGTCAATAGAAAGCTGCCTCATCACTCCTTTTTTATTACCTGGAAATCTCTTCACTATTTTGCACGTGTAGGATAAAAATTTTACCAACTATATAATTGGTTAAATTTGTAACTGTATTGTAGGAAGTTTTCACTGCCCAAAAAACCCCAAATTTCCTCCCTACTAGGGAAGCGGGAGGAAAGGGTAATGATGGGAGGGCCCTTGTTAGGACTATGCTTTCACTAACTCTGGCATATAAAACTATATAGTTATGCTTCGTAACCATTTTTATTTTGTGAATTTTCAAAGCTTTTCAAGGACTCATAGCACATTTTCCAGAATTACAAGGCCTTAAATGACCTTTAGTCAAATTCAAGGACATTCCTTGAATCCAAGGCCCCATGGGGACCCTGCTGTTTTAATAATGTTTTTAATGGCAATAGTTTAATGCCATAAAAATTACTGAAATTGTCAACCGAGTTAATGTAGTTTGAGCTACAACAGTCTGTTCTCTTACAAAAATCACCAGAGTAATGTTGACGAAAATGGTAAATTATAATTTACCTGCTTTGGTTGGTGGTGCACCGGACTTCTTATTCAATAAGCTATTGAAGAAATTGGCCAACATTCCTTCACTCGCAGCAGCACCTTTTGGGTCACCCTGAAAAATAATTATTTTTATAATTTTAATAATGTAGACATTATGCTAACATGAAACCGAAAAGGACATTTTCCGTTAACTGGTTGAGTGCTAGAGGCTCATTTATCACATAATCACCCTCAAACAGCTCATTACGGAAAATAATGTTCACAATACATCTAACATGGAAATGACATCAGAAATCAGCGTTGACATGAGTTGGTTTCGGAAGTAGAATTGAATTAATCTTCTCTTGTTTTTAATTAACAGTCCACCTAATACAAATAGAAGACATTTGCATAAAACATTTCCTGAATAATTCATTATTTTCATTTTGTCTTGAAAACAAAGCAAATGACCCCTCATTGCAATGACCTCAGTGAGCTTGTTCCAGCAAGAGGTCATAAGCTGTGTTTTTGAGGCAAAAAGTGGAAATACTAAAATTAAGTTGGTGATTTTTGTGAACAGAACTAACCAGCTTTTGTTATTACATTAGTTAAATATACAGAATGACACGTGTGTCTGAATGGGTTATTCGATATGGCATGAGTGCCAGCGTGGAAGGATAGAACGGGAGGCTGCAGGCCTAGAGATTTATCCTTCTGCGATGGCACAAGTGCCATATCGATTAACATATTCACACACGCATGTCGTTCTGTGTTTATTACATGCCTTCACATCTATAAAAGAAATATTAGGATGACACTCTGCAATTCATTTGACAATTATCAACAAAAAGAACACATTTTATCGCCAACCAAATTTGCGGGGGGAACCTGTGTTATTATTTTGTCCCCTGAGTTCCAATGGAACTCAGAATGGAACTCAGGAGACGATTTTTAGCTATCGCTAATGACTCAAATTGTAATTGCATTGCACGATTTGTAGAAAATTCCAGTGAAATTTCGCTTCTATTTAAAAATAGTCTGTCAATGATTTTCGTTCCACACATACGTGCAGAACAGATTTTCACTTTCTGCGTGGTTTAGTGTTGCTGTACACAGCGATTACATAGAACAGGCATGTAATAAAAGGTTAAATTACACACTCTGTGATAAAAGGAATCTTATATTCATCACCATTTGACATGAAATTTCTGACCCTAGTTCATCAATTGAGTCTCGATCGGTAAACTTCGGCTCAAGATCAATTTTAATGAACTCGGTACAAAAATTCATATGAAATCGTGAATCAATAGAGATCCTCTGTATCCGGGAAGAGTGAGATTTGTTTGGTTTGTTTATTGGAGTGTATAGTAATTTTCAGCATCTACAGCAGCACTGAAAGTACAGTACTGTTACTGCAAACTAATCACTTTCACAATCAGTTCATAGTTTGATTGAGATGCACTTGCTCCTTTGGGACGAGATGTGGAAATAAAAATACAACAAAATCTAGACTGCATCAAGAAAAACAAATAAAATTAGCATCTCAGATAAAATATTGTTGCATTTCTTTTTCAATGTGCAAGATTCTTCAATGGTAAGGGAAGAAAAATCAGGCTGTGAATTACGAACAGATCAAGACCCAGTTGCAATCCAGTCAAAATTCTCAGCATACTTTTGTGATCACAGTATCATACAACACAAGTATAACTAGAACTATCACTGAAGGTGATTAATACCCCCGCTTTGGGTTTTTAGAGGAATGCACTTCTGATCATGTAGGCGAAGGCCATAAGGAAATGTATACATAAAGATCATTTTTTGTTGTTGAAATTTGTATTTGCATGTGGCCTTCCACAGAACAGCACTGAATACTTAAAGAGCCCACACATATATGGTTTACATTTGGAAAAACACATTTACAATGTGCAACATGTATTCAAAATCGGTTCATTAATGTAGGAGGAGTTGCAAACACAAGAATCCCATTTGAAAACCCATAATAAATCCAAGTCAAAGGGAGATAACCTGGTTAAAATTGTCGCAGATAAAAAATCTTGGAATATGCGCATGTTCACTTAGTAGTGATGATGTCTGAAAAGTTTTGTCCAAATTGATTGATAAATGTAGGAGGAGTTGCACGCACAAGAATTTCATGTAGAAACCCATAATAAATCTAAGTTAAAGGGAGATAACCTAGTTAAAATTGCCACAGCTCAAAAATTTTGGAATATGCGCATGTTCACTTAGTAGTGATGATGTCTGTAAACTTTTGTCCAAATTGATTGATAAATGTAGGAGGAGTTGCGCACACAAGAATTTCATGTAGAAACCCATATTAAGTCAAAGTTCAAGAGAGATAACCTGGTTAAAATTGTCGCAGATTAAAAAGTTTGGAACATGAACATGTTCACTTAGTAGAGATGATGTTTGAAAGGTTTCATCAAAATCGGTTCATTAATGTAGGAGGAGTTGCGCACACAAGAATTTGTTCTGATGGAAAGATACAATAAATCTAAGTCCAAGGGAGATAACCTGGTTAAAATTGTCGCAGATCAAAAATCTTGGAATATGCGCATGTTCACTTAGTAGTGATGATGTCTGAAAAGTTTTGTCCAAATTGATTGATAAATGTAGGAGGAGTTGCGCACACAAGCATTTCATTTAGAAACCCATATTAAATCAAAGTTCAAGAGAGATAACCTGGTTAAAATTGTCGCAGATTAAAAAGTTTGGAATATGAACATGTTCACTTAGTAGAGATGATGTTTGAAAGGTTTCATCAAAATCGGTTCATTAATGTAGGAGGAGTTGCGCACACAAGAATTTGTTCGGATGGAAAGATACAATAAATCTAAGTCAAAGGGAGATAACCTGGTTAAAATTGGCGCAGATCAAAAATCTTGGAATATGCGCATGTTCACTTAGTAGTGATGATGTCTGAAAAGTTTTGTCCAAATTGATTGATAAATGTAGGAGGAGTTGCGCACACAAGAATTTCATATAGAAACCCATATTAAATCAAAGTTCAAGAGAGATAACCTGGTTAAAATTATCGCAGATCAAAAAGTTTGGAATATGCACATGTTCACTTAGTAGAGATGAAGGTTTCATCAAAATCGGTTCATTAATGTAGGAGGAGTTGCGCACACAAGAATTTGTCCGGACGGAAAGACGTACGTACGGATGGACGGACGTACAGGGCGATTCCTATATAGCCCCCACTTCTTCGAAGTGGGGGTATAATAATATAATAAAGTCAAATTTAGGCAATTAATTATATACAGAATATACCCATAGTAGTTTGGTGTACCAAATGTTCACCACGAGTGGTGAAGTGGTGTTACCCACGAGCCTTCGGCGTGCAGTTAACACCACTTCACCATGAGTGGTGAACATTTGGTACACCAAGCTACTTTGGGTATATTTTATTTATACCATGATCGTCAAATTATTAAGAGTCGCTATTATTTTTTCTCGATTTTACTGAGCACCAAACATACATACGTGCGAATCTGTTTTTGTTTACACGAGCATTGGTGTGCAGTACTTCCACTGTCAATTTTATCACCGAAATGAAATGAAAAATGAGACGGGGCCTTTTTCATTTTTATAGCGTAATAACATACCATTTTGAGTTATGGATGCTTTATTAACATGAGACAATGCATGTTTGTTAATTTTTGGTGTCTTGTGGGGTAAACGCATTTAAAAATGTAATAAACAAGAGGCCCCAAAGGGCCTGAGGGCGCTCACCTGACATGGTAGCCTAAATATCAACCCAGAGAACTGATTTCAACAAGTTGCATCTGCTCCTCCTAAGAAAAGCTTTTACCAAATATCCAAAGATTCTGACCAGTGGATCTAAAAAAAAGAAGAATATTTTTAAAGAATATTCCTCATATTGAACTAAGTTATAATTCAGGCTCCCACAGGGAGCCCATATATGAACCCAGGGACTTGGCTTTAACAAACTTGAATCTCACCCCCCTAAGGATGCTGCACACCAAATAACAAAACATTCCAACTGCTTGATCTGAAGAAGATTTTTAAAGAAAATTCCTCATTCTGAACTAAGTTAGAATTCAAGCTCCCACAGTGAATCCAAATATGGACCTACAGACATGGCTTGAACAAACTTGAATCTCACCCCCCTAAGGATGCTGCATATCAAATATCAAAACATTCCAACTACTGGATCTGAAGAAGATGTTTAAAGAAAATTCCTCATTTTGAACTAAGTTGTAATTTGGGCTACCACAGTGAGCCCAAATATGAACCCAGGGACTTGGCTTGAACAAACCTGAATCTCACCCCCCTAAGCATGGTGCATACCCAATATCAAAAGGTTCTGCCTGCTGGATCTTGAGAAGTAGATTTTTAAAGAAATTTGCTTGAAAGGCACTAAGTTCGAATTCGAGCTTCTATAGTGAGCCCAAATATGAATCCAGGTGGCCGATTTGAACAAACTTGAATCAGATCCACCCCTCAATGTTGCATATCAAATATCAAAAGATTCTGCCTGCTGGATCTGGAGAAGAAGATTTTTTAAGAAATTTGCCTGAAATGCACTAAGTTCGAATTCGAGCTTCTATACTGAGCCCAAATATAAACCCAGGGGGCCGATTTGAACAAACTTGAATCAGATCCACCCCATAATGTTGCATACCAAATATCAAAAGATTCTGCCTGCTGGATCTGGAGAAGAAGATTTAAGAAATTTGTCTGAAATGCACTAACTTCGAATTCGGGCTTCTATAGTGAGCCCAAATATGAATCCAGGGGGGCGATTTGAACAAACCTGAATCAGATCCACCCCACAATGTTGCATACCAAATATCAAAAGATTCTGCCTGCTGGATCTGGAGAAGAAGATTTTTTAAGAAATTTGCCTGAAATGCACTAAGTTCGAATTCGAGCTTCTATACTGAGCCCAAATAACCCAGGGGGCCAATTTGAACAAACTTGAAACAGATCCACCCCACAATGTTGCATACCAAATATCAAAAGATTCTGCCTGCTGGATCTGAAGAAGAAGATTTTTAAAGAAATTTGCCTGAAATGCACTAAGTTCGAATTCGGGCTTCTATATTGAGCACAAATATGAATCCAGGGGGACGATTTGAACAAACCTGAATCAGATCCACCTCACAATGTTGCATACCAAATATCAAAAGATTCTGCCTGCTGGATCTGGAGAAGATTTTTTAAGAAATTTGCCTGAAATGCACTAAGTTCGAATTCGAGCTTCTATACTGAGCTCAAATATAAACCCAGGGGTCCGATTTGACCAAACTTGAGTCAGATCCACCCCACAATGTTGCATACCAAATATCAAAAGAATCTGCCTGCTGGATTTGGAGAAGAAGATTTTTTAAGAAATTTGCCTGAAATGCATTAAGTTCGAATTCGGGTTTCTATAGTGAGCCCAAATATGAATCCAGGAGGCCGATTTGAACAAACTTGAATCAGATCCACCCAACAATGTTGCATACCAAATATCAAAAGATTCTGCCTGCTGGATCTGGAGAAGAAGATTTTTTAAGAAATTTGCCTGAAATGCACTAAGTTCGAAATCGGGCTTCTATACTGAGCCCAAATATGAACCCAGGGGGCCGATTTGAACAAACTTGAATCAGATCCACCCTACAATGTTGCATACCAAATATCAAAAGATTCTGCCTGCTGGATCTGGAGAAGAAGATTTTTTAATCTTTTTCTCATTGCCTACAGTGTTAAAAAGTGCTGACTCAGCACTTTTTCAAAGTCCTGAAAAAAGTACCTTGTGATCAAACCAATAGGGATTTTTTTAACCATTCTATTCTACTGGATAAAAGTAAGCTTTGTACAAAATAAGAATTCTCTGTGCCGTGTAGTTTTGGAGATATGTCAGTTTTAAGGTTTTTCCTATTTTTAGCTCCCGAGGTTCCCACGGGGCAATGAGAAAAATTTTTTTTGCATCAATCAACTACTTATGACCCATTATCATCTCATATCAAATTTGGTTCAAATCGACCTGACAGTTCTGAAAATAGAAATTTTAGGCGTGGCCAAAATTTTTGCCCCTCCCATAACGAAGGCAAATAATGCCCAACAAACTTCTCTTGAACAAACTTGATTCTAAACCTCAAAAGGACTCTGTATACCACATATCAAGTCTCTGCTACTGGTGGTTCATTAGAAGAAGATTTTAAAAAAATTTGGCCATTTTTTCCCCACACCTCTGCTCAATATGAGCCGAAACCTATTTTGGATAAAAATCAAAATGCCCCTATATAACCACTACTTAGATGAAATTTAATTAAAATGTGGCCAGTGGTTTAGGAGAAAGAGGCTCAAACACCACCTTACGCAGGACGACGGACGACAGGCGACGGACGACGGATGAAGAGTGATAAGAAAAGCTCACCCTGACTTTCAGTAAGGTGAGCTAATAATTGCCGTGTTCATTTCACTCTTCGCAAGGTGATGAGCGATAAATTTAGACAAGTTTGCATTCAGGTCGAGATCACCAAAGTTCAACTTGGATGTAGTTCCACTGTAGGTGTAAATTTTAACTACCCGGTATTGAAATCCCATTGCTGGCGTGTTCACCACAGACAAACGTATTCACCACGGTTGGTGTGTAAAGCTAAGATTTATGTCATAGGCTTTTTATATACAGTAGAATAGGTAACCATGATATAAATTTATATTGCCCACTTTGGAGGCCTGGAATCACAGGTGTTGATTAGCCAATCGTATTATACCTTGCTCCCCACAGCACACAATCACAGCTCTAGGGTTGCCATGGGAAGGTACAGACCTTAAAATCCTCCCCAAATTCAGAGAGTAACCAACATTCCCAAAATACAGTAATGTTCCCAAAACAAGAGTATCACAGATACTTTGGTTTATATTTTTATGTTTTTTTTTGTGTTCATTAGTGATTCAACTCTTGAGGGCCTTGAGGTTTTTAACTGGTCAAGTGCCAAAAGGCACCATCATGGCTCTATTTAAAAGTTCTGAAAGCAACTTTAGTGGCTCTTCACACAGTACATTAGCATGATGTTTACTCAGCAGTGGACAACAAAACAATTATATAAAATTGTTTTGTTACATTTTATTGGAGAATGCCAGCAAGAATCTCCAATAAATTGAAACAAATCAATTATTTGTGAAAAAAAAATATTGCTAAACTACGTCTCTTCTTGTCGGTAGCACTAGAATCTTTGAAGAAAATACTCATATTACAAATCACCTCTGAAAAATAATTTATTACTCTACCTTTTAACTCTTTACCTAACAAGAAAGGCAGACGACTTGCAAATAAAATTCTTGAATAACTAATTTTTTTCATTTTTTGCATCAAAAACATAGCTTATGATGCCTCATTGGAATGTGCTCGTAGAGCCCATTCCAATGAGGAGTCATAAGCAATGTTTTTGAGACAAAAAGTTGAAAAAATAAAGAAAATTTGATGGTGATTTTTGTGAATAGCATTGGCCAGTTTTGGCCGTTACGTTGGTTAAAAGGTTAAACACTTTTGCCAGATACTGATAGTCTAAGACACTGTTGGTCTACACCCTGTGTTTTTTGAATAGCCCAAGAACATTAGGTTTCACTAGGGAAAAAAATCGGAGAAAGCTGATTTTTTCAGGGAATGTCGAGTACATGTGACTGAACGATTAGACAAAAGTCCCCTAAAATCCCAGGTGAGCTTTTTTTACTACAGCCTTTTTTCGAAAACGCGTTTGAAAAAAATAAAAAAAAAATCGCACGAACTTTGTAACCTCGAATTGATCCAACTGTACTTTTTGTTTACGCGTATTTCGAGCTACATAATGTCTAATATACATTTACCTAGAGGAAAATGTGCATTCTGTGACAATTTCTGCGAAAAATTATTGAAAATTCACAAAAAAGTATCGGATTTACGCAAAAAATGACTATTTTCCTAACGGATTTGCCCAAAGGGTCGTAGTACAGAACGGGATGTTAGTTGGACAGACGATAAAAAATCCACCACCATTTGAAGACTTTTATCATTGCTTACAAAATAGACATTATGGAAGACCCCCTCTGCTTCTGGCCGAGTTCCCCTTTTGGCATAAAATTCGTCAGCATGAGAACTGAACTATTTTCGGGCTTGGGACCGAACAGACACGTCTGTGTCTGGCAGCATTAGATCAATAAATAATATTTACAGAATGTACAAAAATCAATAAATAATATTTACAGAATGTACAAATCAATCAACATGGATTAAGTTACATTGACTATTATCAACGCTATATACAGAAATGACATGACCTATATACATATTATTCATCGAACTCAGAAATTTCCGACAGGACAGTGTTTCTGTGGTTGTTACAAGAATCCGAACTGCAATTACACAAACCTGAGCAAGAGAGTCCTGCCTTCTTACACCCACACCTTTTTGTACAAGCACTCTTGCAACCACAACTGATCAGATTCAGTAGGTTATCGGGGGCACATGGCTTTGTGGCTGCAGTCGGTACAAGAAGTCCATTGTCTAGCGACCACCCCCAATCCGTCGGAGGAAGCGAAGTGCCCAGCCATTGTTGGACCTGGAGATAACATCTGTAGACATGTTGTTGTGCAGCATCGCTGCTTGGTGGGAGTGAGGCTAGGTCGATGGGTTTATTCAGTTTAGATTTTGCTACATAACGCTTGTAAGTGACATATCTATATTGGTCGAGAGAGGAAACAGTTTTACTCCCGTATAAGATCAGGAGAAGTTGTTCCCCGGCAGCGGCTACTGCACTTGCTGTACTGTCATCCGCCAAAATTGTGTTGACATACTGTTGTGAGTCGCTAGTAACATCGGAGACAATTGTACTGAATACTTTCTTCTTACCAACTCGAAAGAGTGCAGAAGTAGTGTCACAACCACTTACAGAATGTGCTACAAGGAGGTTGCTTCTATGGTCACCTATTTTGGTTGCTATTTCACTAACTGAAACTAGTAAGTTTGGGGTAATGGAATACATCATGTGAATATTACATCCCGGTTGAACTCGAGAGGTAAGAATGACTAACAAGTCTGTGTCTGTTCCCATAACGACAACACTGTTGTCATCTTGAGCGATGTCAAGTGCAGTTTCGGCTATCAGTACATCAGCATCAGCCTCGGCCTGCTTGGACTGAATATTGATAGCAGATAGCTCCTGCATTAGAAGATCGATCAGTTGGGTTTTGTTCTTGGCATTTGCAAGGAAATCGGATTGGGGTGTGGTGGCTGGTAACTCGGGTGAGATATTGATATCAATGGAATACCTGTCTTTAGATCTACGGGCTTGTTCCATGCCCTTTGTCGACATTGTACAAGCATAACCATCAAAAACAACCACGACGTTCGCCCCAAAATGTCTCACTAGATAATTGGAATATGATGTACATATGTCCTTATATGACGACTGTTTAGGCCATACAACTGCCCTCAATAAAAATCCACCACCTACAACAAACAGAGAATGTTCTGGGATTTTAGTTTGCTCGGAACCGTATGTTTTGAGGATCTTACCGAGCGTGCTTTTCTGTGTCTTCCTCATTCCAGCAGAATCAAACAATGCTGGTGGTTTCGGGGCGAGTTCATATTTGAGATACTCTTCCATCTCTGCTTGTGACTGAATAACACATGTGATGCGGTTGAACAGAATTGTGGGGTCAATCACTACCTTACTTCCACGGACTTTGATGCTATTTGCCATCGATGCGAAAGACTTCACAGTAACACGTCGTAGTTTGATGCTGTTGAACGTTTTGCTTACAACATTCGATACGCAACATTCACCAATTTTGCGAACTTGGTCACAGTTCACAGTTTCGTCGGCCACAAGCCCGGTCGCTATAGAGACTAATTGTAGTGAATCTCTATTCTGAAAGGGGGAATGCACTCTGAGCCAGTTCAATAATTTGGTGATATCATTGGCATCAGTCAATTGTGAACTTTGACGGAGATCCCGATGTTGTTCGCCATGACCAGTGTGAACATGAACAAAATTTTTGAGAGCATTACATATCGGAAGGCAAAGAGGTAGTCCATGTACCCATTTCGCAACAGTGCTATCGGTTATTCCCCTGCCATGTGTGAGACCACCAGGGAGCTTGAACATTCTCATTAAACACTGCTCTATGGTCTGATCAGAATATATCCCGTCCCAGAATTTATCTGAGCGCCTTATGGTAAAGTAACCTTTCTCAGTGAACAACTTCAAATCATCCTGTTGCATTATTTCTGTTAGCTCATTCATCTGCTGCAAATAGAGATGAGAACTTTTTGCGTATGCAAAATGACCACCTGCGTGAAATACTGAATCATATTGCGAACACAATATGTGTGGAGTTCCCAGTTGCCTGTGCGCTCTGCTCTCAAGAACAACTGGAGAAGACCTATTTGCTCATAGTATTGTACCCAAAAGCTTTCCTGTGCGTCCTACGGACGCATTCTGGAGCAGTTCGTGTAATTTTGACAGTAGATGGTTGACACTTTCTTGATTGACAGCGTCAGCTGTTGTATAGTCACCTCTGGCAAGTCCACAGAATATTTCATTGACTTCTGTGCAGTCTATGTTATCTAGTGTTCGGCTTTCTTCAAACACAAGTTTTGTAATGGCAATTTGTGTTAGCAAATGGGCACGAACTGCTCTTGAATATGCATGACCACTGATCAAATGATGGATTGACCCACCAGCATAAACAGTCCCCCAAAGTTCATCCAAGCCGCTACCAGCCATGATCGAACCAATTGCCCCTAAATATGACATAATCATATGGAAGCCGCCGAGTCTAACGAAACATTACATGCCAATGCATCTTGAGTGTAGGCAAACTCCACATTATGTGATTTAATCGAACATGGAAATTGAAACAATGATGCTATAATACGGTATTTGAATGAGAAAAGTCGATGCCGTTTGAATTTGAGTTTAGGGGGTATGGTTAATATTTCACACGTTTCACCAGTTCATTATGGAATAAATGACTATTGTTATATATCATTATGAAGCCACTGCTTTTCTGCAATTTTTGATATATAATTTAACTCCCAAAGTAGTCGTAGATTTGATTTAATGGACGTTGTGTACCGTTGTGTGTATGAAAACAATAAATTTTTTTTCGTAATTTTGTACATTTTCGTGAATATTTCACCATTGAGTGTGAGGATTGGTACAAAGTTGGCATTTTCTGTTGGGGATATGTATTCTCAATATAATTCAGCACGATATTTATGATTCTCACCCTACTAAGGCGAATAAGAATGAGAAATATGGAGCTGGGTCGAATTTTTTTTAAAATTTTTTTTTTCATTAAAAAAACGCTATAACTAAAAAAGCTCAACTCGGATTCGCGGGGACTTTTCACACTTTATCCGCAATGTGTGTCCCGGAAACATATAAAAAAATCAGCTTTCTCCGATTTTTTTCCTTACTTTCTCATTTTTATGTCTAATGTGCCTGGACTAGAAGTGGTTTCTAGGAAAGCTTTCACTGCCTATATAGGCAGCCAAGGCTTGCCTAGAAACCAGTGTTCATGCTGCCGGGTACAAATTAAGCTAACAGCAGTAAAAAATTTGATTTGGCACTATTAAACTAGATCAGTTTGGCTCAAAATTTGGCACCAAAAATTTTTGCTCTTGTAATTCGGAAATGTCACCACACCAGTAAAGAGAACTGTTGATGATAAAACAAAGGAATCATTTCATTACTTGCCATAAAATGAAATCATCTGCTAGCAATTCAGCTGGAGACAATCGTGCACACCAGAAAACCTGTGATTATGTCGATAAAGAAAGCCTGATTGGTCAGCATGATTCACAGATAGAGGCTGAAGTGACATACCAGTATTTAGACAAACACATTAAATGGTTACTTCTGAAGTCACGTTAGTTGTTGTTGATTGGTAATTAAGCTTTTTTTATGAAACATTACAAGTAAACCTTCAGTTTTCCAAAAGCCATCATTAAATTTGATAAATATTTCACATCTTCCGCTCGATCGGTCAGTCCAGCAGATCAAAAGTAATTAATCTATTATTATAATTAATCTGAGTACAGCAACATGTGTTGCCATATTTTAGAAAGCTGTTCAACTTGTTCAGTTTGGGAATTAACCCTTTGAGACTTTAATTATCCTGATGTTCAAACGTCACTGGGAATTCAGTTTCCTTAACGTTTTTCAAAATGCGACGTCAAACGTCGGAAAGTACAAATAAGATATTTTTCGCATTAGTGATTATCTGGTTGAGGTCTAGATTATTTTTGGTGGTCTGAATTTGATATTCAAAACTTGTTTTATTACAAATTATTGGAGTGTGCCCAGAGGCACGCTCCAATAATTTGTAATAAAACAAATTTATATAAACAAACTATTATTTGTGTTTGACTGAATATGAAATATAAGCAAGGAAAGTGTTGGTTTTTGCTCTGGTATCCTCATTTTTTGAAAGTCCTGATAGTGGCTTCTAGCACTCAACCAGTTAAGAAGTCTTGACAGCAGGATTATATTAGTATTTTAAGCTGCGATAACATTTGGCTCAACGGTTGCAACTGAGCACTATTCGGAAGAATATAGGAATGGAGGTTAAAACTTTAAAAAATCAATAAATAATAACAACACAAATGACCACAAACTATCAACGCACTGTTTGATTTCGTACATCATATTTATTTATTTATTGGTGTTTAAGGTCACATATTTATACACAATGGCTAATCATGACCGTGACAGTTTTACGGGTGGAGGAAGCCGGAGTACCCGGAAAGAACCACCGAGCAACGACGAGCAGCTGCCAGCTCCCCAACATCGTAACTCCACACTGCAGCACAGGCAGGGTTAGATTGGTTGAAGACATGCGCACCATCGACGTGCAGTATGCCTTAGTACATGGCGTCATCGTGCCCCCACGCGGGCAATGGAGATGAAGTGTCTTTCCCAAGGACACAACGCGGTTGCCGCAGGGGGGATTCGAACCGAGGACTTGTACATCATAAGACGTACAAAAGTATCAAAGGGTTCATTGAGTTGATGGTTTGCTTGCAATCAACCACAGCGTTATCATTGATCACTTGGCTCTCCAAGCAAGCAGATCCACTTGTGATTGATCCTAATTAACCAATGGTGAACTAGATGAACTACATTCCTGTACAAATGAAAGAAACCTTGTTGCTGTTGAATGCAAGCACACCCATCAACTAGACTGTCCATGTTGATGGGAGAGCCGCGTTCAGCTCATTTTCAAATTCAAACAAGAACCTTCCGAGGATAGTGATAGTACCACACCTGAGGAAAGGTAAAACCACCGACATTAAGCCAGAAAGGCTGGAAATCCAGAAAATTGTCTGAAGACAAAGAAAAAAAAGGCACCCTCAGCCAGACACTGGGACTCCAGGTGGTTGGAAGTATGGAGGGAGAAGAGAAGAGCCGAGACAGAGAAACAGGAGAAGGAGAGGGCAATAACCGTCAAACTATCTCCACCAGCCTTGCCAATCAGCACCTCTTAACCGAAGAGGTCAGAAGACATACAGGTGTAGGTGGAGGAGGATAAGATGGAAGTTAACCAATCTGGACCTGGATCTCCGATCGGCTCTCACCAATCCAGCCACTGATCCAACTGATCAAACGAAGAGAAAGAGGCACACCAAAAATATGACTTTAAAAACATGCCATGAGACAAATTCATCAAACTTGCAGATGTATTCACCAGCAATTCCACCACCACATACAGTACGTGGAGAGTGGATTGTAACTAAATCACCTGGAGAGTGGAGTTATCACCCAAGCTATAAATTTCAAATTTTGTACAAATCGACAAAAAACACAAGCAATGTTTCAGCCAATGGACCTCCGGGTTGACCTCCGGGTTTAACCCGGAGGTCCATTGGTTGAAACTTTGCTGGTGCTGGTTATGCTTTGCAACAAATTTGCAATTATTGCTCGGGTGGAATCTCTGCTCTGCGGGTGATTTAGTGTTAATACTCTCTCCACGTACTGTACTTGAGTACTCCTAAATCACTGAACACTTCCCTCTTTTTATAGCTATAGAGGGTCGAAAGGGGCTTATCCCACACCCTCCCTGAATCACTTCATGTACAAAAAACAATTATTTTGGATTGCCATCAACCATGTCAAAGTCTGCTTGTGCCGGCTTAATAAAATATAGAACCTTAGTGAGCATGCTCACATACCCCACGCGCCCTGATATTTCAAGCTCTAATCATTTTTTAAAAATAAACATAGATTCTAGGAATACTGCAGAAAACAGTGTTCTGTAGTTTCAACGGTATTGAAAGAATTCAAGCAGAATTAATTTTAATTGAAATGTGGAGCCATGTTAAGATTTAATGATACCAACATTTTTAAATCCAATTTGATCTTTTCAACACACATTGTAAATAATGTAAGGTCACACTAGGTCTTTGCTGATAAAATTACTTTAGTGTACGCTCTGGAAAAGTGTAGGAAAAAAGACCGCAAAACTGTAATTTTGATGAACTTTTCAGAGTCCAAGGGCCGTAATTTCGGTAAAAATCAGTGGATCGGAACAAAACGCAAACTTGTTCTGTAGGCCACCATGTTAGACTAACATACCAAAAATCAGCTCAATATCTGGAAGTGTGTAGAAAAAAAGTCTGGAAAACAAGTAGGACTGACTGACGGACTGATGGACTGACGGACGGACGGACGGACCAGTCAAAAACATTATACCCCTGCAACTTCATTGCGTGGGGTATAATTAATCAGACAGTTGCTTGCCACTACTCGGTGGTCCTCTCTGGGTACTTGGATTTATTCCACAATAAAACAGTCAAACACAATATGCCTCTGGCTATTGAAAGTATTGTTACAGCCCTTGCAATTCCAATTTTTGGGCTTCGGCAGTCATTTGACGTAGCAAATTTCATGTGCTTCGGCAGTTACTACGGCATTTCTGGGAAGGCAATACATGCAGATGCCGAAGTGACGAATGCACAATTTTTTTAGCGGGGTCTGGGGGGGGGGGGGGGGGTCTCGCCCTAGGAAAATTTTGAAATCTGTTATCAAAAGGAGCGTTCTCGTGGCTTTTGGGGTGGAAATCCACTTGATATTTTGGATGACAAAATTAGGATTTTTTACTTGAATCCACCCCTGCAATGTCATATGCACGGTCGATTTGTCAGTTTGCGATCGAAATTTGCGGGACTGCAAAACGAATGAATTTCATCTGAGCTGAATATTGAGTAAAATACATTTCAAACTTATTTCTCAGAAAAAAACATGCTGTTTGTTTACATGTATTTATGTATATTCCCTGGAATCAAAAAATGAATGTTGACCCATTTTCTGTAAATGTAGAACTCAGTCCGGGATACCCCCACTCATATTTATATATGGAGAAGATGTGCGTGTACGGTGCGAATTCAATTGTTTTTGAGAGGGGTATCACAATAAACAAACCAATGACAGAAAGTTTAAGTAAGTGTAACGTTGGCTGTGAGTTTCCGTTTTCAGCTACCGGTGTGTGTCTCTCGTTGTGCACAGTGAACTACTGCATGTCACACATTTGTCCAAACCTGGACCCAAAGTCCGTAATATAATTTTCTGGTTTGATACATCCTGTGGAACAGGATGTACCAAACCAAAAAAATATATTACGGACTTTGGGTCCAAGTTTGGACAAGTCAAACACCACTGCGGATTATTTCTACTACGGCAACTGTGTGCCGTAGTCAGCGCCATTTGCTTCAGCAAATCGCTTTGGCAATGCCGATTGCCGAAGCCAACTGCGAGGGCTGTTGTTAGATCCGTTAAACCAAAACAAACAAACAAACTTCACTGCCTTCTGATTCTCTGTAGCTACCCAGCTTTCGACAAACATTTCTAACCGGCATCACATCAGTAAAACCCATCTAAAATGAATCATTCTGAAAATGAATCATAAATGCATGCTAGATTCAGGGAAGGGAGCAAGCTTAAAACCAAGGTAATTAATCACTTTTTCAGAGCATCCTACAGGAGTACCCATCCGTCTCATCAGTTTGGCATTGAAACAATTTGTTTGGCTAAAAATATTCAGGTTGGTTCAAAATTTGGCACCACACAATTCTGGGTCAGCGTGAACACTACTAGAAATGATTGCCAAGGTACTAATAAAGTTATACTGTAATTTCAAGATAACTCAGAAATTGCATTTTGTGGCATATTTTCTGTTGCAACAAAAATTATCAAAATTGGAATTAGAACTTTAAGGGACAATAAGTATTCTGAGACACAAATCAAGCCCCGAGAAATAAAAAATGTCATTTTCAGGCAGTGGGCATTACAAAACGTTTATTCAACTTTATTTGGCACTGAACAGCAACTGACTTTGAAAGTCTGTGATGCCACCAAATTAGATGAATTATTTATTTATTGGTGTTTGAGGTCACAACTTATGCGCAATGGCTAATCATGACCTTGACAGTTTTACGGGTGGAAGAAGCCGGAGTACCCGGAGAGAACCACCGAGAAACGACGAGCAGCTGCCAGCTCCCCAACATCGTACCTCTGCACTGCAGCACAGGCAGGGTTAGATTGGTTGAAGACATGCGCACCATCGACGTGCAGTACGCCTTAGTACACAGCGTCATCGTGCCACCATGCGGACAACCAAGTACACGTGGGAGTCCAAATCCATCGCTCAGACAGTCATCCATCCGAGGACTAACCGGGCTCGACGTTGCTTAACTTCGGTGATCTCACGAGAACCGGTTACCGCAACAAATTAGATGAATCTAAAGGCATGGGGAGGTAAGGTAGATACCACAAGACATCATAGACTGGGCTGTACTACATATTCCTCGAGAGCAAAAATATTTTACTTCTCTTATTACAATTTATTTATGGACTCTCTTGAATATATGAAAAGAAAGAAATATATATAAATGAAATTGGGCATGAAAAATGAATCCAGCACTTTAACAACAAGGGACACTCAAAGTGTGGGTCACTGCCCTCGACTTGCAGGCATGTTCGAAGCAGCCTTAAAGGTATTGTGGGACAGAAATCCAAAGAGTGAAAAAGGGCGACAACTCTGGGGAAAATTATTGGATGGAACCCTTCCTTGTACATATCCATTCCCCCATGCGGGTCTAACAGCATACCAAAGGAGATCCAAATCCGTTTGATGGCTTTGAAATTACAATCCAAAACGTTTGTACGGATGGACAGATGGAGGTCTCCACTAGATACCCCTGAGTCCTCATTCGGAGGTCGGGGCATAATTAACTGGTAGAGAGCTAAATTATATATAGTAGTCAAAATTTGTTCACATGTCTTTACCTTGTTAAACTGTAACTAGACGTAGCTGCCAGGGGTGGCCAATCCTTCCGATAAATCAACCTGATACAGTAACCTTGGTAATATGTTACGTCAAATTAACACAGCCACTGTTGGTATTGTTTACTCAAATACAGATAAGATTAACTGTATTTGATGACATGTCAAGTTTGGTTTCGTTCAGGACCGAGAGAATTTTACTGTGACCTTGACTTTTGACACAATGACCTAAAAATATGTAGAGTTTTTCCCCTCATCATGCCTAATGCACATGCCAGGTTTGGTTTTAGTTGGCCAAATGGAACTTTAATTACAGAGCGGAAACCAACACTGATAAAAATTGAAGTTCAAGGTCACTGTGGCACGATTACAAAATGAATAGGGTTATTCCTCTCATCATGCCTAACCAACATGCCAAGTTTGGTTTCAGTCAGCCAAGCAGAATTTTAGTTAGAGAGCAGAAACCAACTCCGTCTTCAGACAGAGACAGATGGATGGATGGACAGTGCCATGGCTATATCCCCCTGAATTTTTTTTTTTTTTTTTTTTTTGGGGGGGGGGGGGGGAATAAAAAGACAAATCCATGGATTTGGGGGGGGGGGGGGGGGGGGGAGAGATAAAAAGACAAATCCATGGAGGCTAAATTATTTCATTACAAAGATAATATGAAGCACATCCACAGAATATGAAGTCTAAGTTGCAGTAGCTGCACTTCAGAATAATGCAAGCTCAAACTAAGGGCTTCCAGCACTCAAACAGAAACATAAGCAGAATTTTGAAAAACAGAGGCTCAAGAGGGGCCTAATGCACTCACCTGAGATCAAGTTATCAAAACAGAAATGTTCCAATCCCATTAACCCTTTACTCAATGAATTGTACACGTCTGACGTGTACTAGCAATACACAAATTCAGCAGTTGAAAAAAAAAATTAATTGTCCAAAAGTTTCAACAAAACTATATCATGTGACCCCTCATTGGAATGAGCTCAATGAGCATCACATGATATGGTTTTGTTGAATTTTTTCGAAAAATATGATGAAAGTGTCAATGACACTGTAGCTCAACTTGTCAAGACAAAGACATGTACATGTATAGTATGTGACACAGCAATGACAAACATCTAGGTAATGACCAGATAACAAAGGTACATATAAAGTATTGTAACGGTCTGTACATAAATACTGACCGTTGCCTGTAACAAATGTATAGGTAAAGTATTGTAAAGGTGGGTGACAGTCAGATGCTGAACTAGAAAAAATCTTTGAGTCCCAGAGTGGGTCTGACTGAACCCCAAAATATTTGTTCTCATAGCACAGTGATAACAAAGGCACCCCAAAACACACTCGTTCCTGTCCCAAGGTGAAAACAAAAGTACTCAAGAAGTTTTGTGAAGATCAGTTCATAAATACGAGCTGCATAGAACTTGTGACAAAAAACTGATTGGACCTCGTTTCGGTACAAAATGGCCACTGGCAGCCATCTTGAATTTTGGACCGTACCCAGAAACACTCATTCTCATCCCAAGGAGATAACAAAGGTACCCAAGAAGTTGTGTGAAGATCGGTTCATAATTACAGCCTCTACCCTGAGCCGTATTGACATGTGTGCTTACATTGTGTAAGTAGCACTGAATAAATCAAAGTTCATCTAATTTGCATAATTTCTGCACGAAAAAAAACCCCTTACAATATGTGATGTATTCCATGTTACTAAACATTCATACAAAAATTTATTCAAATCAGAACTTTCATACAGAAGTTCTATACAAAAGACTGATTGCACTAATTTTGGTACAAAATGGCTGCTGGTGGCCATCTTGAATTTCGGACCACACCCAAAAACACTCGTTCTCATCCCACGGTGATAACAAAGGTACCCAAGAAGTTTCGTAAAGATTGGTTCATAAATATGGCCTCTAGTCTGAGCTGTATAGAAGATGTGTACAAAAAACTGATTAGACCTAATTTCGGTACAAAATGGCCACTGGCAGCCATCTTGAATTTTGGACCGCACCCAGAAACACTCGTTCTCGTCCCAAGGTGATAACAAAGGTACCCAAGACATTTCGTGAAGATCAGTTCATAAATACAGACTCTAGTCTGAGCCGTATTGACATGTGTACTTACTGTGTGTAAGTCGCACTGAAAAAATCAAAGTTCATCTAATTGGCATAATTTCTGCACGAGAAAAAAACCCGTATTATATGTGATGCATCCCATGGTACTAAACATTCACACAAAAAAATTATTCAAATCAGGGCTTTCATATGGAAGTTCTGTGCAAAAATCTGATTGCACCTAATTTTGTACAAAATGGCTGCCATCGGCCATCTTGAATTTCGGACCAGACCCCAAAACACTCGTTCTCGTCCCACGGTGATATCAAAGGTACCCAAGAAGTTTCGTAAAGATCGGTTCATAAATACGGCCTCTAGCCCGAGCCGTATAGGCATTTGCACTTACAGTGCTGAAAGTAACCCCAAAAAACATCAAAATTAGTCTAATTTGCACAATTTACGTACGAGAAAAAACCCCGTATTATATGTGATGTATCCCATGGTACTAAACATTCATACAAAAAATTATTCAGATCAGAGCTTTCATATGGAAGTTCTGTACAAAAAACAGATTTCTGCATCGTCGGTACAAAATGGCGGCTGGCAGCCATCTTGAATTTTGGACCGCACCCAAAAACACTCGTTCTCGTCCCACGGTCATAACAAAGGTACCCAAGAAGTTTCGTAAAGATCGGTTCATAAATACGGCCTCTAGCCCGAGCCATAGCAGCTTGGCACTTACAGCTCTGAAAGTAACACTAAATAAATCAAAGTCAGTCTAATTTGCATAATTTACGCACGAGAAAAAAACCCGTATTATATGTGATGTATCCCATGGTACTAAACATTTATACAAAACTTTATTCAAATCAGAACTTTCATACAGAAGTTCTGTACAAAAAGTTAAAAAATTTATAGTAATTTATATATTTTTTATACTTACCAATGACCCAGACATAGCTGGTGCTAACTCTTAAAATATAGGGCCAAACACAAATTTTGCCCCCCAATCCCCCAAAATTTGCATCTAAAACTAAAGAAAACATGTCCTGAAGGGCCCTCCACACTTCGCCCCTACTGCGCATGCGCAGTGTCAAGGACGTTCCGAAATTGGCGCCATTTATCATTCTAATAACCAGTGCCTGGTAAGCGCTATGTACTCAGCGGGGAGGCAAGAGTTCCCAACTCCTGGGAGGGCCATCCCCGTCTGGGTCATTGGTAAGTATAAAAAATATATAAATTACTATAAATTTTTTAACATTTTTATACTGTACCAATGACCCAGACATAGCTGAATAGTAAAAAGGCTGGAGGGCCAAGGACATAGAGCAAAATGGAATACGCTCAATAAAATAAAATAGAGTCATCCCCTGTAGGGAAAAGAAGTAATAGGCCTTACATGTATCTTTCTTATTTATGATAAATTAGAAAGATACAACACCTTCCAAAAATTGAGCTTCATACATCCATGTACTCTATTAATATCCAATATAATCCTTATACTAATAATTTTTAAAGTAAGCCAATAATAAAGTAAGTCTAGAGAATAGAGACTCTTATACTCCTAAAAGTGTCTGAGAATTGCATAATCATGTCCGTTGACATATGCAATATTCAAAAGCTATACTTTAAAAACTAAGACTTGAATGAATTTTATAAACTTAAACTTCTCACTAAACAACCATCCCAATAACAGCTCAGAATTACTAACTCCGGAGGAGGTATCCCCTTGTTTTCATAGTAAAAACAGGTGACCCAAGGGAACACCCTCCCCCCCCCCCCTTTTTCTTGCCCTGGGTCAAATAGCCCAGAGCGAAGAGGGCAGCCGAACGGAGACACTGCCGAAACAGACAGCCTACCTAGCTATAGTAGCAACTGTTAAGAGAATGACATTCTGAGCAGTAGATAATAGACCTAACAAAAGAGGCCTCAAGAAATTGACTCGATATTTCTAAGATAAAATTCATGAATGTGGATGGCTGAGCGCAATGAGCGGCCTTCAAAAATCTATAATAGCGACACTATTAAAGTAAGCCCAAGAAGTAGAAGAACTCTTACTTCATGAGCCGAAATCTTAAGCACAACTGCTAAGTCAATGATATACCATAAGCAGTACGCTAGTTAATAGAATCCATTAACAATAAAATGGAGCGTAACGTCCTTCTACTAGACATCAAAGACAGAAGAAGCTTACGCCCTTGTAATAAACAGATATCTGTTTATAAATACATAAACTGTACCCGGAAAGAGTAAAGGCCTATGCCCATACGAAGACGGAAGGACCTTAAAATAATAGGTTCCGGATAATAGGAGCCTAACTCTTATACAACAATCCAACCTAAATAGTAACGGAAGTATTGATTCCGAAACTATGAAAGTGAAAATCATCCATCGATAGTGCATGAAACTCACTGACTCTACAGTAAAAGAGAAACCAACAGAATTACTGTCTAAAAGGTCAGAATTTGAAAACTACTGTTTCCAGAGGCTCAAATGATTACTTAGCTAAATAAGAACCGAAGTTAAAATCCGTATAGGAATTTAATCTAAAGATTCTAAGTCTATTTATCAAAAAGTTACTAACTGACTTAGATAAAGAGACAAAAGACTCAATTGTAAACTATCGTAGAGTGCATAGGTATGAGGTAACATAAACCTATAACCTAAATAATAACAGGCTGCAGTAGATCTTGTGAAACAAGTATACTAAAAAATAGCAATGAGTAGTATGGAGGGATCAACAATATGAACATAAAGATCCCTACACCACGACGGAAGAGCCTCCACTTTAGTCGCATAGAATAGCGAAGAAGAGGATCTCCTATAGTAAGAAATCGCGTCCAAAGCTCGTCCAGTACAGTGCTTACAATGCAATACGGACCACACAACGGAATACATGAAGGTTGCGACCTTGCTGGTTGTGATAAAGATGACACGATTTACCCAGTGAAAAAAGATCCTCACATAGAGGAAGATTTCACGTTAAGATCCACAGTAGACAAGAGAGTAAATTACTCATGATCTCTGTGAAGATAGAGATGCTATCAACAGAAATGTATTGTGGTTGTTTATCTTAGCAATACCTGCTAAAACAACAGCGCCGGAGGATACGCGTATCCTATCATTCCGTCCTATAGATCAATAGAGCGTTAACAGTATTAGCTCAGAGATCTGGACAAGCCAACACATACGTCTGCAATTGATTAGCAAGCTGTGTCATAAATAAAACATCATTGGGCGCTCCCATAGATAGCAAATCTGATTGAATACTTGTTTGTTGAGAGTCCATTCTGACAGCAACAAGCGACCCGTAAGAGAAACGGGAGTCCGATAAAACAATCAGACGACCCAGAATATGACGGACCAAAACTGAACTTGGTGTACTATAACCAACAGACGGATTCTTTCCATTAAATTGAATAACGGAAACGAAAGAGTGCCTCCCTGGTTCCGGAGATACGCCACTACTGTCGAATTAAAGGACAGGAATTTGGGCATGCGTTTCTGAATAATGTTCATGCAATGACATAAAGCAAGCCTAAAAAACATTATTCCGCGGAAGTTAAACTGATAGCTAAAAGACTGCGGAACCCAAAGACCCTGGCACTTCGAATCCGTAGGGATCAGTATATATCCCAATCTGTTTGACTGGCAACCGTCATAACAGCCACACTCGGGTCCGGCAACTGCGGCGGCACTCTCTGAGTCAACCACCGAATGTTTGCCCCAGTCTGAATCTCTTGTAACACTAGATAGACAAGAGAATGTATAAATCGAGCAATTCATGGATTGCCGGAAAGTTGCCGTCGAAGAGAAGCTCCTCCGAGAACGAAGCGACTCTGAGAGAGTTCTTAACCTTACTATCCACGCGTGTGGATGTAGCTAGGGCTGCGTCACGTCTAACCAACTCCAATCAGCCACTGAAGGGCGGAGTTATACGTGAACAAACTACTGCCCTCAAAAGAAATTACATTGAGAATAATATCCCGTAAATCTTTTCTTGAAGACGTAATGATAACGCCTCAGTAAGGCGGATTACGTATAATAAAGCGTCTAAGTTAAGTCTACTATACATAATGTCGTTCCCAACATTGAAATTGGAAAAGACATAAACGGCGAAAAAGAATATATGCAGTCTTTAATCACACCGTCTAGACGCATATGAACTCTCGGTATGCCCTGCTCTGCCAAAATAAACTATTTGTAAAAATGATAAAATGGCAGAAATGAGCCACGCGGACAAGAAACTAAACTATCATGCTTAGTAGCAGGCTTGTATATATATATAAATATATAGCGTCGAAAAATAAAACACATGTTGTAATGACAATATTGGACTGCGTCGGTAAGTCAGGGACAATGTCCCTGTACCGATCGAAAAATCCGAGTCCAATGACGCTATAAGTCTCTTATCCAAGATCGCAGCAATGAAGTCCGAAAAATAATCACTGGAAGAAATGCCAGAAGATATGAAAGGCATCTTCCGATACTACTAAAGGGAAAACTCGAAATCTTTCGAATCCCTTTCGCCATCCTGTCGGACCCTATAAAGCGTTCGGTCGTCCGTAGCTGATGCAACCGCGGACCGCACCGACCCAGCGCCGTCGGATAATTCCTGATTCGACCGAGAAACTGTCAATTGCTGGGATGCTGCGAAACAACTGTGCTAACTCGGATAGCACGTCCGTCACTGAGGCCTGAGGAGAAGCGGTCTTACGATGCATTGCCGCAGGAAGCTCCGAGATCGTTACCCCGTGCATACTTCCAATATGCGAGCGAACGGAGTGTATAGGCCTCGTGTCCCTTGGCTACCGGATGGCGCGACCTATTCGCCGTGGAATCACTGAATGCCGAAACTGATCGGATACTCGAGGTCACGTAGCCAATGTGCGGTCGTGTGCCCTGCTGTGAGGATGAGGAAGCATTAAAGACAGTCTCTCGGACTGTCAATATAACGGAGCGTCCCGAGCAACGGACATATGCTCCGAATGTAAAATATCTGAACCACAACATGCGGTCCCCTATGTTGTTGGCTTCCTCCGATCTGTCCTCAATCTGCCGTCACTGGGTGAGTACTAAAGTAATTAAAGTGCTCGCATCACCCAAATCTCCTTCCTAGACCGCAACGGACGAACCCGGCAGCCGAACCATTCGATGAATGTACGCTACACCGGGTGAGCTAGCGAATGTCACTCCGTAAGCGATAGACATATTCCATGAGCACTTATTGCCGCTAACTCTTCATTAACTATGACGACAGAGGCACACTTTTGAAAGACATCTCCATAACTCTTCGAACAAGAAACCAGAAATGCTTGGATAGCAAGCATAAAATAATAATATATATAGCGTCGTTCAATACTTCGAAAGTTTGTGTGACATTATTGGACTATGTCGGAACTGAGGGACGATGTCCCTGAACCGAACCAAAAATTTCTAAGTCCACCGACGCTATCAGTTTCTTATCCGGCATCGCAGCATATGTTGTTCCGAAAGGGAAAGCTTGAAATCCTCCGAATCCCTTTCGGTATCCCGTCGGACCGGATGAAACTTTCGGACGTCCGTACCCGCTTCCGCGGAGCGTCCCGACCCAGCATCGTCGGATAAAATATGTGCGACAGATTCAGTTGATGCTGGGGTGCTGCGATAAACTGTGCTATTAAGGAAAGCACGTCCGTTCCCGAGGCCTGTGCAGTAGCGGACTTACGATGCATTGCCGCTGGAAGCTCCGTGTACGTTGACTCCCGCACACTTCCTATGCGAACGTCCGGAGTCTGCAGGCCTCGAGTCCCCGGCTACCGACCCAGCGCTGTCGGATAATTCTCGATCCGACACCGTTTCTGTCGGCTGCTGGGATGCTGCGATAAGCTGTGCTATGTGCACAAGAATGTGCGGCGTCGAGACCTGCGGAGGCGCAGTCTATCGCTGCTTCGCCGAGGGCAGCTCCGCATCAGATGGCTCCCGCATACTTTTCCTATGCGAACGTCCGGAGTCCATCGGTCTCGAATCCCTGGCTGCCGGATGGTGTGACCTGGTCGCCGAAGAATCCTTGATCGGCAAAGCTGGTAATATATCGGCGGTCACGCAGCCAAGGTGCGGTCGTGTGCGCTGACGAGAAGAGGAAGCCTTAGCAGTCTCAGCGGACTGCCTATACAACGGAGCGTCCCGAGCGACGGACGTATGCTCCGCTAGCGACACATATGTACCACAACATCTGGGGCCAGATGTTGTTGAACGCGAGAGGGGCCTCTCTCGCTTGCCGTCCGGATGGACCGGAACGAGCTATGAACCGGACTAAAAGGCTTCCTCCGTTCTCCCTCCGATCCACCATCACTGGGTGTGCATTAAGTTAATTTTATAGTGCTCGCATCACCCCAAAATTCCTTCTAGACCGCAACGGACGAACCCAGCTGCCGAACCATTCGGTGAAAGGACGCTACACCGGGCGAGCTAGCGGACGTCAAAGGCCGTCGAACCTACTAGGGTCCTCTTAGGCAATTGGCGTATTACATGAGCACTTTTCCGCTAGCCCTTCATTAATTGTGACGACGGAGGCACACTGTTGGAAGACATCACAGATACATCACCCTAATCTTGATCGTCTGAAATAGAAATTGATAAAGTAGAGTGACCCTGCGGGGAAAGGACCGGAGTGTCCAAATCCCCAACAACATACCGTGACATACGCTTCCCATATTGTCATCGAAATCATACGATACAGAACAGGAGTTAATGCGAGTACACTGACCACATATAGAATGATAATAAGGTCAGAGGAAGACTTCCTCTTAAAACAATTGATCAATATCCTTTCAATGTGAAAAGAAAACAAGTCCTGGTACTCACACTAACCCCTGGCAATCAAAATACATAATAATAATATGATCCATTAATATAGAAAAAATAATTGAAATCAAAATATTTTGAAAAAATATTTTTTCAGAACAGCCCAAGTTTCTGAAAAGTAACGTTGAGCCCCAATGGATCCCAAGCCTAAGTGTGGACAAAAATTTTAAAAATATTTTAAACAATTTATTCAACACTTACGAACAATAATAATGTATCTAGTTATGATTAAAATAACATAAAGATATTATTATTTAGAAATCCCCCCCTCACACAGAGGGCTGTTGTAAATGTAAACAATGAGTGTAAAAACACTAAAATAAGACTCCAGGCACCCAGGCCCGAAATCAGTTACCAAAAATACACTATCTGATGCAAAACAGAGACTTCCAGGGAAGAAACTGCAGAACATCAGATGGTAGATGCAGAACACAACGCCTAACCACCCGTAGGTGAAGATGTAAACATGGGGAAAGAACAGAATTCATTCTGTTATTCAGCTAAAACTCCCAAGAAATTTTAGTAATAATAATTACAGAAACTATGCCAAAAGCATGGGAGAATAGCAAGGGGGAACTTAAAGGACAGGGAGAGAGGAAAACACTTGAAAAAACAGTGTAACTAAATAATCAGAATGACAACAAAATGGCTGCTGCCTTGAAAATAGGTAACTTAACATAATTTCATTAAAAAATTTTAAGTTACAGCCCTGATAATATTCTGTCACACATTCTTTTCCTCTCCTCCTTTTCTATCCTCCTTAGAATCACCATTTCACTAATATTTATGTGTCTGGCATCATTTAAACTGAGATTTAAAAGCACAAAGATCAGTCAGATGTTAACTGATGAAGGGCCAAACTTAGAATGATAAATGGCGCCAATTTCGGAACGTCCTTGACACTGCGCATGCGCAGTAGGGGCGAAGTGTGGAGGGCCTTTCAGGACATGTTTTCTTTAGTTTTAGATGCAAATTTTTGGGGATTGGGGGGCAAAATTTGTGTTTGGCCCTATATTTTAAGAGTTAGCACCAGCTATGTCTGGGTCATTGGTACAGTATAAAAATACTGATTTTTGCATCATCGGTACAAAATGGCCACTGGCAGCCATCTTGAATTTCGGACCACACCTAAAAACACTCGTTCCCGTCCCAGGGTCATAACAAAGGTACACAAGAAGTTTCGTAAAGATCGGTTCATAAATACGACCTCTAGCCCGAGCCATAGCCAATTGTTGACGTACGGACAGACGGACAGACGGCCAGACGGACAGACGGACGGACGGACAGACGGACGACGGGCCATGACAATAGCTCAAATTTGACTTCGTCAAAGTTGAGCTAAAAAAATAATATTTAAAATAATTTTTTTTGATACTGTCTGCATTGGGTAAAGGGTTACCTCAAAGCACTCTTAATCAGGCTGTTAAAATGATATATCTTCAGATGCTTGAAGTAACTTAAACTCTTTACCTAGCATCATGGCAATATTCAACGTGAGCTATTAAAAAAAAACACCGCTCAAATTTTATTTATTTCTTAAACCTTGTCTCATCTGAGCAAGCTTATCAAACCTGTTCCAACCAGAGGTACTGTGAGCAAGCTCACAAAGTGATACCCCCCGTGCCTGAAATGTATAAGTTAGATTATCTCCCCTTAGAAATGTCAGAACGGAATTATATTGCTTCATGCACATCTTCATATGGAGTTCTTCCATTGTGTAAAGTTTCATGAAGATTCTTCAAACTGTTTAGGAGGAGTTGCGCTTATAAGGATGGACAGACGGACAGACGGACGTTCTAACAAATGACTGCTTATGTGGCTATTTTATAGACATATTAGGTGGCTAACCTAAAACACATGTCCAACATAATAAAACAAGTTTTTGGGGGAAAAATTTTTGGGGGGTCAGCAAACCCTACCCTAACCTTGACCCTAACCCTACCCACCCCTAACCCTAACACTAGCCCTAACTAGGCCACATAACTCTAACACCCCTTCACTGACCCCCACCCCACTCCAAAACCCCACCCTGGAATGCCCTAACCCTACTCTACATTTATCCAAATGCCACCCCTCCCCCCAACCACCCTCCCACAATAAGAGATTCTGTTACATGGCTAGCCACGTAACAGACTTTAACCACATAAGTATCCTGTTTTACAAACTCGTAGCCACATAAGTAGTCATTTGTGTGTGCGGACAGACAGACGGATGGACGGATGGACAGGGTGATTCCTATATACCCCCCAAACTTTGTTTGTGGGGGGGGGGGGGGGGGGGGTATAATGAGGGGTCATTCACTGTGTTTTGGAGGCAAAAAATTTATTTTTTTTATTTGTTCAAAATATTCTTACAAGTGTTTTCTCGGTTGTGTTGGGTAAAAGGTTATATATCAACAAATAAACAGACCTATCCATTTGTTATATATCCACAGATGCCAAAACCTGAGGCTCCAGTGAGCCTAAAATGCTCACCTGGATCAAGCTGTCTAGAAGAAAATAAGTGGGTTAGAGGGAGAAAGCAAGAGAAAAAAAGGGGATTAGTGTAAAAAGACAGAGGCAAAAGGAAGTGTCACCTTGTAAATGTGTGCATATTATTATGACCAGCATCAACAAGAAGGGTGTGTCCATCCCCACTAGCTCACCAACGCATGGCATGCAATAAACCTAGGCTATTACAAATCTGCAAAAAATGTCTGGTCATGTACATGCATAACAAAACAGGTCAGAAATTCAGTCCACAGTGACAAAAAAAGTATAACATTGTATTAAAAAAGTCTAAAATCTACGAAAAATGTCCAGCCAAGGGTTAATGTCATCTTATATTGATGCACTTAACATATATATGAAAAATGAAAGCCACAGCATACTGGTGGTAGCCTCCACTCATGTACAGAAAAACAGGTCAGAAATGTTTTTTAAGCCAACACTGACAAAAAAGTCTTTCATTGCATTAAAAAAGTCCAAAATCTCCGAGAAGTTAAAAAATTTATAGTAATTTATATATTTTTTATACTTACCAATGACCCAGACATAGTTGGTGCTAACTCTTAAAAATATAGGGTCAAACACAAATTTTGCCCCCCAATCCCCAAAATTTGCATCTAAAACCAAAGAAAACATGTCCTGAATGGCCCTCCATACTTCACCTCTACTGCGCATGCGCAGTGTCAAGGACGTCCCGAAATTGGCGCCATTAATCATTCTTATAACCAGTGCCTGGTAAGCGCTATGTACTCAGCGGGGAGGTATGAGTTCCCAACTCCTGGGAGGGCCATCCCCGTCTGGGTCATTGGTAAGTATAAAAAATATATAAATTACTATAAATTTTTTAACATTTTTATACTGTACCAATGACCCAGACATAGCTGAATAGTAAAAAGGCTGGAGGGCCTAGGACATAGAGCAAGTTCAAATAAGCTCAATTATATAAAATAGAGTCATCCCCTTGAGGGGAAAAGGAGTATTAGGCCTTACATGTATCTTTCTTAATTATGATAAATTAGAAAGACACAACACCTTCCAAAATTGAGCATCATAACATCCTTGAACTCTATTAATAACCAGTATAATCCTTATACTAATAATTTTTAAAGTAAGCCAATAAATAAAGTTAGTCTAGAGAATAGAGACTCTTTATACTCCTTAAAAGTGTCTGAGGACTGTATAATAACGCCCGTTTGACACGTGCTATATTCAAAAGCTATACTTTAAAAACTATGACCTGAATGAATTTTTGAAACATAAACTTATCACTTAAAAGCCATCCTAGTAACAGCTCAGAATTACTAACTCCAGAGGAGGTATCCCCTTGTTTTCATAATAAAACAGGTGACCCAAGGGAACACCCTCCCCTTTTTTCTTGCCCTGGGTCAAATAGCCCAGAGCGAAGAGGGCAGCAGGACGGAGTCACTGCCGGAACAGAAAGCCTACCTAGCTATAGTAGCAACTGTTAAGTGAATGACATTCTGAGCAGTAGATAATAGACCTAACAATGGAGGCCTCCAGAAATGGACTCAATATTTCTGAGATAAAAAATTCATGAATGTGGATGGCTGAGCCCAATGAGCAGCCTTCATAAAATCTATAATAGCGACACTATTAATGTAAGCCCAAGATGTAGAAAGAGCTCTTACTTCATGAGCCGAAATCTCAAGCACAAACTGCTGAGTCAATGATATACCATAAGCAGTACCAATAGTTAATTGAATCCATAAGTAATAGAATGGAGCGTAATGTCCTTCTATTAGTCATCAAAGACAGAAGAAGCTTACGTCCATCCTAATAAACTGATATCTGTTATAAATACATAAACTCTAACCGGACAGAGTAAAGGTCTATGCCCGTACGAAGACGGAAGGACCTTAATAACAATAGGTTCCGGATATTATTAGGAGCCTGACTCTTAACCAAAAATGCAACCTAAGTAGTAAAGGAAGTAGTGTTTCCGACACTACAAAAGTGAGAATCATCCACTGATAGTGCATGAAGCTCACTGACTCCTCAGTAAAAAAGACGGCTAACAGAATTACTGTCTTAAAAGGTCAGAATTTGAAAACTACTGTTTCCAGAGGCTCAAAAGATTACTTAGCTAAATAAGAACCGAAGCTAAATTCTGTATAGGAATTTAATCTAAGGATTCTAGGTCTATTTATCGAAAAGTTTCTAACTGACTTAGATAAAGAGACATAAGACTCAATTGTAAACTATCATAGAGTGCATAGGTATGAGATAACATAGACCTATAACCTTAATAGTAACAGGCTGCAGTAGATCTTGTCAAACAAGTATACTAGAAAGTTGCAATGTCTAGTATGGAGGGATCAAAAATATCAACATAATGATCCCTACACCAACGACAGAAGAGCCTCCACTTTAGCCGCATAGTATAGCGAAGAAGAGGTTCTCCTACAGTAAGAAATCGCGTCCATAGCTCGTCCTGTACCATGCTTGCTGAGCAAGAAGGACCACACAACGGAATACGTGAAAGTTGAGACCTTGAGGGTTGTGATGAAGATGACACGATTTCCCCAGCGAAAGAAGATCCTCTCATGGAGGAAGTTTTCGCAGTAAGTCCCACAGTAGACCCCTGAGTAAAATTACCCACGGTCTCTGTGAAGACAGAGATGCTATCAACAGAATTGTATTGTGGATGTTTATCTTAGCAATACTTGCTGAATCAACAGCGCTGGAGGATACGCATATCCTATCATTGCGTCCTATTAGATCAATAGAGCGTTAACAACATAAGCTCAGGGATCCGGACATGCAAACACATACGTCTGCAATTGAATAGTGAGTTGTGTCGCAAATAAATTATCATTGGGCGCTCCCACTGATAGCAAATCTGATTGAATACTTGTTTGTTGAGAGTCCATTCTGATGGCAACAAGCGACCCTTACGTGAAAGGGAGTCTACTAATAGAATCAGACGACCCGGAATATGACGGACCGAAGCAGAACTTGGTGTACTATAACAAACAGAAGGATTCTTTCCGTTAAATTGAATAACGGAATCGAATGAGTGCCTCCCTGGTTCCGGAGATACGCAACTACTGTCGTATTATCGGACAGGATTTGGACATGCGTTTCTGAATAATGTTCATCCAACGACATAGTGCAAGCCTAAATAACATCATTCTCTGGAAGTTAAGTGCTTGCCTAGAAACTGCGGAATCCAAAGACCCTGGCACTTCGAATCCGTTGGGATCAATATTGTACCCCAACCTGTTTGACTGGCATCCGTCATAATGATAAAACTCGGATCCGGCAACTGCAGTGGCACTCTCTGAGTCAACCACTGAATGTTTGCCCCAGTCTGAATCTCTTGCTACACTTGATAGACAAGAGAACGTGTATATCGAGCAATTCATAGATTGCTGAAAAGTTGCCGTCGAAGAGAAGCTTCTCCAAGACCAAAGCGACTCTGAGAGAGTTCTTCACCTTACTATCCACGCGCGTGGATGTAGCTAGGGCTGCGTCACGTCTAACCAACTCCAGGTTGCCACTGAAGGGCGGAGTTATACGTGGAAACTACTGCCCTTGAAAGAAATCACATTAAGGATCATGTCCTGGAATTCTTTCTCTTGAAGACGTAATGATAATGCCTCAGTAAGGTAGTCTACGTATGATAAAGCGTCTAAGTTAAGTCTATTAGACATCATTGTCGTTTCCAACATCGTGGTTGGAGTTGACATAGACGGCGAAAAAGATAATTCCTAGTCTTCCACCCCGCCGTCTAGACGCATATGAACTCTCGGTATGCCCTGTTCTGCCAATATAAATTATTTCCTAGAATTGATAAAAGGCAGAATAGAGCATTGCAGACAAGAAACTAAACTATCATGCTTGGTAGCAAGCTTATATATATATATATAGCGTCGTTAAATAATTTGAATGTTCTAAGACATTATTGGACTGCGTCGGCAACTCAGGGACAATGTCCCTGAACCGATCCAAAACTCCGTGTCCAATGACGCTATTAGTCTCTTATCCAGCATCGCAGCAATGTAGTCCGACGGAACAACCTCTGGAAGATAATGCCGGAAGAAATGTATGACAGCTTCTGTTGTTCCGAAAGGGAAAGCTCGAAATCATCCGAATCCCTTTCGCCATCCTGTCGGACCCTATGAAATATTCGGTCGTCCGTACCTGATGCAACAGCGGAGCGCACCAACCCAGCGCTGTCGGATTATGCCTGATCCGACCGAGAATCTGTCATTTGCTGGGATGCTACGATAAGCTGTGCTATTTTGGATAGCACGTCCGTCACTGAGGCCTGTGGAGAAGCGGTCTTACGATGCATTGCCGCTGGAAGCTCCGTGTTCGTTACCCCGTGCATACTTCTATTATGCGAGCGACCGGAGTGTGCAGGCCTCGTGTCCCTTGGCTACCGGATGGCGTGACCTGTTCGCCATGGAATCACTGAATTCCGAAGCTGGCCGGATATTCAAGGTCACGTAGCCAATGTGCGGTCGTGTGCGCTGCTGTGAGGATGAGGAAGCAATATCGACAGTCACTCGGACTGTCTATATAACAGAGCGTCCCGAGTGGCGGACATACACTCCGAAGGTGAAATGTCTGTACCACAACATCCGGTCCCATATGTTGTTGCACGAGAGAGGGACGTCTCTCGCTCGCCGCCCGGACAGACCGGATGAGCTAGGAACCGGACTAACAGGCTTCCTCCGATCTCTCCTCTAATCCATCGTCACTGGGTGTGTACTAAAGTCTATTATAGTGCTCGCATCACCCAAATCTCCTTCCTAGACCGCAACGGACGAACCCGACTGCCGAACCATTCGATGAATGGACGCTACACCGGGTGAGCTAGCGAATGTAAACTCCGTCGATCCTACTAGGGACCTCTTAGGCGATTGGCGTAATCTATGAGCACTAATTGCCGCTAGCTCTTCATTAACTATGACGACAGAGGCACACTTTTGAAAGACATCTCAGTAATTTTGCAAACAAGAAACCAGATATGCTTGGACAAAGCAAGCATATAAAAAATATATATAGCGTCGTTCAATAAATCGAACGTATCTGAGACATTATTGGACTGTGTCGGAACTGAGGGACGATGTCCCTGAACCGAACCAAAAATTTCTAAGTCCACCGACGCTATCAGTTTCTCATCCGGTATCGCAGCATTCTGGTCCGACGAAGAACCTCTAGAAGATGAGTGTCGGATGACATATACAGCAGCTTATGTTGTTCCGAAAGGGACAGCTCGAAAGCTTCCGAATCCCTTTCGGCATCCCGTCGGACCGTATGAAATTTTCGGACGCCCGCATCTGATGCTTCCGCGGAGCATCCCGACCCAGCGTCGTCGGATATTATATTATGCGACAGAGCTTCTGTCGTTGCTGGGATGCTGTGATAAGTTGTGCTATTTGGGATAGAACGTCCGTCACCGAGGCTTGTGCAGAAGCGGTCTTACGATGCTTTGCTGCTGGAAGCTCCGTGTACGTTGACTCCCGCATACATTCTTATGCGAACGTCCGGAGTCTCCAGGCCTCATGTCCCTGGCTATCGGATGGCGTGACCTGATCACTGAGGATTCTCTGATTGGCGAAGTTGACTGGAGATCGGAGGTCACGTAGCCAAGGTGCGGTCGTGTGCGCTGCCATGAGAATGAGGAAGCCTTATTGACAGTCTCTCCGGACTGTGTATATAACGGAGCGTCCTGAGCGGCGGACGTATGCTCCGAATGCGAGACATTTTGTACCACAACATCTGGGGCCAGATGTTGATGTACGAGAGAGGGGCCTCTCTCGCTCGCAGCCCGGATGGGCCTGGACGAGCTATGAACCGGACTAAAAGGCTTCATCCATTCTCCCCTCTAATCTGCCGTCACTGGGTGTGCACATGGATATTTTATAGTGCTTGCATCACCCAAAACTCCTTTCTAGACCACAACGGACGAACCCGGCTGCCGAACCATTCGATGAATGGACGCTACACCGGGCGAGCTAGCAGACGTCAAAGGCCGTCGAACCTACTAGGATCCTCTTAGGCAATTGACGTATTACATGAGCACTTTTCCGCTAGCTCTTCATTAATTGTGACGACGGAGGCACACTTTTGGAAGACATCACGGATACATCACCCTGATCATGATCGTCTGAAATAGAGATTGATAAAGTAGAGTGACCCTGCGGGGAAAGGACCAGAATGGCCAATTCCCCACTAACATACCGTGACACACGCTACCCATGTTGTCATCGTAATCAACACATACCGAACAGGAGTTAGTGCGAGTACACTGACTACATTATACAATGATTATGAAAGTCAGAGGAAGATTTCCTCTTATTACAATTGAACAATATCCTTTCATTGTGAAAAGAAAACAAAGTCCTAGTACTCGCACCAACCCCTGACAATAAAAATACATAATAGCAAGATCCATTAACATAGAAAAAATAATTGAATCAAAAACTTTTGAAAAAATATTTTTTCAGAACAGCCCAAGTTTCTGAAAAGTAACGTTGAGCCCCAATGGATCCCAAGCCTAAGTGTGGACAAAAATTCTAAAAATATTTTAAACAATTTATGCAACACTTACGAACAATAATAATGAATGTAGTTATGATTAAATTAACATCAAGATACTATTTTCAAGAAATCCCCCCTCACACAGAGGGTTGTTGGAAATGTAATCAATAAGTGTAAAAACACTAGATCAAGACTCCAGGCACCCTGGCCCGAAATCAGTTACCAATAATACACTATCTGATGCAAAACAGAGACTTCCAGGGAAGAAACTGCAGAACATCAGATGGTAGATGCAGAACACTACGCCTAACCACCCATAGGTGAAGACGTAAACATGGAGAAAAGAACAGAATTCATTCTGTTATCCAGCTAAAACTCCCAAGAAATTTTAGTAATAATATTACAGAAAATATGCCAAAAGCATGGGAGAATAGCAAGAGGGGACTTAAAGGAAAGGGAGAGAGGAAAACACTGAATAAGCAGTGCAATCTTGATAACAAGAATGACCACAACAGGCTGTTGCCTCGAAAATAGGTAACTTAACATAATTTCATCAAAAAATTTTAAGTTACAGCCCTGATTATTTTCTGTCACTCATTTTTCCTCTCCTCCTTCTATATCCTCCTTAGAATCACCATTTCACTAATATTTATGTGTCTGGCATCATTAAAACTGAGATTTACAAGCACAAAGATCAGTCAGATGTTAACTGATGAAGGGCCAAACAAAGAATGATTAATGGCGCCAATTTCGGGACGTCCTTGACACTGCGCATGCGTAGTAGAGGTGAAGTATGGAGGGCCATTCAGGACATGTTTTCTTTGGTTTTAGATGCAAATTTTGGGGATTGGGGGCAAAATTTGTGTTTGGCCCTATATTTTTAAGAGTTAGCACCAGCTATGTCTGGGTCATTGGTACAGTATAAAAATATGTCTTTTAAGGGTTAGTGTCACCTTATATTGATGCATTTACCACACATATAAAATATAAAAGACACAGCATACTGGTGGTAGCCTCCACTCATATACAACAAAACAGGTCAGAAATTTTTTAAAGTCCACACTGACAAAAATGTCTAACATTGCAAAAACACAAAAAATCGATAAAATATCACTGGGTAAGGGTCTGTGGGTAATTGTAAGCCATAGAAACACAGTATGAGGTGCATAACAACAGGGCTGAAAGTCAAAGTGGACTCGTACAATAACTTTAACACAAGTGTTGACGCCGATGCTTCGGGTCATGACTCAAGCTCACACAACTTTGTTGGTGAGCTAAAAACACTCTGGAAAAGAATGTCTGCTTTCTATCGACTACCCTCTCCACCACTTTCCTGACACATTATGTTAGGCTTGAAAGTATATTTTAAAAACGACAAAAGAACTTTGAAAAGACCTAGGTTGGTAAGAATTATGGGTTGAAACTGCTTGAGATATTCAGTGCTCATGAAAGCCATTAGTTGTGGGAAGAGATGGAGTGGTATGGCATTCAACAAGGATATAATTGAGACATTTTATTATTTTTTTACAAATCAAGGGCTTTCTACTTGTGTATACTTACACATTCACAAACAGATGCAATCATTAATGGAAACAAAACATTGTTTGAAAGAAAATTTGTTTTCTTACCAAATATCAAAAGATTCTGCCCTGGTCGATTTGAAAAGGAAGATATTTCAAGAATATTGCTCATATTTTGCCAAGTTAAAACTTGGGATACAAAGGGAGTCCAAATATGAACCTTGGTACTTGATTCAACATACCCAAACACATTACACCAGAAGTTACAGAGGAAGAATAAGGCCTAAAAAAGTTAAAAATCTGTTTCTCAGGCCCTCCCTCATGGTCCTTTTGGCTGCCGCATGCTCTCTTTTTATAACCAATAAAAACTTTAAATGAAAGTGTCAGTGACACTGTATCTTAACTTGACTGTGTTGTGTTTGATGAAAAGGATAATGTTCAAAATTTATGAAAGGATTATGAAATACGACAGGAATTGTGATAATTGAGAATGTGTTAATTTCTGTTCCCTGTATGCTATGTTTTCAATGAAAGTGTCAATGACGCTATAGCTCAACTTGACAAACTTGAACTTGGTAAGTTATAAGTGAAATGGCAAAATTGAAGATCACTGGTACCAACGTTATTTGGTGAAATTTCAAAATAACAGCATTTTGTGTGCACAACGTCAGTAATCCATGCATTTTTAAATGTAAACTGTAAGACTGGCTAAAGGAAGAAGGTTGATACACAAATGCAGAATGTTCAGAGGTTATTGTAAATGGCAACATTTTTCACAGAAATGAATGCTAATCAATAGGTCTTATCTAAAGGTCGGGGGCGCAGTGGCTCAGTAGGTAGAGGTGCAGTCTGCAAGCCAAGAGGTCCTTGGTTCGAACCCCACCTGCGGCAACAGCGTTGTGTCCTTGGGCAAGACACTTCACCCCCATTGCCCACGTGGGGGCATGGTTGCACTGTATACTAAGGCGTACTGCACGTCGACGGTGCACTTGTCTTCAACCAATGCTAACCCTGCTTGTGTGGAGTTAGTATGTTGGGGAGCTGACAGTTGCTCGGTGGTTCTCTCCGGGTACTCTGGCTTCCTCCACCCGTAAAACTGTCATGGTCATGATTAGCCATTGTGCAGAAATATGTGACCTTAATCACCAATAAATAAATAAATAAATAAATATCTAAACGTCTTGCCTAATGAGCACACCAAGTTCAAAAACAATCCTGTGATAAATGTGGCCTGTAGGCCATGTCAAAGAAGGACGTTGATGCATAAATGCAATAAATTCAAAGATTGTTGCTAACAGTTTTTGATGGAAATGAAAAGAAAATCGATAGCTCCTATCTTTGTCACCCTGCATAAGCATACAAAGTTTCAAAACAACCTGATAATGAATGTGCCCTCTTAGGCATTCCAAAGGAAGATGTTAATGCACAAATGCACCAAGTTTGAAGGTCATTGCTGGTGGCAACGCTTTTTTCTCTTTTTTATGGAAATTCATAAATATACCCTGCAGAGAGTGCAAAAGAAATAAGTTGCTGCACAAATGCAGTAAGTTCAAAGGCTGGTGATAACGACAATAATTTTTTAAAGGAAATGAAAAAAAAATCAATAGCTCACATCTAGCGGTCACCCCGAACACACATACCAAGTTTCACAGTGATCTGATCATAAATGTACCCTGAAGAGTGTGCCAAAGGGAAATATTGAAGCCTGATGAAACTAAGTTCAAAGATCATTGCCAACGGCAACATTTTTTGACAGAAAAGGAAGAAAATTTATAACTCCCATATAGAGGTAACCCCAAACAAACATACCAAGTTTCAAACCATTCTGATCATAAATGTTCCCTGTGGGGTGTGCCAAAGGAATATATTGATGCCTGACTAAACTAAGTTCAAAGGTCGTTGCCAGTGGCAACATTTTTTGATGGAAATGGAAGAAAATCGATAACTCCCATCTAGAGGCCACCCCTAACAAGCATGCCAGGTTTCAAAACAATTCAATCATGCCCTGTAGGGTGTGCCAAAGGGAAATATTGAGGTCTGACTTAACTAAGATCTAAGAAATGTTGACAGCGGCAACATTTTATGACGGAAATGGAAGAAAATCGATAGCTCCCATCTAGAGCTCACCCCAAACAAGCATACCAAGTTTCAAAGTGATCTGGTCAAAAATGTGCACTGCAGGGTGAGCCAAAGCAAAATATTGATGCATAACTGCACTAAGTTCATCGAAGGTTGTTGCCAGCGGCAACATTTTTTGATGGAAATCGACGAAAATCGATAGCTCCCATCTAGAGGTAACACCAAATAAGCATACAAAGTTCCAAACCGATCTGATCATAAATGTGCCCTGTAGGGCATGCCAAAGGAATATATTGATGCCTGACTAAACTAAGTTCAAAGGTCGTTGCCAGCGGCAACATTTTTTGATGGAAATGGAAGAATTTTAATAGCTCCCATCTAGAGGTCACTCCAAACAAGCCTGCAACATTTCAACACAATCCGATCATAAATGTGTCCTGTAGGGTGTGCAAAGGGAAATATTGAGGTCTGACTAAACTAAGTTTTAAGAACATTGCCAGCAGCAACATTTTTTGACGGAAATGGAAGAAAATCGATAGCTCCCATCTAGACGTCACCCCAAACAACCATACCAAGTTTCAATGCGGTCCGATAATAAATGTGTCCTGTGGGGTGTGCCAAAGGGAAATTTGGATGCATAACTGCACTAAGTTCATGAAAGGTCGTTGCCAGCAGCAACATTTCTTGGTGGATAACGAAGAAAATCGATAGCTCCCATCTAGAGGTAACCCCAAACAAGCATACCAAGTTTCAAACCGATCTGATCAAAAATGTGCCCTGTATGGCGTGCCAAAGGAATATATTAATGCCTGACTAAACTAAGTTCAAAGGTCGTTGCCAGCGGCAACATTTTTTGATAGAAATGGAAGTAAATTGATAGCTCCCATTTAGAGGTCACCGCAAACAAGCATGCCAGGTTTCAAAGCAATCCAATCATAAATGTGCCCTGTAGGGTGTGCCTAAGGGAAATATTGTGGTCTGACTAAACTAAGTTCTAAGAACGTTGCCAGCGGCAACATTTTTTGACGGAAATTGAAGAAAATCGATAGCTCCCATCTTGAGGTTACCCCAAACAAGCATACCAAGTTTGAAAGCGACCTGATCATAAATGTGACCTGTGAGGTGTGCCAAAGGAAATTGTGGACGTATGACAGACGTACGTATGTATGCACGCCGACGGACAAGAAGTGATGGCAACAGCTCAGCTTGATTTTGTCAAGTTGAGCTAATAAAAATAATTTGAGGTGCAGACTGTACTAAAGAATTGAGGGGTGGGTTAATGTGGCCCCTACAGTTAATGTATGCCAACCAAAGTTACCAAGTTAGAGTAAAATTATTCCAAAACGAGTCAATCTATCAAGTTACAATGAAATCCCTTTCATAAATATGATCTGTAGACTGTGCTAAAGGTTTTCGGGCTTCGAGCCTGTGTAGCCATCACAGTTGACCCATCGCAACCAAAAGGGGACTTCCTCTAACATTATACTGAGTCATCCTACAAAATTACAATGGAATCCTTTCATAAATTTGACCCGTAGTCTGTTCTAAAGGTTTTCGGGTTTTGGGCTCGGGCAGCAATCACAGTTGAATGATCGTGAACAAAAGGGGGTGTTCTCATCTAGACATATTTGGAGTCAACCTACCAAGTTGCAATGAAATCCCTTCATAAATATGATCTGTATACTGTGCTGAAGGTTTTCTGGTTTTGGGCTCGGGCAGCCATAACGGTAGACTGATTGTGACCAAAAGGGGACATTCTCATCTAGACATGACCTCAAACCTAAAGGTTTTTGGGCTTCGGACCCCTGTAGCCATCACGGTTGACCAAACGGGGACGTTGTCATCTTAACATTATATGGAGTCATCCTACCAAGTTACAATGAAATCCCTCCATAAATACGACCTGTAGACTGTGCTAAAGGTTTTCGGGTTTTGGGCTCGGGCAGCCATGACGGCTGACAGATTAAACAAAATGGAGAAGTTCTCATCTAGATATCATATGGGGTCATCCTATCAAGTTACAATGAAATCCCTCCATATTAAATATGACCTGTAGACTGTGCTACAAGTTTTTGGGTTTCGGGCTTGGGCAGCCGTCACAGTTGACAGATCATGACAAAAAGGGGGCATTCTCATCTAGACATTATATTCGGTCATCCTACCAAGTTACAATGAAATCCCTTCATAAATACGATCTGTAGACTTTGCTGAAGGTTTTCTGGTTTTGGGCTCAGGCAGCCATAACGGTAGACCGATTGTGACCAAAAGGGGACATTCTCATCTAGACATGACCTCAAACCATCATATGAAATTTTGTGATGATCGGACAAGAACTACGGGGTGGAGCCTGTGCTACAGGAAAATGTGAACAGACTTACAGACTAACAGACGTCTGCATGCGTGCTGGCAATAGCTTATCTTGATTTTGTCAAGTTAAGCTAAAAATTATAAATTTATAGTAATTTGTATATTTTTATACTTACCAATGGCCCAGACTAGCTGGTGCTTAGCTCAAAATTATCAAGGGCCAAACACAAATTTTGAACCCCCCAATCCCCAAAATTTGCTTGCAAAACTGAAAATTAAAAGTCCTATCTGGCCCTCCATACATTTACTCTCTGCGCATGCGCAGACATCAGGAAGTGACCGGAATTGGCACCATCATCATTCTTTGTAGAAGAGAGTACTACATAAAAATTCAACGGGGAGGTATGAGTGCCCACTCATGTGAGGGTCATCGCCAGGGCATTGGTAATTATAAAAATATACAAATTACTATAAATTTATAATATTTTTACCCTGTAAACCAATGGCCCAGACTAGCTGAATCGTAAAAAGATGGAGGGCCTAGGACTTCAGAATTAGTAGATCAACATAGTTCCAAGCCTGTAATCCAAGGTGAAAGGAAATTAAATTTAAAAGGAATTACATGTATGTCTCTCTATATGGTAATAGAGAAGACATATCATCAATAAGGAGCCCATTTCAATTAATTCCGTAAACTTAGCATGAAGACTATGCTAATTGGATGTAACAAGTTCCCAATTTTTAAGGCTAGCCCGGACTAAGCCCCAAAAATTAGGATGGCGTATTTGAGAATGAGAGAATATCCCCCACATACATATGCCATATACAATAAAACTCCAGCTGTATGCAGGATATAATTAGACAAAACAGCTTCACTCATAGTTACATACTTATTAAGCCGGAGGAGAGGTAAAAAATCCCCCCCCCCTTTTTCTTTTGAAGGCATCTTCAAAAAGAAAGAGGGGAGCGCTCTGCAATCAGTGAAAGCGGTACCAAAAAACAATATAAATATTCGTCGAACAGGCACTCAGGTATTAATTTATTACAATAAATGGTGCTTAATGCCACTTCAAAAGTTAAGGCTACAGCGACGATCCCAGTAATTAATATTGCCCACTATATGACGTACACCAGAGACAGCATACGCAGATAGGTCGAAAACCGGTGATATAATATATAACATACACATGTCCAATCGAACAACAATGAACGATCTCTGAAGAGTAAACACACTTCCGAGGTAACCCACAGGCGACCCCATTCAGGGGTACAATAAATTCCAGTAACAACACTCCCCTACGTGTAGTATCCGATATCTATGACACTATAAACATGCGAATATACGAGTTGAGTACCGACATTAATAGAAACCTGGATCTAGAAATGGAAGTAGGTATGATTAACAGGCTCCGACACGGACCGCTTCCGGAATAATTATCCCCGCTTTCGTCGGGGATATTGTCGTTATCTCCGTCCGTACGTCCGTCCGTACGTCCGTCCGTACGTCCGGCCGGCCGGTGTTACATTCACTTGCATTAATGTTTAAACTATGCTAATGTGTTCAGGTATCACCAGTACATGTGCATGAAGGTTTCGGGATTTTGATTTGGTTCCAAGTGGTTCCAGTGGAACCATTTTTATCCTTAGAAAATCTTTGTCCGCTCAAAGGTTCTTAGGGTATTGAATTTGATACGTTTAAACCATGTTAACATGTTCAGATAGCATCTGTAGATGTGCATGAAGGTTTCGGAATTTTGATTTGGGTCCAAGTGGTTCCAGTGGAACCACTTTTATCCTTAGAAAATCTTTGTCCGCTCAAAGGCTCTTAGGGTATTGAATTCGAAACTTTTAAACCATGTTAACATGTTCAGATAGCATCTGTAGATGTGCATGAAGGTTTCGGAATTTTGATTTGGGTCCAAGTGGTTCCAGTGGAACCACTTTTACCCTCAGAAAATCTTTGTCCGCTCAAAGGCTCTTAGGGTATTGAATTTGAAACGTTTAAACCATGTTAACATGTTCAGATAGCATCTGTAGATGTGCATGAAGGTTTCGGAATTTTGATTTTGTTCCAGGTGGTTCCAGTGGAACCACTTTTATCCTTAGAAAATCTTTGTCCGCTCAAAGGTTCTTAGGGTATTGAATTCGAAACGTTTAAACCATGTTAACATGTTCAGATAGCATCTGTAGATGTGCATAAAGGTTTCGGAATTTTGATTTGGGTCCAAGTGGTTCCAGTGGAACCACTTTTATCCTTACAAAATCTTTGTCCGCTCAAAGGCTCTTAGGGTATTGAATTCGAAATGTTTAAACCATGTTAACATGTTCAGATAGCATCTGTAGATGTGCATGAAGGTTTTGGAATTTTCATTTGGGTCCAAGTGGTTCCAGTGGAACCACTTTTACCCTCAGAAAATCTTTGTCCGCTCAAAGGCTCTTATGGTATTGAATTCGAAACGTTTAAACCATGTTAACATGTTCAGATAGCATCTGTAGATGTGCATGAAGGTTTCGGAATTTTTATTTGGTTCCAGGTGGTTCCAGTGGAACCACTTTTATCCTTAGAAAATCTTTGTCCACACAAAGGCTCGTAGGGTATTGAATTTGAAACGTTTAAACCATGTTAACATGTTCAGATAGCATCTGTAGATGTGCATGAAGGTTTTGGAATTTTGATTTGGGTCCAAGTGGTTCCAGTGGAACCACTTTTATCCTTAGAAAGTCTTTGTCCGCTCAAAGGCTCTTAGGGTATTGAATTCGAAATGTTTAAACCATGTTAACATGTTCAGAGAGCATCTGTAGATGTGCATGAAGGTTTCGGAATTTTGATTTGGTTCCAGGTGGTTCCAGTGGAACCACTTTTATCCTTAGAAAATCTTTGTCCGCTCAAAGGTTCTTAGGGTATTGAATTCGAAACGTTTAAACCATGTTAACATGTTCAGATAGCATCTGTAGATGTGCATGAAGGTTTCGGAATTTTGATTTGGGTCCAAGTGGTTCCAGTGGAACCACTTTTATCTTTAGAAAATCTTTGTCCGCTCAAAGGCTCTTAGGGTATTAAATTCGAAACGTTTAAACCATGTTAACATGTTCAGATAGCATCTGTAGATGTGCATGAGGGTTTCACAATTTTGATTTGGGTCCAAGTGGTTCCAGTGGAACCACTTTTACCCTCAGAAAATCTTTGTCCGCTCAAAGGCTCTTAGGGTATTGAATTCGAAACGTTTAAACCATGTTAACATGTTCAGATAGCATCTGTAGATGTGCATGAAGGTTTCGGAATTTTGATTTGGATCCAAGTGGTTCCAGTGGAACCACTTTTATCCTTAGAAAATCTTTGTCCGCTCAAAGGCTCTTAGGGTATTGAATTCGAAACTTTTAAACCATGTTAACATGTTCAGATAGCATCTGTAGATGTGCATGAAGGTTTCGGAATTTTGATTTGGGTCCAAGTGGTTCCAGTGGAACCACTTTTACCCTCAGAAAATCTTTGTCCGCTCAAAGGCTCTTAGGGTATTGAATTTGAAACATTTAAACCATGTTAACATGTTCAGATAGCATCTGTAGATGTGCATGAAGGTTTCAGAATTTTGATTTGGGTCCAAGTGGTTCCAGTGGAACCACTTTTATCCTTACAAAATCTTTGTCCGCTCAAAGGCTCTTAGGGTATTGAATTCGAAATGTTTAAACCATGTTAACATGTTCAGATAGCATCTGTAGATGTGCATGAAGGTTTTGGAATTTTCATTTGGGTCCAAGTGGTTCCAGTGGAACCACTTTTACCCTCAGAAAATCTTTGTCCGCTCAAAGGCTCTTAGGGTATTGAATTCGAAACGTTTAAACATGTTAACATGTTCAGATAGCATCTGTAGATGTGCATGAAGGTTTTGGAATTTTGATTTGGGTCCAAGTGGTTTTTCAATCATGTGACAATGATGTGATCAGAACACTACCCTTTATACATCATGTTGGGTGAAGTATCTTGTTTGAAATATTGAAGTAGTTTCACATGTGAGTCTTCAGAAGGAAATTAAATACTGTTTTATCATTTTAAATCACACACATGCGTGAAGCCTTTTTATCCAAGTCTGTATCCTGCACTAACCAAAAAGGAAAGTGCAAATGCGGGGATATACTATAGTGTGCTTCACACACAAATGGCACCATCTAGTTAATAATTTCTAAGGTCCATAACAAGCAATAAAGCGTCAGCCTAATAATTATTATGCGCTTGAGCATTAAAATCCCACATGTAATTATCTGAATACCAGCTAACTGGTTATGCAGCCTCCGAGGTACCCAAAGACTAGCAATTTATTTATGATGAATTATGCACTCGTATATTACATGTAGACGAATAATCACAGGAAACCAACTAACAAAAAGTGAATGTGCCCATGAGGTCGCCATAGAACACGACCCAGCCACCAATCGAGAAGTGAATAAATGCATGTATGCATTTAAACTCATACGAGGCTTGCGGAAAGAAAACTACGTCTTGCCCAGTAATAGCCTCTAAACACAATGGCGGTGTGGGGGAGGAGGGGGGGATTCAAAGTCATATCGAACCCTCCTCACCCGCATTACTTAATTGTTCTTGTGTTAGTCATAAAATAATATAGGAACAGCAATGGTTCCCTCATGTCTAACCGACTCCACTATGCCACTATGGGCAGAAAAGGGCGTGAAGAACAAAAACTTCCCCTGATAAAGAAGGTCCTCTCGTGGAGGAAGCTTCCGGGGAACGTCCCATAACAGACACTTGAGAAGACTGATCCAAGGTTTCAGAGATGACAGAGGTGCTACTAGTAGGATTCACAACGAGATTTTAAACATAATCTACTGAACTGGATGATATGTGTATCGTATCATTCATCCCCATGAGATTGGCAGAGCGTCTACTGCACACGCTCAATGGTCTGGGCATGGCGACACGAACGACGGTAACTGATTGTTCCGGTGTGTCGCAAACAGATCTATCATGGGGTGATCCCTCTGTTAGCAAATCTACCCAAATACTCGCTTGTTGAGCATCCACTCCAATTGCAACAGGTGACCTTTCCCGAGAGGGCGAGTCTGCTAGTACGTTCAGATGACCCGGTATATGGCGGATAGAAAGGTGAACATGATGATTTATGACGATAGGAAAATCTTCTCCGTTAGTTGGCATAACGGAAATGAATGGGTGCCGCCCTGGTTCCCGATGTACGCTACTACTACTGTCGAGTTGTCCGACCAAATTGAACATAAACGTCTGTTATTATGTGAATCCAATGTTGTAGCGCTAGCTATATTGACATCATCTCTTGATGTTTATGTGATTCTCCTGAAACCGAGGGTCCCAAAGACCCAGACACTTCCAAGACTGTGGGACTTAGGGTCGCACCCCAACCCATCTGACTCACATCCGTCATAATCGTGAAAGCCAGGTCCAGCAGTTGCAGCGGAACTCCCTGAGTTAACCACTGAATATCTGCCCAAATCTGAACCTTGTTTTACTAGGTCCGTTAAAACAATACTGGTTCAAGCGAAAGCGTCTTCACACTCCAGTTCTGAGTAAAGAATATCTGGAGGGGACGTGCGTGCAGACGGCCCATCGGAATGAGATCCACAGCCGCTCTGCACAGCTCCAACAGTTGCATGAATTCCCTCACTATTAATGCGTCCGAGTGTAGACAAAAGCGAGCATAACAACTGACTAATTTCGCTCTGGGTAACGGCAGACGAACAAGATTGTTGTGAGTCTCAAAGCTCATTCCCAAGTGAATAGACAACTTGTACGGAGCTTGATCCGACTTTTTCTCATTTATGATGAAACCGAGATGTCGGAGTAATAGAAGCAGACTCTGAACATCGTTCTGAAGAATAATTCTGTTGCCGTAACTCTATAGAAGGTCGTCCATGTAAGCCGTCGTTTCCGCAGACGAATGAGCTCATAAGTAAGACATTACCAAGTCCATTATTAGAGTGAAACGCCCAGCGGGCCAGATTCAGGCCAAAGCATCTTGTTCTGAACTGAATACACCTTCCTTTGTACGGCGAACCACAGGTACTTTTAGAATGCCAGATGTATCAGGACATGAAAGTATGCATCCTTAGATCTATGCTTGCCACATAGTCGATCACTCGAATGCTCGCTTTTACCGACTGAATGATTTCCATAAATAACTTTTGGAGCCATGAATCCAACTCAGGACTATTACCAGTTGGAATGAGCCGTCTGGCTTCAGTACGAGTAACAGGTGACTGTAAAAATTTTGAGAATCCTGATTCTCGACGACCCGTATTGCTTCCTTTGATAAGAGAGCTTATACCTCCGGGAGGAGTATGCAAGAATTTGATGGAAGATTTGTCCAAAGTCGACAACTTGTTAGTGGGTTTTTTGCTCGGAATGATAGCCGTAAGCCGTCCGAGACTACACTTCTCACCCACTGATCTTCCGTCATTATTATCCAGTTTTTTGCAAATCTTGATCACCTTCCACCAACTGGCCAGCAATAGAGGTCTAAACCATCACCTGTATGACCAGCGAAACTTATGGGAGGAGGAACCACGTCCTCCCCGCGAAAAACCTCGTCTCGTCGGCCTAGGGGCGTCTGACCTATAGTCCCGATCAAATCTACGCCCCTTTTCCAGAGTCGCTATACTGACGACCACCAGAGTAATTATAAGAGGGTTACTTGTACCCTCGTGAGGAGTTTCCTTTTGACGATTTTGTCTGGAATACCCTCCTTTACTCTTGTCTGCTGAAGTGGGTTGTTGATACGCCGACTTCAAAAGCAGATCAAAAGATGCTTTCTTAGTAGCCTGTTCATAGACTAACGAAAGCTAGTCGTCGAAAATAAAATGTCCGGAAACCAGGGCAACTCAGAGAGAGCTTTTCACCTTGTCATCTTATCAGTGATGACAATGCAAGGGCAGCATCAATCACATCTGATTAACTCCATATTAGCCACTGTTAGAGCAGAGCGAAACGTGGTATACATAATTGCCCTGGAAAGAACTCTAAGAGAGGTACGAACGTCCTCAAATTCCTTTCCCTTGAGATGTTGCGCCATAGCTCTTGTAAGGTGAACTACGTAAGATATAAAGTCCAAGTTCGCTCTATTTGAAGAAATTGCCGTCTCAATTGTGTTTGAGCGAATAGTGAATGATACAGGTAAGCATTCCTCTAGATCCCCGGCCTGCTCATCCAAACGAAGAAGAACTCTCTGAACATCTTCCTCGACCGTTTTTAATGAATGTAGTTCAAAAAACGGTATGTATACGGAAGATGAAGATAAGAAACCCCCTTCTTCCTCACACTTAAGAGGATAAATATGGTGTCGTCTATATGGCCGAAGGCCTGCGACACCTGCATAAACTGAGCCAGAAAAGAAGGGACTTCCTCCTTTGTCCGGATTAAGTCTGCGCCTAACGACGTCAGCGGTTTCTCTCTTGTCGTCGCAGCATTCTGATTTGGCGGAACAAAATCAGGGTAGTATTGATGGATGAAAGCCATCTCAACCATGTACTGTTCCAAAAGGGAAGGGTAATCCTCTTCCTTATCCCTTTCACCATCGGAGAAATCAGTTCCAAATCTCGGTCCATTGCATCGGCGCGAACAGATGACTGGACTGCCCCAGCACTGTCCAACAGCTCAGATTTTGAGGGAGGCTGTATCTGCACTTGCTGGGATGCTGCGATCAGCTGCGCAATCTGTGACAGCAAGTCCGTCATCGAGGCCTGAGGAGCAGCGGTTTTCAGTTCCTTAGCCACATGCTGCTCCTGGGTTGGTGTGTCGGGAACGGATCCTTTCTCCGAACGTCCCGATGATCAAGGCCTCGTCTCCCTAGCTACCAGATGGTCCGACTTCACGGGCGAAGAGTGGTTCCTTCTTCACGCAGCAGGCTGGATAACCGAAGTCGGGCAGCTAGGATGCGGTCGTGTGTGCTTAAATAACGTAGCAGAGGAAGCCGTGACTGAAGCCGACTGCAGACTAGACGGAGCGTCCCGAGCGGCGGGCGGACATATGCTCTGTCTCATGCAAGTTTCCAACCAGAAAACTTCATTTCGGTCTTGTAAAACGTAGCGGAGGAAGCTTTGACTGAAGCCGACCTCAGCTGCAGACTAAACAGAGCGTCCCAAGTGGAGAGCGGACATATGCTCCGGCTTGTGCAGGTTTCTCAAAACAACATCTGACCCCAGACATTACTAGATTAGAGAGGGGGGCCCTCTCCTGCTTCCTCCCTATTTCCGTCGTCACTGGGTGAGCTATTTATATTATAGTGCTCGCTCTAGTACGGCTCCACCCAATCCACTTCCTAGACCGCAATGGACTTACCTGGCATCACAGCACCCATGGACGGAGAACCGCTTTCCCGGTAGAGCTAGCTGCTTGCAAGAGATTAAAACCTTTAACAAAAGGCCCTAACTCTTGCAATAATGAGCACTGCAGCTAGCTCTATATGCTCCATGGAGTGGGACGACGGTAGAACACATGGATCGGTGTCAGAATATCATCACCATGTTCATGTTCATGTTCCTCTGAAATAGAAACTGACAGGAAGAATTAAAACGTGGTAAGGGGTTCTGATCCTCAGAACCTCACCGCCAAAAATGTACCACGACACCCAACTCCAACATCAGTCATCCCAGAGCATCACAAGAATGACAAGAGTCCGCAGGAGTGTATCAACTAAGTTGATATCAGTCCTCCAAACTCCACAACAATATATATATATAACTGAGATACATGAATAATAACAATCATAATTAAATTCAAAATATTTTTTGTAAACAAAAATTTTTCGAAAAAAGGCCCAAGTTCCGAAAGGGAAAATTAAGAGCCCAAGGGCATCCCGATAGAGCCTAAGTGTGGACAAAATCAAAAAATCAGCTACACTACTGGAATAACAATCCATGTATCCTACAGTATACTACAGCAATAGAATACAAGAGGCTCCATGGGGCCTGAGGGTGCTCACCTGACATGGTAGCCTAAATATCAACCCAGAGAATTGATTTCAACAAGTTGCATCTGCTCCTCCTAAGAAAAGCTTATACCAAATATCCAAAGATTCTGACCAGTGGATCTAAAAAAAAAAAAGAGCCCATATATGAACCCAGGGACTTGGCTTTAACAAACTTGAATCTCACCCCTATGGATGCTGCACACCAAATATCAAAACATTCCGACTGCTGGATCTGAAGAAGAAGATTTTTAAAGAAAATTCCTCATTTTGAACTAAGTTACAATTCGAGCTACCACAGTGAGCCCAAATATGAACCCAGGGACTTGGCTTGAACAAACTTGAATCTCACCCCCCTAAGCATGGTGCATACCTAATATCAAAAGATTCTGCCTGCTGGATCTTGAGAAGAAGATTTTCAAAGAAATTTGCCTGAAATGCAAATTTGGGCTCCTATACTGAGCTCAAATATAAACCCAGGGGGCCGATTTGAACAAACTTGAATCAGATCCACCCCACAATGTTGCATACCAAATATCAAAAGATTCTGCCTGCTGGATCTGGAGAAGAAGATTTTTCAAGAAATTTGCCTGAAATGCACTAAGTTCGAATTCAGGCTTCTATACCGAGCCCAAATGTGAATCCAGGGTGCCGATTTGAACAAACTTGAATCAGATCCACCCCACAATGTTGCATACCAAATATCAAGAGATTCTGCCTGCTGGATCTGGAGAAGAAGATTTTTTAATGTTTTTTCCATTGCCTACAGTGTTCAAAAGTGCTGACTCAGCACTTTTTCAAAGTCCTGAAAAAAGTACCTTGTGATCAAACCAATAGGGATTTTTTTTAACCATTCTATTCTACTAGATAAAAGTAAGCTTAATACAAAATAAGAATTCTCTATGCCATGTAGTTTTGGAGATATGGCAGTTTTAAGGTTTTTCCTATTTTTAGCTCCCGAGGTTCCTACGGGGCAATGAGAAAATTTTTTTTTGCATCAATCAACTACTTGTGACCCGTTATCATCTCATATCAAATTTGGTTCAAATCGACCTCACGGTTCTGAAAATAGAAATTTTAGGCGTGGCCAAAATTTTTTCCCCTCCCATAACAAAGGCAAATAATGCCAGACGAACTTCTCTTGAACAAACTTGATTCTAAACCTCAAAAGGACTCAGTATACCACATATCAAAGTCTCTGCTACTGGTGGTTCATTAGGAGAAGATTTCAAAAAATTTGGCCATTTTTCCCAACCCCTCTGCTCAATGTGAGCCGAAACCTAATTTGCATAAAAATCAAAATGCCCCTATATAACCACTACTTACATGAAATTTAATTAAAATGTGGCCAGTGGTTTAGGAGAAAGAGGCTCAAACACCACCTTCATGCAGGACGACAGACGAAGAGTGACCAGAAGAGCTAATAAAAAACTACCAACATATGAGGATGTTGATAATGTAAACAACGTCAATGTAAACAAGACATCAGACACACAAAAAGGCCTAAAGTCAAAACCAACTGAAATGCTATCAGATGCAAAGCCAGATCTTCATATGAAGAAAAAACGATACATCGGATAGAAGATGCAACACTAAACGGCCTAACACCCCTAGGGTGAGGACGTAACCCTGGGGAAGAAACAGAATAATATTCTGTAATAAATGTTAAACTCCCAAGAAATTTAATAAAAAATTTCAATAAAAAATAGCCAAAAAGCTTAAGAGTTTAACAGGAAGGGTTCATGGAAGGATAGGGAAGGAATACTTAACAAACAGTGGAACAGGGTATCCCCACAATTGGACAGATGAAATTCAAGGAGGTTCAAGGAGGTTTTAGGCCCCAAATCAAGGAGATTCAAGGAGGTTCAGGACAAATCTTGGATGGAAATCACTGTTATGTGCTTATGTCTAAATTTTAGAATCAAGTGTCTGTCTGCTTAGCTGAGCATTAAGTTGACAATTTGTCAACAAAAACAGACACAAATACTGCTATAATTCGAACAGGCTCATTGGGCCAGTTCCAATTATATCCATATCTGTATGTTTTTGTTGGACAAAGTACCAAAATGTTAAAAAATTTATAGTAATTTCTATATTTTTTATACTTACCAATGAACCAGACATAGCTGGTGCTAACTCTTAAAATATAGGGCCAAACACAAATTTTGCCCCCCAATCCCCAAAATTTGCATCTAAAACCAAAGAAAACATGTCCTGAAAGGCCCTCCATACTTCGCCTCTACTGCGCATGCGCAGTGTCAAGGACGTTCCGAAATTGGCGCCATTAATCATTCTAAAAACCAGTGCCTGGTAAGCGCTATGTACTCAGCGGGGAGGCAAGAGTTCCCAACTCCTGGGAGGGCCATCCCCGTCTGGGTCATTGGTAAGTATAAAAAATATAGAAATTACTATAAATTTTTTAACATTTTTATACTGTACCAATGACCCAGACATAGCTGAATAGTAAAAAGGCTGGAGGGCCAAGGACATAGAGCAAAATGGAATACGCTCAATAATATAAAATAGAGTCATCCCCTGTAGGGAAAAAGAAGTAATAGGCCTTACATGTATCTTTCTTATCTATGATAAATTAGAAAGATACAACACCTTCCAAAAATGAGCTTCATACATCCATGTACTCTATTAATATCCAATATAATCCTTATACTAATAATTTTTAAAGTAAGCCAATAAATAAAGTAAGTCTAGAGAATAGAGACTCTTATACTCCTAAAAGTGTCTGAGGATTGCATAATCATGTCCGTTGACATATGCAATAATCAAAAGCTATACTTTAAAAACTACGACTTGAATGAATTTTAAAAACCTATACTTCTCACTAAACAACCATCCCAATAACAGCTCAGAATTACTAACTCCGGAGGAGGTATCCCCTTGTTTTCATAGTAAAACAGGTGACCCAAGGGAACACCCTCCCCCCCCCCCCCCTTTTCTTGCCCTGGGTCAAATAGCCCAGAGCGAAGAGGGCAGCAGAACGGAGACACTGCCGAAACAGACAGCCTACCTAGCTATAGTAGCAACTGTTAAGTGAATGACATTCTGAGCAGAAGATAATAGACCTAACAATAGAGGCCTCCAGAAATGGACTCGATATTTCTGAGATAAAAATTCATGAATGTGGATGGCTGAGCGCAATGAGCGGCCTTCAAAAATCTATAATAGCGACACTATTAATGTAAGCCCAAGATGTAGAAGAACTCTTACTTCATGAGCCGAAATCTTAAGCACAACTGCTAAGTCAATGATATACCATAAGCAGTACCGATAGTTAATAGAATTCATTAACAATAGAA